>JAQISU010000118.1:6060000-6590000 GCA_029339505.1 Unio delphinus
CACACAATCCTCAGAGAAAAAGGGAAGACGTGGTGTTTGGAAAGGACGGTAATCACACACACACACACAATCCTCCTCAGAGTAAAAGGGAAAGCACGTGGTGTTTGGAAAGGACCGTGATTACACACACACACACACAAACACACACACACACACACACACACTATCCTCCTCAGAGTAAAAAAGAAGGCATGTGCTGTTTGGAAATGACGGTGGTTACACACACACTCACCGAACATTTGAGTAGGTACGGTTCCGAGTTATATCCCCGGCGGTTACACCTGCGACAGCGAAATGTTTACCTGTCCCAGGTTTGTTGTTTTCTCCGGTTTTGTGCGCCTCAGTGACAACACTCTGTCATCATCTGAGACTTTGCCAGTACTTATATAAGTTACATGAAGTCTTCGATACCGTAGACATGCAGTTAATAAATAGCAAATACAGAAATATATGCACATACAAATGTACAGACACAAAAGTTATTTTCCTCATTATACTGTCTATTTGCATGCTTTATGTAAAGGATAAGTTGTTTCACATTTATATTCGTTTGAATGGATCAGCCTTCTTTCATGTGTGTTGTCCAAGTTTCACACATGACAATATTCTCAACTGATATTTATTTATTTCAGGCACAAGCAGTTCCGGTTCATCATATTCTGAGACATCTGAACACGAGCAGGAGACTGTGGTTAGTATTTCGCTTGAATTTCAGTTTTTAATTCCGGATAATTATCAGATAGATTTGAGCTGTTGCAAAATGCTTTACTTTATTTGAATCGAAAAAATAAATCACATCTTTTATTAAATGAAAGATTATTAATTCAAGCACATTTTGAAATAGTTTGCTTTCCTGGACATAGTGGCAAGGTTTCAGGTATAACGGTACCAATTGCGCAAGTCAGGTGGGAGGTGCTTAAGGTGTAGGGTCCATACCATTCAGACATAAAGAACAACACAAGCTTTGATTGGTGGATTATGTAAGAGTTGTACTTTCTGTTAGGCCTAAAAAAAAGTTTAGCCTCTTGGCAACATGTGAATTTATGCTAATTTCTAAATAGATCAAATTTTTTATTTTTTATGATTTTTTGAAAATGTAATACACATGACTGAAAATAGGTATGTTGTGACTAGATAACTCATACCCCTGTCTAGTTCCAGCAGAGTTATCTCTCTTAAATGCAATGGAGTACCTGGTTTTGTCATCGTCAAATTGACAATCTAACATTGTTCTCTATAACAGTGTATGAGATGCACGCTAAATTAGGATAGAAAATATATTTATCTCTCCAAATATTAGCATTGAGGTCTATGGAAAAACAATTGGTACCGTGATACCTTCATTGCTATACAAAGCTACATTTGAAAATATGAAAGAAACGCTGAATGTTAAACATGTTGAAGTCTTAGTGAATCCTTTCTAAAAGAAACAAATTTCTTAAATTATTTCATAATATTGTAATTTCATTTCTGTCACAATAATACCCTCATCATATTTTTTTGGATGTTCTCGGTTTTTCTCGAATGTATTGCTGAAGGCAGAATTTATTGATTTATTACTGTTCTATCTTCTTGTTGACACCATAAGTTCAGTCATATAAATATTTGAATTTAAAAAATGAGGTGGCAGTTCTTTTTAAATTGACAGTTATAACAAACTTGAGTGGAGAGAGAGAGAGAGAGAGAGAGAGAGAGAGAGAGAGAGAGAGAGAGAGAGAGAGAGAGAGAGAGAACAGTTTTAATTTGCAAAATCTGTTTCCAATTTCAGACGCCCAGAATCCGCGAGAAAACCAAAGATAAATCAAAGAAGAAAATTAAACTATTCCTAAAGAACGCAGAGGTTTGTATTCTTTTCAATCCATCCGCAATTGTACATTTTAAGCATACAGAGTATTGATTTGAAATATATGTGAAATATATTCATCAGTATTCCGAAAAGTATACAAATCTGTTAACATCGATTTTATTCTGGTTTTTTTTGTGTGGGTACAACATGTTACTGGCCTAAACAAAAACATTATGATGAAATTTTCTGAAGAGACGAATATAATGAAAACGTGATATGAGTTGTACTAAAACAGTATCGCACATGCTGAGTTCGAAAGATCATTGATTTTAAACTGTGTCGGTAACGTTTGTTAAATATACCTTTGTTTAAATCGAATCGAACTGCATTGGCATAGACTAAGATCGTCTGTCACATAATTCGCTTGGAGATTAGGGTATGTGATGCTTGTTCTTATGATTTCAGCGTACATAGTAAGATCTAATCTGCGTCATATTATGCGAAGGCAGAGCTGTTGTTCGTCGATAGGTACTAGTGATACATATTATATGGTATCCTTGTTATATTTTGACAGAAGAGGAAGTCTGTACGCTTATGCCACGCCATGGAGGAGACAAATATGATGTACCCATCCTTACCACCAAAGAAATCAACGTTTCCCGACGACCTTAAATGAAACACGCCTATGCTGGAATATTGCAGATACTTTGCATTGGAAACGGTACACTCCTAACACGGAATGGGTATCATCAGTCGGTTTGCACCTGAAATTGGACTATTGCCAAATTCTTATCGGATTCATTCGTCATAGTTACAATAGAAATACAGATCTTTTTCCAAATACTGCATTTGCAAAATCGAACAGATTTGTATAGTGAAAAGGACCATTCGACTTTCTTCAGTGGGATATTTCAAGCTTTACAGCTCAATAGGCAGGTCGTCTTTATTATTTTGTATGAAGTGATAGCTGGAATAGTCCCCGTATTGGGCCTCACTGGTGGTAAATCGTACTATTGGATGATGATTGGGAAAAGCTACTTGGTTCACATTACAAGATGTTATATTGTAACATGGGACCGGCATAAACAATACACCAGTGTTCGTGTTCATGAAACTATTATCTGACCCATGAATCAGTCAAGAATGTCTGTCGAAATGAGGAAGAAAATGCAATGAAAAAATATGTTTTTACATATCTGATTTTCAACAGCATGAAACATATTATATCATTGACTTCATGTGCTGTTTGCTAAACTAAATTATGGCAGTATTGAACTTTTTCTCGAGGCTAGCATCGTTGGAAAAATCGCAACGTAATAACGCAATAGCTTGACACAAGTTACGCCTTCATTGTTTGTTGCTGAAAATCAGTTTTTTAGAATATAAGTTTGTATGACGAACGTGCTTGAAATATTGCATCACAACCAGTGCTCTATGTATGTATGTATGTATGTATGTATGTATGTATGTATGTATGTATGTATGTATGTATGTATGTATGTATGTATGTATGTATCTATGTATGTATGTCTGTCTGTTTTTTATTTTACCATGCTAAACTGATTAAGCAATCAGATTGCTGTTTTTTAAAAATCACGGGTTAAACAAGTGTAATTTTCAAATAGTATTTCACAAATATTCTATTCATTATTCTGATAATATTTTTTTCTATATACAGAAAGTGATCAATATTGTTGAAATGAAGACAAAGATACGTTGTAAATACGTAACACTATTGTTTCCTTTCTAGACCGCAATCTCGTTTTTAAAAAAAACATTTCAGGACAATAAAGTGCTATATATCTTTAAACCTAATTATCTTTACGCATTTACATTTAAGTTGAATGATTAAATTGATCTTTTTGAATATGGTTGGACTTTGTACTAATAATTATTAGCCAGAGAAAGGTAGATCGGTGCTGCTTCTCCATATTGCTGATCATGTAATTGAACACACAATATTGTAAGCTTAAACATTCAGTGATCCAAACTTTAAAACACTTCCATTTTTTTTTTGCAGTTTAAACATCCAGTCGTTAAAAGTTTTAAACACTTCCGTGCACTTTTGCAGCTTAAGCATAATAATAATAATAAATATAAGGATTTTATATAGCGCCTAATCTGTAGAAACTCTAAGCGCTGTACACCATCTATAATGATATGACTACTCTAGAGAAAAAATGACATAAACAATAAAATTGGAAATCATAAAAACATGCTAAAAACATATCAGATACAAAATATTATTAGGTCTCTAATTTTTGTCCTTGCAGTTGAAAAGGGTGAGTTTTAAGAGCACTCTTAAAAGGGACTGTAGCGATTGCAAAGGATGGGGTGGGGTACTTCCAATATATTAATTAAAATATTATGGAAGTTCCACCCTGGCTCGTGAAGTTATAAAGTTAAATTGCTGACGAAATATAGGTACAGCTCTGAGCCCCCAGTCAGCACTGCCGACGGTTAAATTATATAGAGCACGAAGATGAAATTCAAAATAATAACAATTTAATAAAGTCGATAATTTTAAATGATAAACTCAATCACTCGTCCTCCAAGTGACAGCCTACTTCATCTCGTGATTTTCAGTGTGAGTTCGATTTTTCCCTGGACTTTGGTTCTACTCATCTCTTGATTTCGTTCCTCCCACTCCTCCTGGACTTCACCTCTCCCGACTTCTTTTTTCTTCCGTCTCTCTATTGGAGACACTGGGACCACTGCCACTGGTCTGTCCCTCGAAGCTTCCTGTGAAAACCACAAGGCGTTAACATACGGTTTATCGAATCTCACCTCACACTAAATCATCAATTAATCATCAGATAAGGCTATTACTGTTTAGGTCACGCATACATACACATCGAAATTCCCACACACTTCTTACAGGGTAATAACACGGTATCATACATACATCAATACGTTGTGTCACATTAGTATATCCAAATATATATTTAATCTCATTGTACTTACAATATTACAACAACCAGACGCATGTCTGTACACTACACTCCCACAAGCATACACAAATATTCAAATATTCATATTACTAATTTTTCACACTGCAGCCATTTCCAAGCTACCATTCAATTCAGCAATGGCAAAATCTATAATTGCATGGACGAATGTGTTATTCTCCTATAAAAAAACCAAATAGCGAATTATAATAATATTAACTCTTACGACGGCTAGCAAGCAATATGATATGATTCTTGAGAAATATCAATTCATTCATCAAAATATGCAAACATATTAACATCATAAAATAATTCTTCCTACTACGATTTTAATAATAATAATAAGTATATTTACGATCTACAATTAAATGCAGTCGCATTCAGCAAAGATATCGAACAACTAGCTCACTGACCTTTAGAAGCTGCACTTATAATCCTGTCCTAAGATTTTTCTCCGCCATCAACACATGGCTGATCGGAGTTGCTATCTTCTGGCAATCTTTCTAATGAACTTTAGCGAACTAAATCTTGCTGGCAGGTCAAAGGATATCATACTTAGCCAAATTAGGGTCCCGTCCCTATCTCGATTCTGATTGGGTAGCGCTGTGGCCCTGTCCAATCGACTAATCGACCATTTTAACCTGGCTGTCAGTCCTTGGAACAAGAAGATAAAACACGTCCACTCCTTCGGGCAACTTCTTTGATCTGCTGAAGCGCGTCCACACCAAGGTGATAATTGCGCTTCTGACGGCCTTAGTCGGGCTTCCCACCCTAGCCACGGCAAAGTTACGTAAGGGATAGTGCTAGCCTGCGGTCATGTTTAACATTAAACAATGGCTTGTCCGAATTATTTTGATTATACATGTTTCTATACTATTTTGGGTTGGGCAAAACACCACAGGGACCACTGTGTCTTTGTGTCTAATTTCAGTGAACAATTCGTTCCACATCACCAGGCCCTGTTATGCAAAATAACGTTGTCCATATGACTTCTATTTCGCAGTGGGAACAATGAGTATACGATTGTCAGAAGAAGAGCGTAAGTATCTTGCTGGTGTATACACATGAGAGAGGCCAGATAGGTATTTTTTTTACTGGGGTCTATCAGTGAAATATAGCACAGAGAACAATATTGTGTTTGATTCTGTATCGAATCGATAGGCAGGATAGGGTACAGAGCAGTGGTGAGGTGTGGTCTGATCGAGGTACTCTAAAGATGACCTGTGCAGCTATGTTTTGAACTTTTTGAAGTTTCTGGAGTAGATATTGTGACGAACCAGGCAGAATTGAGTTACACTAGTCCAGTCTTGAAAGTACTAATGAACACACAAGTGTTTTAGTGTCATCAACTGAAAGATATTTACGAATGGAACTGATGCGTGTCAGTTCAATATATGCAGCTTTGCAGATGTTCATGACATGTTGGTGCAAAGTATGAGTACTGTCTAAAGTAACACCTAGGTTTTGTACTGACTGTGTGAATTTAATGTTGGTGTTGCTGATATTTATTGTCTGAGGTAAAGGATGTGAATGAGAAAGTCTTTGTGTTGTGATCAGAATATCCGCAGTTTTATCTTCATTCATTTGCAGCTTGTTACATGTCATCCATGATTTCACATCAGAAATGCACCTCTCTACTCCATGGATGGTAGCATCAACTTCAGTTGGGTGTCTAGACTTGTATATTTGTTTGTCATCAGCGTACAATTGATGCGACACTGGCTTTTGATCTATGACACTTGAGAGCGGTTGAGTGTATATAATGAAGAAAAAAGGTCCAATAACAGATCCCTGTGGAACACCACAACATATGTCAACTGGGCTGGAATGTATTTCATTTGCATATGTAATTTGTGTCATGTTGACTAAGAATGACTTGAACCACTGTAAGGCTATATTCTGAATGCCAAACACATGCTGGAAACGGTGAATTAATATATTATGGCCTATTGTATCAAATGCTGCAGACAAATCCAGGAGGGTGAAGACTGTAATCTTTCCACTATCTACAGCAGAGAGAATGTCATTAAATACTTTCAGAAGAGTAGTTTCCGTACTGTGGCAAGGGCGATATGTAGACTGTACATTGCTAAAAAGACTGTTTGAATTCAAAGTTGGGTTAGAACAACCTTTTCTAGGATTTTTTTTTATGAATGGGAGATTAGAAACTGGGCTGTAGTTCTTTAAATCGTTATGGTCAAGTGTTGGTTTCTTCAGCAGTGTCTTTACTATGGCAGTTTTGAAAACTGATGGGTAATCCCCCGATGAGAGAGAGATATTAAAACATCAGTTAGTGTGGGCAATATTGGGTCTAAGCACTCAAGCAGCAGTGATGTCGAAATTGGATCACGTTCACAAGACTTTGGTGCACTCTTCATCAGGATTGTCCGTACTAAATCAATAGAGACAAGTTCAAATGCTCCTAATGGTTGTCGCTGAAATTATGTATCGTAACTGTATGGTGACGAGTCAGTTGAATTGTGTTGTCAAGCGAATCTCTAATGGTTTGTACTTTGTCACGGAAGAAATTTGCAAAGTGGTCCGGAAGGTCTGCTGGAGAGAAAGTAGTTGGAAGTGATGTACATTTGTTTCTTGACATTAGTTTGTTAGCTATCTCGAAGAGCTCTGTGTAGCTGGAACTCTCCATGATCTGAGTACTGTAGTGGGATAATTTTTTTAAATGGACTATGTTTGTGACATTCTTCTTAGCGGCTTCTTAGATATGTTTATAAACAGTGAGTCTGGTGGAAAGCCAAAGCATCTCTGCTTTTCGGCGATGACTTTAAACAGTCCCTAACACTGCTATACCATATAGAACACTTTTTTTAATTGATACTCTGCATTTGGTGGCTGGGGCATGTTTATCAAGCAATGAACGCAGGCAGTTATCAAGTTGTTTCGCTGTTGGATGTAAGAAAATTATTAGGTTTTCTTGGATGTCATGCATGAATTTGGTTCTATTTATCATACGGAGGTTTCTCTTAGTAGCAAATAGAGGTGGAGGGATAGGGACTGATACGTCGAGATGGCATATAATGCAGAGCTGATCTGATGCAAGTTCTTGTACAAGGGTGGGTTGCAGCATATTATCATCAGGTTTATAAAGAAACCAGTCTAAAATGTGACCAAGTTTTTGGATGGGTTGGTAAACTGACTGTTTAAGATTGAAAACATGAATGGAATCTAAGAGTTTTGACGTGTATGGGTTTCCAAGACAGTCAAAGTAAAAGTTGAAATCTCCAAGAATAATAAGGTTGCAACCTATCGAATTTCCATACTCGAGAAGATTTGGAAACTGCTCCACAAGAGAGATTCAGTCAGCTTGTTATTTTCTACTAGGAGGAAGGCGGTAGAGAGAAAAAATGGACTGACTTTTGTTCCAGTGTGAGTTTTGTTTTGGACTAGTTCAAGCGTTGTGTGGCAGAAATTGAAGGTTGTGTTGTACTTAAGGCATTTTATCATGGAATTCTTTGTGATGATAGAAATTCCACCTCCGCAAGAGTTGCTGGGGATCTACTTGATGGAGTAATCGCTGGTTGTTAAGCCATTTTGCAGCTTAAGCAAACAACGGTCATCACAAATATAAAACACTCCCAAGCCTTTTTGCAGCTAAAGCATCGGGTCATCACAAATGTAAAACACTTCCAAGCATTTTTGCAGCTTAAGCATCCAGTTATTATAAGACTTTTTTTATGTAGTGACGTTGTCTGTTGATATTATTGAAAAAACATACTGTTGCTGGCTCATGACGTGAGTTTAATGAAACCTTGATTTCCACCCAAAAAAAAATGAAAAAAAAGTAATAATAATTAAAACAACAACAAAAAAACCCAACAAGAAACCACCTTGATCTCGGAACACATAACAAATACTGAAAATGTTTCAGGTAGGAAACATTATTAGATCTGTAAATTTTTTCTACAGTGGAAAAAGGTGACCTTTAAGAGCACTCTTGAAATTGATAACTGTGTATTTGTGTCTAATTTCAATGGGCAATTCATTCCACGTCGCTGGACCATGGTATGCAAAAGATTGCTGTCCATATGAATTTGTTTTCATAGTGTGAATACTGAGTATACTATTGTCAGAAGAAGAGCGTAAGTATTTTGCTGGTGTATTACACTTGGGTGAAGCCGGAAAGGCACGTAGGACTAGAGTCCGTCAGTGAAACTTATCATAGAGAGCAGCAGAGAGGGTGAACCTCACAACTTTCCGAGCGTCGATTCGGAAATCTGAGGCTTCCACCAAATAGTAAAAAAAATGGCGTCTATTCGATAAAATAAGATTTCCTTATATACGCCAACGTCGTTGTCATCCACCCTCTCTGCTGCTGCAAATGTTTCATTTGTGGTTAACAAAAAATAATAAATGATTTCAACCAAATATTTGATCGAGTCCGATACGATATCGTGTCCGAGGATCATGTAAATTTATTGTTACAAATCCATGCGGGGTTGACTGAGCATGACTAAAGAAATTTTTAAATTGATTGAAGTCCATATCGGAACACCATGTCTGCCAAATATTTCGTAGCGTATGTGTATCAACGCCGTTAAACACAGCAAGAATATTACAGTTATCTCTGATCACTTTTGGAATCTGAGTGTAGCGTTGAGTGACATATATCACATCAGTGTTTTTGTGACGCCCCCGGGAAAATATTCTAGCTGGGTTTTTTTGATTGTCTAACATCACATCGTCGTATACGACTAAATTGTTAATGCTCCCATCAAGGTCATCCACGGATGGCGCCTCGTCAATATCAGTTATAAAATCAATGGTATTCTCACCTTTAATTTCTAATGCATTCTCGTTAAAATCCTTTAACACTTCATAGCATCGTTGATCATCTACGCTAGGGGCAATTAAATACAACTTATCCCACTTCATCCATCTCATTATTAAATTGAGCAACAATTGCGTTTTACCGGATCCAGATGGCCCGATTATAATTGCACGGATAGAGTTTGGTAGCGCTGCATGATGCTTAACTGGTTCTCTTATTTTAGTCGCTGAAAAATCAATTATATTCATATCTCTATACATAAATTATGGATCTATATTGTGTGAAGTGTAAAACGCGTACTAGCACAAATGATGTGACGACGGTTACAACTAAAAATAACAGATCAGCACTAACTGGTAGATGTGCAACATGTGGTATAAAAAAGTTTAGATTTATTTCTACAAAATCAAAGATTTTACAATCCGGAGATGTTTTAAAAAAAAACGAGGAGGTGATATCGCAGCCAAATTGACAAAGCTCCCTGGAACCCCATGGGCAAAGTACCCCGGAGAAAAGCACCTTCCAGGATATAGCTACTGTGGTCCCGGAACACGATTAGATATCAGACTTGATGATCAAAATCAACCCCGACCCGGTGAAGAACCAATAAACGCCATTGATAAGGCCTGTCACCTTCATGATGTTGCTTATAAAAGCAGCAACCTGCAACACAGGCATCTCGCGGATGTGAAATTAATTCATGCGTTAAATGCTATTCCTGATAAATCTTTTAAAGAAAAGTTGGCTTCGTGGTTGGTAAAATCAGCTATGAAAGGCAAATTGATGATGGGTGCTGGTAATTAATAATATGGAATCAATTTATTATTCCCCAAGAGGATACTGGAGGGGTAAATCAGCAGTCCATAAACTCGCTAGCGCTGCAAAAGTGAAAAAAACTACAGCGGCGGATTGGTTATCCAAACAGGCACTATGGCAAATTTATCTACCACCACCTAAACAAATTCAATTCTCGCATTTTGATGTGACCGCTCCTAATGAAGTTCATCAGGCTGATATATTATTTCTGCCACAAGATCGTGGTTACAAATACGCGTTAACCGTAGTTGATATTGCAAGTCGATACGAAGAAGCAGAACCGTTAAAAACAAAATCAGCCACTGAAGCTGCTTCTGCATTTGAAAGGATTTATCGACGAGGTCCTCTGCACTGGCCGAATCTATTGCAGGTTGATCCTGGCAAGGAATTTCAGGGTGCGGTTCTATCTACAATGAAAAATCATAATGTCACCATACGACGAGGGCATACTGCGCTACATCGCGATCAGGCCATTGTCGAACGATTTAATCGGACGATTGCTGAGCGGTTATTTGGATATCAATACGCAAAAGAATTCATTCAAGAAAAGCGATCCAGTGAATGGGTTAAAAGATTACCATCTGTGATTACTGCACTGAATAACGAGATTACTAGAACAATCAACATGAAACCTATCAACGCGATTAAAAAGAAGTCAATACCCGTACAACCACAAAAAGATTTCCCTAGAAACGCTAGCGTTTCCCAACCAATTCTTGGTAGTAGTGTCATTGTGAGGTACTTATACGAACCAGGAGAGCTTGAAGGGGGTAGAAAAAGGGCTACTGATCCTATTTGGAGCGTCACTACGCATAAGATATCTAGTATAACACGATCAACTGGTAGACCAGCAATCTATAAACTGGATTCAACTGCTCCTCAGCGAGGATTTACTCGACAACAACTGCAATGGATTCCCGAGGATACTCAATTGCCACCGCATGGTCTTAACTAGCACCCTGGGTGCTGGCACCCCGGCGTCTATTGCACTCAAGACAAGTCAACATCACATTATTTCTGACATGACCGAGATTGTTATTTTTTCTGTCTACGGTGAATTGGCGAGGATCCTTATCCGAATACTGCCAACGCATTATACAATTGCAACTCGCGCAGTGATTATTCTGTTGTTTCTTCAAAGTGATTATTAATTTAGCATCAATATCAAATTCTCGTTGTTTTTTTTTGTCCTGTTGTTTGTAACCGGAGAGTTTTTTATTAATGATGCTAACATCAATATCACTTATTGTTGTGTCATTATCATCACCAATGATTTCATCATCGCCACTGGCTTCGCCAACAACAATTCTTCGAAGCTGATTTATTCTTCGTACTCTGGATACTGCGAGATAGACTAAATTCGACCATTCGATGCGATTATCTACCATCCAAACAATTGTATCCGATATAGTCAATCCCTGTGAAGAGTGTATTGTTGCTGCGTATCCTAGCGTCCATGGGGATTTATTAGCACGCAATGCATCTTCAACGACATTGATATCAACCAGCACAATATCATTTAACACGAGAATCTGCTTTTCACTTCCTGACTTTGTCAGGCTTGGAATATCAACTTCTATATTCTGCTTTCGTGTATCCGAAGGCCTATAACACAACGGTACTGGAAGCGTTGCAAATTTTTCTTTATGCAATTCAAATAACTTCATCTGAAGTGTGTCTCTGACTATTTTTCTACTTGCTACTATCAAATCATTTGGTCTCCACGTTTCCCAGAAATCATTCATTGGAGTTTCTGAAATTATTTCACTTGCTATTTCGCATTGGATTTTATCCGGTTGTAATCTAAGCAGTGCTTTGAACTCGCGTAATTGTTCATCAAGTGATCTATGGTCGGTATTAATTTCTTCATAATAGTCTACAGAACCCTTTAGCCATTCATGTGGAGATCCACCGACAAATGGTGGTGGTTGGCCGTGATCACCGCACATGACGACTTTTGTGTTTTTGTTTAACAACCACTCAAGAAATGTTTTTAATACATCTAATGACACTGTGCATATTTCATCCCAAATTATGATTTCAGGAATGAATTTATCACCCATACGCTCAGGAGTCCATTTGTCACCTTTCCATCGAAAAAAACTATGATAAGTACAGGCATTTACCCCTCGCTGTATCATCTCTCTGGCGAGTCTGTGAGTCGGTGTTAACACAATCATGTTAGTAGAAATACAAGTATTTCCACCACCACGATATAATTCAATTGCACGAGTTGTCTTTCCTGACCCACCACAACCGTTTAAATAAACTGTCTTGTATCTACATATTGGATCAGATACCGGTGGTGCATTAGAAAATTCTGATTGAATCTCATCACATTTAGAGTACTTTTCATCCATGGCAACGTCTGCGGATTCACAATACTCATGTAGCATCTCCTTTTTAAATCGCCAACGCCCCCACGCTTCCTCCGGATCTGTGAATGCCGCTACAGCTGATTTGTACTTATTGTGTATATACATCGAATCAGTGGCTACTCTAACCGCGGTATTAGGAAATCTATTTATCATCGAAAATAAATTGATAGAAGCATAAGCTAGCATAGAACTTCTCAAATGTGTGTACTGGGAATTATATCCATCACAGTAGGTAACAACCGTACCCAATTTCTCACCATTGGATAGAAAAGCATCCTTACGGGATACAAGTTTTCCCTGTTTCGTTAAATCCGTTACAAGAAAATCGTATTCAGCGACGTCTATGATCAACCGCGAGGAAAATTTTGCATTGTCGTATCTTCCACCCTGGGTAAATTTACCGATTATTTTTCGTCCAAAATCCTTTGCTTGTTCTTTTTTACTTTCAAATAACTTCTTAGACCAATTTATGATTTCTTCTTCATTGAAATCTGGACACTGTTTTCGTAGTTCGCTGATTATACGATCTAGATCGGGTTGTGGTAGCCAAACTTCTTTCTGAGCTCGATAGCATATAATAGCTTCGGAAACAATCAACGATATCAGCATGCCACAATCAATCATATATCGTAGTAACACTATTGGCATCCAGGCCTTTTCAGATAGGTGTCTACCGAGCCAAACATAACTACACGGATGTAACCCTGTAGCGAGTTCAAATGATATCACACGAGCGAATCCGGTTAAATCAAAATCAGGTAATGGTCCATTAATCGCAACACGAGTCATTTCATGCGTGGGGTGTCCAAATCGTTTAAAATAGTTACTTCATTCTCCATACCCGAGAAAACTTCCAGGATAACACGCGGATATATCAATTGAAATCATACCGTCACGATGGTATTTTGTATTCCACAGTCCTCCATGACCAAATTCGATGCAACTCAATTTAACGTCCTCGAGAAAATCACTTCGTGTTGGACGCCAGGAGTTTTTTTCTCTTGCGAAGTGAGCTACCACTGAAGAAATAGTAAAACTATCCGTGAGTAGTTTTTCATGGAAACTCTCTGGTGAAAAATCATTAGCGATTTTTCTCATTCTGTTATCTAATTCTTCAACGCGATATAATTCACCATTTGGTCTTACAAATTGATCAAATCCTGATTCGGAACCAGCACTACTAAGTAACCACACTGACACAGGATCATCTTTACACAACGCATGAATAGCATCAAATAATTTCTCTTCATAGAAAACATCCCCGGAAAATTCCGGGGGGATATATCTCACGATTCGTTCTCGTGGAAATATTGTTACCGCAGGTGTCCACGCGTGTTCGTTATGATCAATAATTTGTATTGGCGCTCCTTGTAATCTATATTTCGGTTCGTGTAATACTTCCCCGGTTATTGTCGTTACTGATATTGGGAATTTTAATAATGTCTCTAATTTAGCTATATCAGAAATCTTTGCACCGTGCTGTTTCACTGTCAGTTCCCATTCTGTTATTTTCCTACGTCGCAGATCAGTTAGTTTATTTCCTCGGGATGCATTTGTGAAGTGTTCCATTACCCGTGTTGCTACACAATTGAGCCTTGACGAAGTCAATGGTGAATATTTCATAGGAGCTAGTTTTGCAATATCGGGTTTATCATTTAACGGATATATCCCATAAACGATTGCTGTTACGGGATAAGATCTCTCGTAGTATGGTTTGTCAATTCCAGTTAGAATTCCTGGTTTGGAATCTCTACTTACAATGACAGTTTTTTTATCCTTGAGGATTGGTTCAAATTTATCCTTAATAATCCATTTGCCTTCGACTTCGATAATGAATTTTATTCTGAAAAAATACTTCTGATTGGAATTGCTTTGCTTGAAATCCTTTGGATTTCCACCTTTGGATTTCCATCTTTGAATTTCCCCTTTGGATGGAAATTGCTTTGCTTGAAATCCTTTGGATTTCTCGCCAAGGTGTGAAATTATCTCAGCTGCTCTTTTATCGTTCATAGTAGCATCGATGATGGGTACATTGACATCTTCATCAATAATTCGAAATGTCGACCAACAGTATGCTGCACCGTCTCGGTAGAATTCATTAAAACACTCCCTGATTTTACCGAGTATAGTTCTATCACCGATTAGACGTTTTGGTGTATCAGAGACTCTATCAAGATTGAATTTAGTATTTCTCCAAGGTTTGATTTTCGATAATCTTTGGAACTCCCTATCAAGATTGAATTTAGTATTTCTCCAAGGTTTGATTTTCGATAATCTTTGGAACTCCCTATCAAGATTGAATTTAGTATTTCTCCAAGGTTTGATTTTCGATAATCTTTGGAACTCCCTATCAAGATTGAATTTAGTATTTCTCCAAGGTTTGATTTTCGATAATCTTTGGAACTCCCTATCAAGATTGAATTTAGTATTTTTCCAGGGCTTAATTTTCGATAATCTCTTGAACTCCTCCATGTTATAATTAAAACAAGTATTTAAATAGAAAAATATAGTATAATGAATCACTGCAAGTGGCTAATGATTGGATCTACAACCCCGTGTAACAAATCATGCAGAAGCGAATTCTGTGGGTATCATATGCAAAGCGTGAGAAACGGTTCAAAAGGCCCTCTCCCATGCCTCCAATGTGTGGGTGGGTGTTAGAGGAAAATCGCAATTATGCCTTGCTTGTGGGGGTAAACGATACAGGGAACTAAAACGCTACTATGACAAACGAATCATTGACTCCGTCATCCTTGATAAAATCAAGGACAAAGTAATAAAAACCCCTCAAGATTATATCCAGAGATTTATAATTAAAGCAGATAATAAATTAGACAAGTAGTATTATTATACAAATGAGCCAAGATTTCAGACCTCACCCAGTGCTTGCTAATTACGAAGCCTCTAGTGATGGTGTTGTCAGACACCGCAGACTCAAAGAACCTGTTGGGTATCTGAATAATATGGGATATTTGATGTTTTCAGCTGGGAGGAAGAAGTATCTCTGTCACAGAGCCATCTATGAAGCATTTTACGGATTAATCGAAGACGGTCTTGTGATTGATCACATAAATGGCGTGAAGACTGATAATTGTCTTGGGAATCTTCAAGCCGTCTCGCAGCGCGATAACCTTTTAAAAAGCAACGCTGGTAAGCACGCAAAACATCCCAAGGGTGTGAAATCGTTTGATTTAGAAAATAATGAAGAGAGAAGCTTTCAGTCGATAAATGCGGCTGGAAAATATTTCGATATTTGTAGTACTTCAATTCGATTTGTTGCTGAAAAAATCATTAAAACATCTCTGTCTAAAAAAAATGGTCATAAAATAAAGTTCGTATACACTGAAACTATTTAAGGGAGATAAATCCTTTATGGATAAATCCGCACTACAATTCACACTCTACCTACTAAGTTCCCTTGTATTATGACGTCAAAGGAATTTGTCGCCTGCTATATTACCTGTACTTGACTAGGCGCGCCCACGTGACTGTAATGGAGATATAATGCATGAGTTTTCGATAGAGAATAAAACTTTTTATTGTCACTTGTGGGCTAAAACTGCATTATTAGTTTTATTTATCTACATATCTCATGTGTGGGGTGGGTGGACTAGCAGTAAAGCAGACAGCTAACTCGTTCTTTCAGTACAGAAATTCTTTATAATTAACGCATTACCTATGTTCGCTCAGCCGGAACGCGAGTGTTTCCTATTCATTGAAGTATGTGGGCGTGGTTAAAATTCCTTGTATGTGAATGTATTTTATCTAGAGAATTATAACAGAGTATAAAAACGCTGTTTTATTAAACAACTGTATTATTTTGTTTAAAATTTTTCTCATTGTTGCAGCATAAAATTGTCTATTTTAAAAATCTCTTATTGTTAAGTATACATGTCTTCCCTCTCCTCTATATTGATCGGTATTCATGTGACCTTCAGTACACACTTCTGTTTCCCACCCTGTATGATCGGTATTTCACTGACGCAGGCATGCGTGATTGATATTTACAAACAGTTAAATTATTTTTTTTTTTTGTGTACTTAGTATTTTATATTCCTAAATACGATGGATACAGTAAAATTGTCTATTTTAAAAATCTCTTATTGTTAAGTATATCAGATATATATATATATATATATATATATATATATATATATATATATATATATATATATATATATTAAAAAATCTCTATTCTGTATGACTAGTCCGTGGTGTAATGGTATCGTGTTTGTCTTGTAAACATAGATCTATCAACTACGTGTTCGGTCCCCATAGCAGATACATTATTTGATGGCGAAACGGAAGATGTTTTTTTCTATTAATTGGGGGGGGGGGCGGTCCCCCTCAGCCAAACCAACATGGCAACCCATGCTATCGCATTCTCGGTAGCGTGGGTTGGTGTTTTTTCTAACTCATGCAACCATGAATTCGATTTCATGGGTTGCCATGTTGGTTTGGTTTACCACGCCCACATCATACCATCATCGTTCCATTGAATTATAATCCATCCTTAATTAAGTTAATTAATGTTATGCCTAAAATTTGCCACAACACTCGAGTGGAAATATATGGCATTGTGCCGTCCATGTTGTGACGTCCCCCCCAAGCATATCTTCTGGGCGGTCTAAGATGGCGTTTGCCACGTTAGGCCTCCCTTCCGGAGATGTATGTTTCGGGTCCCCCTTGGGCTTACTTGGATGCGAAGGCACCCAAGGAGTTCCAAAGATGTGTTGTCATATATGTTTTTTTTTATTAATTAGAGATACAGTATACTATATTTATATAAAAATATAAATAATGGATATCAATGATGTAAATGCTATAATTGCTGAAATCTCAAATTTAAATAATAAAGGGGTATTATTATCTCGACGTTGACAAGATTACCTCGGAATATGAAGATATTGAATATCTGTCTAGTAAGGGTCGTTATGTTTTACCTAGGATGTACAGGCTCGTGAAAGGAATTCAAAAATCCATTAATGGTTGTTTGTACGGTAACGACATTAATTTATTTATAACGCTATTTAGCACCGTTGAAGCAATACGTCAAAAGCTCGGCCAAGAATATCAAAAACGAGCTGAAATTGGTTCTAAAGTTCGTGATCTTAGAAAAATGTTAAACGAGGAGCGACCCGTATCTTAACCACGTGAGTGTTACTAAAAAATAATATAGGCTTTCGTAAATAATTTAAATAATTTATTTATTTTTTTTTTAGCGTTTTTTGTAACACTTGTTACATAGGATTTTCTCCTGAAAGGATACTCATCAGTCTGGACTTGCTCATGCAGTTATGTGCATAATGGATGATCTGGTCGTAGTAGCAAGTAATCACCGCGACGCCTCCATTTTCACGTAATTGTTCTTGTTGCCGCGTCGTTAACACAAATCGTTCATCGCCATTCTCAGATATTACAATTCTGAAATCCCCAGCGATGTTATTTCTGAAACACTCGCGGATAGCGTCGTACAGTTTAACCCTGTCGAAGATGAATACGTTAGCTTGATGGTACATTATTTAATAACTAAGTTATTTAATAACTAAGCTTTTAATTATGATGGAAACCCTCCGGATTTCACATTTGAAAATTTAGTTCACAAACAATATATGGTTGGTGAATCGCTTACAACTAAATTAGCCCGAGAGCGGCTAGCAGCAATTAAAAAGTTTATACCGGTTCGAGACAGACTTCGCGAGAAACTTCAACAACGACAACAAGCGCAGACTGACTTTTCTGTGTCAAGTGAACAACTGTTTACTCCGATAACAAGTGCGACCAAAGATGTGAAAACAGCAACTGAACGAGCAATATACGGAGATATTCCTAAGGAAGGCAAGCGACGAGAAGTGCCTGTTCTTGGTGTGCTTGAAAAGATAGCAGCAGAGACCGGACAAACACGCGCAGGGATACAACAGTTATCCAGTGATATAAAAACTCAGCGCGACTATGAACAACTAGCTGATATTGATGATGAAACTCAAAGAGTTTCCACTCCTGAACCACAACCTGTTGATGTCGTCACCCCAAGAGGTGTTTCCTTTATAGACAAACTCACCGAAGGAGCTATAGCAGAAATCAAACGACCTGAATTAATAAAATCCGAACATTATAAGATTTTTGGAAATTTTGCCGCCCAAAGCTTTCATTCCAGAAAAGACTTTTTAAAAGACGAGTATAAAAACAGTAGAATAAGCCGAGATGAATGGGCTGATTGGTTGTATAAAACGAATAAGGGGGTTGGCCGTTTAAATAAAAGAGAATTGGGATATAAAGAATTTAGAAGGGGAATTGAAGAGTATGATGAAACTGGTACAACTGAGAAAACAAGCGGAAAGGGATATTCGATTAAAAATCCAAAGGATGTATTTGACTCTACCGTGACATGTCCTGGTAACATTCTCAGTGATATATCACGGTTAGAGGTTCTCATCGGAGGGAAACGAGCCGGAAATAACTCCGTCGAGATAATTAACGAGGCCGCTGATATCTGTAGACGATTATTTGCTGGTGGTATCATGGACATTAATGTATATCGAGAACTTATTGCTGAATTAGTTGAAAATCACAACGATGAAAATCTTATGGATGTAAGCGATTGACCACTAATTGAAAAACTACTAGTTTTATAACAAGATGATTATACACTATAACCATGATAAACCCGTAAGTGTCTACGTGGTGAACTCACGATTGCCTGTTTATCGCGCGTGGTACGGAGATGGTTTCGGCAATACCATTGCGGGGTTATTTACAAGAATGGCTCCCAAGGTGGCGCCGTTAGCTAAACAATTATCAATGAAAGCCATTGATATCATTCGTGATAAGGGAATCAATTTCGTTGGAAATCTTGCAGGAAAGGCATTTTCTGCCGCGAAAGATAAAATAGCATCATTGGTGCGAAAGAAACCACGAATGACTTCGTCATCGATGACTTCGTCATTAGTGCTGCCATCAACTACAGTGATGCCTGCAAAAATCAGCAAAGTAATAAATAACGCAGTGGAAGAAAAACTAGCGCAATTGACTTCGTCACCACCGGTAACAGATAGCGCTATCATGAACGCGATAGCAGGAAGTGGTTTGAAACAAAAAAGAAATTCGAGGAATTTTCAACGACGATGATTACAAAGATGAAAATGCTAGCGTTAAACTCTTCGAGTTTCACAATTGAAAACGCTAGTAATGTTATAAATGTTTAAACGAACAGCTGATCCCGCGTTAGATATGGAAGCCCCAATGCGCAAGGATGATTCCGTCCGCGATTATCAATACTATTCCTATCATGCAATACAACCCGACCTACGATCGCGAATTGAACTTCAAGTTCAAGATACCAGTAAATACTTTTTACCATGTGAAGCATTTATTGAAGTAGAAGGAAAACTTGTAACAAATGATGCAGCTGATACCCCATATGCAAATGATTCAAATATCCGAGTTGGTTTCGTCAACAACGGTATAATGGCGTTATTTGAAAGTGCAAGATATCTCATTGATGGAAAAGAAATTGAATCAATAGACCGCGAGGTTGATGTTGCAACAACAATAATCGGACTAGCAAGATACTCCGATGATTATACAAGATCGGCTGGTCCATCTATGATGTTTGCAAAGGATACCTCTGATAACGCTGACCACCTTCAATACATTAAAGTGTTAACACCGCAAGACACTTCAGTTGATAATCAACGAGAAGCAATTAATCCAGAACGTCGAGCTAGACCCGGAACTGCGTTTGATATTCTCGGAGGTGTTAATGGTAATTTCAATTTAGGATTTGCAACACGAAAATTAGCATTGGAAGGACAAGAGAAAAAGTTTTCATGTGCGATTCCACTCCATCACATATTTGGATTCTGCAGAAATGTCAGAAAAGTCATCTATGGAGCCAAACACACAATCGCATTAGTGCGAAAAGGCAATGACAATGATGCAATTTGGCGTACTGGTGCCAATGAAGGTAAAGTTGTTTTGAGTAAAATAGTATTATGGATGCCAGTAATGACTCCATCAATTACCACGGAAGAGCGGCTACTTTCGTTTATGGAAACCGGTGGTAAATCATTGCTAAGTTGGCTAACAACAACGACTGATGCTAAAGAGGATAATGTTAATGGTACATTTACATGGCACCTGGCATCAAAACAAGGCGTTTCAGCTCCACGTCATATATTTATAGCGCTGCAGAATCGGAATCGATTAGGTTCCCAAGAACGCAGTCATATGATATTTGATCGGTTAGGGGTAAGTGAGGTTTCACTGAGAATAAACGGACAACAAGAACCATCTGAGGATATACAGCTTAATTACGGAAACAACCAAATAGCACGTGTGTATCATCGGATGCTGTCATTTATGGCCCGTGATCAAAATGTTGATACTGGTTTGCAAATATCTCAGCTCGATTTTAAGAACTTGTACCCAATTTATTACTTTTCACTGGAACATCTTGATTTAACAAGGCAATCCGTTGTTGATATACATTTTAGGGCTCGTATAGATCCTGGTGGTGTTGATTATAGAGCGGTTGCTGTTATTCTCAGCGACAAATCAATGTTGTTAGAAGGGGCTGGCGGACGAATGAGACTTGTTGATGCACCAGTGGAAAATCTGTAAATGAAACTTGAAAAGTTTCCATAGGATTTCCCCAATTAGATCAATTGAAAGAATAAATGTGTTTTACAATAAAATGCCATATAGTGTTGTTAGTGTCAAGCTGACTGATGGTCAGGTCAAGAAATTAAAATCAAAATCCGCTAAGGAATGTGGAACAACAATAACGTTAAAACCAGCGCAGATGTCCGGAGGTACACATAAAATATCATTAACGGATCGTCAAATAAAACATTTCAATGATGCAATGAAAAATAAGCGAGGAGTTCAAATAGAATTTTCGAAAGCTGCAGTCGCGAACATGATAAAATCAGGTGGTATATTTCCATTGTTAGCCGCAATACCAGCATTGATTGCAGCAGCTGCCCCAGCGGTGGCGAAGGCGGCAGCGTTGGGAGCCGTTGGGACCGCAGCAGGGATGGCGTTGAAAAAGGCAACTGGTGGATCCGCTCGCGGTAGATCCACAAGTGGATCCGGGTATAAAAAAAAGGGAAAGGGGTTGTACCTACCAGGAACCCCGTATTCATGGTACAGCGGCAAATCCGTGAACGGATCGGGTCTAAGAAAAATACCAGGAACGGTTTATTAGTTGAAAGCCCAATTGTTGAGAAACCTATAGTTGAGGAACCTATAGTTCCTATGTCCAATTTTGATTTAATTGATGCTGCTAAAAAACTAGCGATAAAAAACTTCAGAGGGGTTTTTATGAGAGATCAATTACCGAGAAAACCAAATAACGTTGAAACCGGTATCATCAATCTTGATAACAGCAGCGGATCGGGAACTCACTGGGTTGCATACGCGATTGATCCACGTGGGATTGTCTATTTCGATTCATATGGGTTAGCTCCGCCAAGCGAGTTTATGCGGTATATAAATTCCTCGATGAAACTCAAAGGGTTTCCGATTTTTTATTCCACGCTGCCAACACAACAATTAAATGATCCACCGATATGCGGCCGTGAAGTATTAAATGTCCTCGCGGAGATTTCATTAAAATCCTTTGGATCTCCGTGGAAACCACCTCATATTATTGTAAACGAATACACGAGTGGGAAATTACAAGGATCAATAAATTGAAAACACAAGTTACGCTAACAATAATGATCGATATTTGGGGACAATCTCTGTCAATGTTGGAACCCACCGAGGAAACATCTGCGGGTTCTATCGAGGATGTAAAAAAAATAATAGAAGATGAAATCGCTGAGACGTTAAATTTAACAAGTGTTGACCCGAACGAAATAGTTGTATTTCAAGATCGCCAGGGTAAATTGAAAAGCAGTAATATATCCGTGAATGACATTTTGATACGGCATCGCGCTGCCGCTGAAAACTCTATTGCACTGTATTCCAACGATGGACAACTTAAACCAGGCGCACTTGTGTCTACGATCACCGACGCGATTGCTACCAACGAACGTGAGCTGAATGATTTTATACGAGGTTATAATGCTTTTCGCAAAAATGTCGTACATAAATTTTTTGGAACCCCGCTTGTGGTTGGCATGACTCTCGCTGAAATTAAAGACTTGTTGAATTCATTCTTCGCTAACAAGGAAGCTGGAAGGATGATGACTGCTTCAGAAATCAAGGCAAATTATCTCGAGATTTTTAAAGTAAGCGAAGATCAAAAACTCACAAACGACATTGTTGGTAGGTTCTTTGGAAACCCGCTTGTGGCTGGCATGACTCTCGCTGAAATCAGTGAGTTTATCGGCAAGCACACTCACAATGCCTACATCGCTAATAATTTCTTTGGTGTCCCGGCTACATCTACAATGACTCTCAAAGATATTAATATGTTTATGGTGAGACAAACAACACTTAATACCATCGTGGATAAATTTTTAGGGAGAACACCTGTGTCTGAAACCACATCGTTGACAGGCATGACTCTCGCGGAAATTAAAAGCGCTATTGACAAACAAAAGCACACCAGCGATATTGTTAATAAGTTCTTTGAGGGCAGTAGCCTCCAAGATATCACGACGAAATTTTCTAACATCGACAACCATATTAAAACCCAAGCAGAGCTTAAAGTTGAAGACCTTCTGGTTTCATTATTCTTCTCTAACAGGGAGGAGAGTGGAAAAACAATAGATCCTACCAAAATCAGGGTAAATTATCTCGATATTTTCGACGATCTTTTTAACCTGAAAAGAATATCTGAAAAGGTAAAGATTCCACATCACTACACGGGCGTTAAAAATATCGTGTATACGGTTAATCATGGAACCATGGATTGGATAAGAGACAGTTATACTACATTATCCATCGGTATCTTGGGTCTCCCCGGCATAGCGGGCCCTGACTACAAGCCAACATGGGTCGATGGTATCTACAGGCTAACGTGGATCTCTATCGATCAATTTAATATGATCGCGGACGGTAAAACCTACTCTGGTGGCACCGCGACGTTAATTATGGATGGTCGCAAAAAAAACTTTAATGTCGTCGCGGTTGATAGCTCCACCATTAGATCAAAAATAGCCTGGTGTTTAGAACTCGTAGCTCATTTTTCCGACTGAAGTACTAGCAATTCCCGCTAACGATGACAAATAATTGAAAACGCTAGCGTTTTTAAAATAACAACAATGACTTTGTCATCGACGCAATGTCGCTATGATCAGGTCAGAGAATTTCAGAATAGACTCAAAACCCTCACTGAGGAGTATCAAATAAAAATAAAAAAATACCGACGAAGAATCACCGCAATTGATGTTACTATATACTCGGTGTCAAGCGTTCTCACTGGCGCCGGAATAATACTTGCATCGGTTACAATGATTGCCCCGGTCGTAGTTCCAATTTGCATTTCTGCGGTGGCTACAATCGGGGGTATATTAACCGGGATAGCAAAAAAGATATCATCATGCAGCCAGAGTAAACTGCAGAATTACTTACTTCAATTTCATATTGCATCAACCGCATACTCGCAATTATCATTGATGATATCGTCGTCACTCGATAATACGATTATATCAGATAGTGAATTCTCAGCGATGGTCAGTATTTTTGATTCCGCGATATCGAAATTAGAGCGACAACATGAATATAATAACAATGACAACACCGATGGAATCAGAAAACACGAACCCAAAAAAACAAAAAATGATCTCAATAATATCAACATTACCAGATTGTGAGTTCTCAGTGATGGTCAGTATTTATGATTCCTCGATACCAAAATTAGAAATAAATCATGAGTATAGCAGCGATGACGACACCGATGGAATTACTTCAACGAATAGTGGAGAACACGAACCCAGTACAAACGAGTATGATATCAATAACATCAACGAATCCAGAATTCAGTGTGAATTTCCCCTCTCCGGTCCCAGTGAAGGAGATAGCGCTAGCAAAACTACGAGTGTATCACAGTTGGCCTAATATCAGATCGGTTGCATTTAGTGATCAGCAACCCAATAACACACTGGTGTTCTCGTATAAGAATAAACCCGATGGTACTCCAGAGTGGGAAACAGTTTCGTTACCAACTGGGTCGTACCAAATTAAGCAAATCAATGCTGAAATTCAGCGTAGAATAAAATCAATCACTGGAAAAGAATCAAAAATAGCTATTAATCTTCATCAACCGACGCTCTCGTCGTCGATCGAAATAAGCACAGAGGGATACATTGTAGATATATATAACAGCTCGTTAAGAACAGTGTTAGGATGGCCTGAAAAACCACCGGAAAAATCCGCCACCGACTTAACCACGGACATACAATCATATCATGAAATCAATCCCAGTTATCGAGATAATTTATCTGATATAAGAAAAGGAAGAATCGCCGATAGATTTATATTTACCAACAAAGACACATTGCAATGGGATTTTATCATTAAAAGAACAACCGACTCATCTGTTACTATTTCATTTACGCTAACTGACGTCCGTGGTTATTTTAATGAGATTAAACAATTATATGACACACAACTAGAACAACTACGGAAAACAAAATCGCAAAAACACGTTGAAATAATAAATCAGCTTATATCGGACATGAAATATATCTATGAACTAATTATTCAAACAATAATTAATGACAACAGCGACAATAAACAACGATTCCTAACCGATTACAATATCACAGAGGACAATCTGCGTAATTTCAAGTTTCGCAAATACAACGCTGATGAACTAGCAAGAACTGTTAAAACCGATATCAAGGCGCTACAAAAATCAGATTCAGCTGTCCTCTTCAGGTATAATAATGATCCAGATGGTGGCGGTAGGCATATTGCCCCTCATAATGTGAATATTTCAACGGTGATTGCGCTCAATTTAGTATGTGATGCAATTGAAGGAAGCTATCAAATTAATCTAGAGCAATCAAATCAAGCTCAGCAGGGATATATTCTTTATTCGTTTGCACCAACAGCTCCTCCAGGATTCCTAATTATTGAAAACCCAATTAATCCTGTCTACATGCGATGCCATAATAATTCGTTAACGAGAATTAATTTCAAACTCACCGACCAGTCAAATAATCTGATTGATTTACAAGAAGAGGTGTTAGCGATTAGTTTGTTTGTAAAATCCTAAAAATCTTCGATTTTCAACAAAGGATTTTCGTCCTAAAGACTCGATCAAATATTTGGTTGAACTCGTAAATGATTTTTTGTTAACCACAAATGAAACATTTGCAGCAGCAGAGAGGGTGGATGACAACGACGTTGGCGTATATAAGGAAATCTTATTTTATCGAATAGACGCCATTTTTTTTACTATTTGGTGGAAGCCTCAGATTTCCGAATCGACGCTCGGAAAGTTGTGAGGTTCACCCTCTCTGCTGCTTAGAGAACAAATCTTTTGTTTGATTCTGGATTAAATTGATTGCCAGTGTAGGGTACAGAGCAGCGGAGAGGTGTGCTCTGATCGTGGTACTCTAAAGATGATCCGTGCAGCTGTGTTTTTATTTTTTTTAAATTTTCTTGAGTAGATATTGAGACGAACAAGACGTAATTGAGTTACAATAGTTCAGTCTTAAAAGTACTAATGAACATATACGTGTATTAGTATGATCATCTGAAATATAGTTGTGAATGGAGCTGATGCATGTCAGCTCAAGATATGCAGCCTTGCATATGTTCAGAACATGTTTGTGCAATGTGAGAGTACTTTCTAGAGTAAAAGTTACGTGTTTTACTGAATGTGTGAAGTTAGTGGGGTATTGCTGATATTTATTGTCTGAGGTAATGGATGTGAATGAGAAAGCCTTTGTGTTGTGATCAGAATGACCTCAGTTTTATCATCATTCATCTGCAGCTTGTTACATTTCATACATGTTTTCACATCAGAAATGCACCTCTGTATTCCTTGAATGGTAGCATCAACTTCAGTTGGATGGCTATACGTTATATTTGGGTGTCATCAGCGTACAGTTGGTGAGACACTGAGTGATGAGCTATGTCACGTGAGAGCGGCTGAGTGTATATAATGAAGGGAACGGGTCCAATAACAGACCCATGTGGGACACCACAACATAGATCAACTGGGATGGAGTGTATTCCATTTGTAGATACAATTAGTGTCATGTTGACTAAGTATAACTTGAACCACAGTAAGGCTGTACTGAATATATATCATACATCAGTATATCATGAATCTATCGTGTATCACACCCATGCTTCCTGCCTCAAGATCGAGGTCTCGGCAAAGGAAATGCAATTGCGTAACATCCATCATTTTTTGGATGATAACGTTTCAGCAGATCTGCTATTTTAATGACACTTCGTCATGTATGCGCAATGAATAGACAGTTTTTTCACAAGCCCCATCTTAATTCACGGAAAAGGGGAATAATTATGCGACTCGTAAACATGTTTATTGTACAACGTGTTGGACGACTGCATATATTTTAATGAAGATATGCCTCAAAGTGTACATTATGACTTGGCTGTATCGTGGTTATAAAGTCGCGTTATGACCTACTGTCTAGTTCACGACAAGGCAAACTTTAATTTTTTATGTGAATTGTATCCTTCTCCGAGTGTAACAGTTTAACATCTGGATCTATTTTAATGACATTGGGCAGTTATGTACGATGAGTAGGCTGTAACACAGTCATGCTCCCTACTTACAAGTCAAAGTCCATGCCAAAAGAAAATGTAACTGATTTGCAAGTTTTGTTGAGTATCTAGGTCGAACAATTAAAAATGTTTAATGAAGACTGAGACAGCTTGATCATGGCCTGACAGTGTCACATGTAGCAATTCTCCCATATTCAATGTTAGGGTAATAGCAATTGTAAATTGCGACCTCTGTCTATGTACTGGAAAACGGTTTGTTTACCGCAGAATATATTTCAATGAAAGCTTAGCCCGTTATATATCTTGAGTTAGCAGTGTTCTGGGAACTGAATAAAACGGCCTTCCTGCAACAGGTTGATGGCGAGTTGGAACTGGATCTAGCGCAGGCACTGAACTCGTTCGCGAATAAGATTTGATTTAATTGAACGATCAATGAATCTCACACCATATTCATGAACATAAATTGCGACAGTGGATTGAATAGAATGCAGTGCAGAGTTCAGCAACTGATAGACAGTAAATGGAACTAATCAGAACATGCAACGCCAGAGAGGAATCAAAGAAGAAACAACGTATGGAACTTGTGAACAAATGCCATTGATATATTGATCTCTCACTAGGGATGATCAGCATATATACTTTATAAACACATGTAATCAGTATAAGGTTTATCAGCAAGGACGACACCTGTAATGGCTTTTCACTCAGAACAATATTTTAATTAATTTTTACCCTTGGTGCTGTTGAACAATATTGATTAAAAACGGGATATGTATATCTCTTTGCTTCTAGTCAACGATCATGATAGATTTATGGTTTCACTTCTCTGGTTGTACCGTCGAGACGCAATAACGCATAAACTGCTCCTCCCAGTGTGATCATTTGAAACCTCCTTACTCCTGAAGTTTTGGTCCCTTGTTGCGAGTATATCGATACCGTCCGTCAGAGTCAATGGCACCTTCTACTCCAGCATGTGGGTTACATGAATCCACACAGTTCTACGATTTCCCATGAAATAATTAAAATATAGCCGAGCCATATAATACTCGAGACACGGTTAAATACAAATGCAATAACATGCATTACGCATGCGCACACATAAATTGGCTTCTTTACACGTTAAATTATGTCACCATGACTACAATGTGAGATCAATACATAATGAACACGTTAGTACATTAATCACTGGCCAATAACAATTTCAATGAATTATATATATTCGGGCATTACACAACATTTAATCCGTTTATTCAGATGTAAATATGGCTAACGCGAAACAACTTATAGCCTATCCGATTGCATGGAATCACGTGACATAGATATGATTCTCTGTGAAATTTGAAACAAATTCTGAAATCTCAAATATATAAAACATTTTTATCAAATAAAACAGACAGCATTAAGGAATGCAGTTTTATATTCACATACCATTACAGCCGGAAATTATTTCCCTAAAATGGATTGCATTTTGAACAAACTCCTCTTGAGATTATACAGCGACAGTTTTGTTTTGGGAAATAGATACCTTAGTTGTAGTGAAATCTAACTCCAGAGAACTCGACGTTATTGGGTTTGTAACTGTGGAGACTTCATGCGTGCAGCAGTGGCTAAACCGATGTCAGTATTTCAAAACAGCTGACAGTTTGTAATGCTGGTCGGGGCAACGAAACTCTAGTACATTACCCTTTATACAATATGCCTTGACGTTAAGTATGCACAATTCCGTGACATTGTTCTTAAGGTGAAAAATTAATACAAGCCTGCCTGGATAAATACAAGATGTCGCTTATTTTAAACCATACAGATGATTAGATGAAACATTGTCCAGGTCCACATCTTCTCACAGAATAAGCCAGAGTCATTATTAGTGGAAACGTCAAGAGCAGTGACGTCATGTGCTTACGGTACTCGTGTTAAGCACGTAACAATGTTCACATCCATATGACGAATAGGGCAAAGTAATGCACTAATGTACCCAACATATTACCATTCATAGTAATATGTGATCAAATCAAAACCCGAAAAAGTATATTTACGACTAGAATAATAAAAAAAACCACAATTATTATCATTTTCTGGTTTCAATTAGGAGATAACATTGAAAAACGATCATGTATATTAGCATTAGCTGCAAAAAAAAAAAATAGAAAACAATTTTCAGTTTTGTGACAAAACATATGCCATTACTGAAAATATTGCTATATGTAACCTCTTCAATCTTAGCGTTTCCGGTCACTAAGCCAAATGATCATTGCACGTTTCCAATTTTTAAGAAATACTGAGTTTATGTTGCTTTAACATAGCTTATATGGTAATGATTGATTAACCTGTAGTTACAGCACATCACAACATTTAAAGGTATATCCTAGGCAATTGGACTAAAATGTCCTATCCAGAGACATTACGTTAATTGCTTAATACTGGCCTATACTTTTGCTTTGCTTTTCACTGGAGGGTCAGTGTTGATAGGTTTGCATTAGAGTATCAAATTTCAGATAATGTCCTGGGTACAAAATATTATTTCAACTTCCCGGCCCACCTCAGAGTGATTGCTAAACATTTTTTTATGTTGATGTACTTTCTTACCTTTAAAAATTACACAAAATTAGATTTTGAAACGGGTCAGACATCCTAGATTGGATATTTACTTCTGTGTTGACTTCCTTGTTGGAATTAATCATTTTCTATTGGCTTATGGGCTTCTTTTGTGTTCTGTTGAAGGCTTAACGTTGTTTTCATGTACCAATTTTAAACTGAACTACCTTTATCTTCATTTCTACTGAAACTCCTGTCATACTACCGACTTTGTTTACTTTCCTTTGAATATGTAACGAAGCTAGGTTTGTTTACGAGTCAGATGTCCTCGCTTGGATGTTTACAGCGAAAAAGATTTGTAGGCATGCATATGTTTGTGCATACATGCACAAGTATGTATGTATGTTTTAACTGTTTGTGTGAATTTATTAGTAGAGAATACATGGACACTGACACTCATATTATTATAAATTATTTAATTACCAACCACAATTACACTAAAACATGTATTCCATCCATAAGATGTTGATACCATGTTATTGTTAGGTCTAACGCTATTTTTCAGCACACGATAGGCTGTACATGTTGGCCATTACTAATGTTGGCGGAAGAACCCATGAAAACCCTAGAGAGAACCATCTACCCATGAGAAGCTGGCAAGCCTACTCACTTACCCACATAGGCCGAACCCGAGACTTGAACCCATGCATAAAGAGGTAAGATGGTAGTGATCCGTAATGGTGAGCGCCTTAGACCACTCGGCCACTCTGGGTCCATGTTGAGACCAACTTAAATAAGTACTATAAAACCCAGCATATGCACATATCTTATTGCAACCTGATTAATATGGCTAGCGCAATAACTGTGGAATGAACCGAGTGTTGTTCAGCCTAAACAAGAAGATTGTGGATCAATCATACCCAAATAATTAATATTTGACTAGCACAACACGAAAACAACATTGTCACAATTAAGATAAAGTACCTTTTAAAACAACATTGTCACAATTAAGATAAAGTACCTTTTTAAACAACATTGTCACAATTAAGATAAAGTACCTTTTTAAACAACATTGTCACAATTAAGATAAAGTACCTTTTAAAACAACATTGTCACAATTAAGATAAAGTACCTTTTTAAACAACATTGTCACAATTAAGATAAAGTACCTTTTAAAACAACATTGTCACAATTAAGATAAAGTACCTTTTTAAACAACATTGTCACAATTAAGATAAAGTACCTTTTTATTTTCACATTTTCATGTATTACACGTTTGCTTCTGATACACGTTTGGTCAAAGCTTGCTGTTTTGAAGCAGACCATTGCAAAAATTGATTTCAGTATTTCAAACAATAAATGAATGCTTTAGAAAAGTTTGGGATTTGCATATTAAATGTAAATGTAAATGTGATACCAATGAGATAAAGAAAAAAGTCTTTGAAATCAACTTTATTTTAAAAAAAAGTAATGAGTGAAGCGGGAATATACTTCATGTTTCCTATGGGTAGATATACAAATCTATATGATTCTATGGTTATATTCCTATGGGTAGATATACAAATCTATATGATTCTATGGTTATTTTCCTATGGGTAGATATACAAATCTATATGATTCTATGGTTATTTTCCTATGGGTAGATATACAAATCTATATGATTCTATGGTTATTTTCCTATGGGTAGATATACAAATCTATATGATTCTATGGTTATTTTCCTATGGGTAGATATACAAATCTATATGATTATATGGTTATTTTCCTATGGGTAGATATACAAATCTATATGATTATATGGTTATTTTCCTATGGGTAGATATACAAATCTATATGATTCTATGGTTATTTTCCTATGGGTAGATATACAAATCTATATGATTCTATGGTTATATTCCTATGGGTAGATATACAAATCTATATGATTCTATGGTTATTTTCCTATGGGTAGATATACAAATCTATATGATTCTATGGTTATATTCCTATGGGTAGATATACAAATCTATATGATTCTATGGTTATATTCCTATGGGTAGATATACAAATCTATATGATTCTATGGTTATATTCCTATGGGTAGATATACAAATCTATATGATTCTATGGTTATTTTCCTATGGGTAGATATACAAATCTATATGATTCTATGGTTATATTCCTATGGGTAGATATACAAATCTATATGATTCTATGGTTATTTTCCTATGGGTAGATATACAAATCTATATGATTCTATGGTTATTTTCCTATGGGTAGATATACAAATCTATATGATTATATGGTTATTTTCCTATGGGTAGATATACAAATCTATATGATTCTATGGTTATTTTCCTATGGGTAGATATACAAATCTATATGATTCTATGGTTATTTTCCTATGGGTAGATATACAAATCTATATGATTCTATGGTTATTTTCCTATGGGTAGATATACAAATCTATATGATTCTATGGTTATTTTCCTATGGGTAGATATACAAATCTATATGATTCTATGGTTATATTCCTATGGGTAGATATACAAATCTATATGATTCTATGGTTATTTTCCTATGGGTAGATATACAAATCTATATGATTCTATGGTTATATTCCTATGGGTAGATATACAAATCTATATGATTCTATGGTTATATTCCTATGGGTAGATATACAAATCTATATGATTCTATGGTTATTTTCCTATGGGTAGATATACAAATCTATATGATTCTATGGTTATTTTCCTATGGGTAGATATACAAATCTATATGATTCTATGGTTATTTTCCTATGGGTAGATATACAAATCTATAAGATTCTATGGTTATTTTCCTATGGGTAGATATTCAAATCTATATGATTCTATGGTTATTTTCCTATGGGTAGATATACAAATCTATATGATTATATGGTTATTTTCCTATGGGTAGATATACAAATCTATATGATTCTATGGTTATTTTCCTATGGGTAGATATACAAATCTATATGATTCTATGGTTATTTTCCTATGGGTAGATATACAAATCTATATGATTCTATGGTTATTTTCCTATGGGTAGATATACAAATCTATATGATTATATGGTTATTTTCCTATGGGTAGATATACAAATCTATATGATTCTATGGTTATATTCCTATGGGTAGATATACAAATCTATATGATTCTATGGTTATATTCCTATGGGTAGATATACAAATCTATATGATTCTATGGTTATTTTCCTATGGGTAGATATACAAATCTATATGATTCTATGGTTATATTCCTATGGGTAGATATACAAATCTATATGATTCTATGGTTATTTTCCTATGGGTAGATATACAAATCTATATGATTCTATGGTTATATTCCTATGGGTAGATATACAAATCTATATGATTCTATGGTTATTTTCCTATGGGTAGATATACAAATCTATATGATTATATGGTTATTTTCCTATGGGTAGATATACAAATCTATATGATTCTATGGTTATTTTCCTATGGGTAGATATACAAATCTATATGATTCTATGGTTATATTTATTAACGTTGTTTTCTGTCTTTAAACTGACTGACAAAATGTATTCGATAATATTTGCTACAGTTTTTATAGGTACAGCTACATTAATTAGTATCATTTACATTTAGCTACATTAAACACAGAATTAATGGAAGTAAATGTTAATTAATGGAAATAATATACCAATCTTTGAAATATGATTGAAAAGTAAAACAAAATAAAGGGGACATGACATGCACAGTACTTGTAGAACAATATCTAAGCAGTGAAAACTTGTCAAGACCCATTTTGAGAAAAGAAAAAGCTTTACATTAGAAAAGTTAGAGATTTGCTAGAAAATGAAGTTTTTTAAAACTATTTTTCAGCTTACTCAAACCAAACGTCATATGTACTGAAAATAGTTATAATCATAACTAGAAAAGAATGTTAAGTCGTTTCCATTGACAAAATGCCCAGTTAAATGCGTTGCTTTTTTAATAACGCTAATATTTGAGATCAATATACCTGTTCTCGATTAAATTAATAAATAAAGAAAAAAAATGTAGATATGGATAAATCTATTTCGTTACCCAACAACTGATACATTTGTAAAATTTAAATTTAAACAAAATGAAACAGATATACTGTAAGCATACAAAATATTTGTAAAAATAAATATCTATCTTTACCTAGCGAATATTTACAATAAAGCACATAAATATACGTGATAGATTATGTCCCAAACATTCTTCTGATTCTGTATGATTGTAATATTTGTAATCTATTTGCGATAGAAGTTGTTCTTTTACAGAAGAAATTATCCGTATATCAGCATACTGATGATTTTACAAGATTATTGTAAGTTGTTTGTCATGCGCAGGTTTGTTAAACAGCATGTTGTGTGAAAATGGGAAATGCTTGGTTTTCTTCGGTGATTCGCATATACACCGCCTTTCCGCAGCCTTCATCTGTTGACATCTTGCTACTTAAATATGCGCATTCTTCCATCTCTTGCAGTGGTTTGTTTGTTCTTTGTAAAATCTTTCTTTGTCCTGAAGCTGACATTCTGAAAGAAAAGTATTATCCTCTGATGAATCTAAGTTTTCTGCTATCGACGTCATCGTCCATTACATGAAACGTCTTCCAAATATTTAGCTACTTGTTTCATAATTATGAAAATATTTTGATGACCAAAACTAACTTTGTAAAAGAAATATAAATATAAATGAAAAGGCGAGAAGGATTCATTTGACATCTGTTAAGCGGATAAAAATAATACACCATTCAAACATACGAAGAAGACTTCATAAGTGGCAGTAATACTGAATTTTAATATTTGTGTGTATATATATATATATATATATATATATATATATATATATATATATATATATATATATATATATATATATATATATATATATATTGACATACGACACCCCAAGGGCGCTATCTGCATGGTCTCCTGAGACTAAGTCGGCAATGATGATGATGATGATGATGATATATATATATATATATATATATATATATATATATATATATATATATATATATATATATATATATATATATATATATATATATATATATATATGTATATATATATATGCACCCGATGTAGTGAACACGCTGCAGTTAAAACAGAACGAATAAAGACATCATCACGTGCCAATTTTGTGCCATGTACAAAACCGAAGGCAGAAAGAAAGTAATTTCATAGTTTTTGCCAGTGAGTAAGAACATGATGTGCATGAATAGGTTATAAGGAGACTATAGTCTGCAATATGTCATAGCATGGCAAACGAAATACTACAAAAGCGAATAAAAAGACATTCTTGAATACTAAATATATACAAAATCAGCAGTGAAAGTTCTATCGCGCCAAGGCAATTAGACAAACTGTGTACAATTTAGAGACCATTTGTACAGTAGCAGCAGAGAGGGTGAACCCTACAACGTTTTTAGACAAAATTTTGATTGAATCCTTAAAACGAACCTTCCTACGATCTCATTTTAACCAAAAAAAAATGTCTCAGGGGCAAACCCTACAACGTTTTCAGACAAAAAAATTGATTGAAATCTTAACGAGCCTTCCTACGAAATCTCATTTTAACTAAAAAAATGAAAACGGAGACTTTTACGATTTTTTAATCAATTTTGGTCGCAACTTGTTGTCATCCACCCTCTCTGCTGCTATGGGTTAACAAAAAATAATAAATGATTTTAACCGAATATTTGATCCAGTCCGATACGATATCGTGTCCGAGGATCATGCAAATTTATTGTTGCGAATCCGTACGGGGTTGACTGAGCATGACTAAAGAAGTTTTTAAATTGATTGAAGTCCATATCAGAACACCATGTCTGCCATATATTTCTAAGAGTATGAGTATCAACTCCGTTGAATACAGCAAGAATATTGCAGTTATCTCTGATGACTTTTGGAACCTGAGTGTAGCGTTGAGTGACATATATCACGTCAGTGTTTTTATGCCTGCCTCTGGAAAAGATCCTAGCAGGATTTTTTTGTTTATCTAACATTATATCGTCGTATACGACTAAATTGTTAATATCTCCATCAATATCATCAATGCTCGGTGCTTCATCGATATCGGTTATAAACTCAATAATACCCTCTCCGGATTTTTCTACCGCGCTGTCGTTAAAATCTTTTAGCACTTCATAACATCGTTGATCATCTACGCTAGGGGCAATTAAATACAACTTATCCCACTTCATCCATCTCATTATTAAATTGAGTAACAATTGCGTTTTACCGGATCCAGATGGCCCGAATATAATCATCCGGATAGAGTTTGGTAGCGCTGCATGATGCTTAACTGGTTCTCTTGTTTTAGTCGCTGAAAAATCAATTATATCCAAATTTCTATACATAAATTATGGATCTATATTGTGTGAAGTGTAAAACGCGTACTGGCACAGATGACGTGACAACGATTACAACCAGAAATAACCGATCAGCGCTTTCTGGTAAATGCGTGCAATGTGGTACAAAGAAATTTAGATTTGTGTCTATGAGATCTGATTTAAAAAAAACGAGGAGGTGATATCGCAGCCAAATTGGCAAAGCTCCCTGGAACCCCATGGGCAAAGTACCCCGGAGAAAAGCACCTTCCAGGATATAGCTACTGTGGACCGGGAACCAGACTTGATATCAGACTCAATAATCAAAATCAACCCAACCCCGGTGAAGAACCAATAAACGCCATTGATAAGGCCTGTCACCTTCATGATGTTGCTTATAAAAGCAGAAATCTGCAACACAGGCATCTCGCAGATGTGAAATTAATTCATGCGTTAAATGCTATTCCTGAAAAATCCTTCAAAGAAAAATTGGCTTCCTTTTTGATAAAATCGGCTATGAAAAGTAAATTGATGTTAGGTGCTGGTAATTAATAATATGGAATCAATTTATTATTCCCCAAGAGGATACTGGAGGGGTAAATCAGCAGTCCATAAACTCGCTAGTGCTGCAAAAGTGAAAAAAACCACTGCGGCTCATTGGTTTCTAAACAGGCACTATGGCAAATTTATCTACCACCGCCTAAACAAATTCAATTCTCGCATTTTGATGTGACCGCTCCTAATGAAGTTCATCAGGCTGATATATTATTTCTGCCACATGATCGTGGTTACAAATACGCTTTAACCGTAGTTGATATTGCAAGTCGATACAAAGAAGCAGAACCGTTAAAAACAAAATCAGCCACTGAAGTCGCTTCTACATTTGAAAGGATTTATCGACGAGGTCCTCTGCACTGGCCAAATCTATTGCAGGTTGATCCTGGCAAGGAATTTCAGGGTGCAGTGTTATCTACAATGAAACATCATAACGTCACCATACGACGAGGGCATACTGCGCTACATCGCGATCAGGCCATTGTAGAACGATTTAATCGGACGATTGCTGAGCGGTTATTTGGATATCAATACGCAAAAGAATTCATCCAAGAAAAAAGATCCCGTGAATGGGTTAAAAGATTACCATCTGTGATTACTGCACTGAATAACGAGATTACTAGAACAATCAACATGAAACCTATCAACGCGATTAAAAAGAAGTCAATACCCGTACAACCACAAAAAGATTTCAAAGAACCAATTCTTGGTAGTAATGTCATTGTGAGGTACTTATACGAACCAGGAGAGCTTGAAGGGGGTAGAAAAAGGGCTACTGATCCTATTTGGAGTGTTACTGCACACAAGATATCTAGTATAACACGATCTACGGGTAGACCTCCAGTCTATAAACTGGATTCAACTGCCCCTCAGCGGGGTTTTACTCGACAACAACTACAGGTAATTCCCGAGGATACTCAATTGCCACCGCATGGTCTTAACTAGCACCGTTGCGTCTATTGCACTCAAGACAAGTCAACATCACATTGTTTCTGACATGACCGAGATTGTTATTTTTTCTGTCTACGGTGAATTGGCGAGGATCCTTATCCGAATACTGCCAACGCATTATACAATTGCAACTCGCGCAGTGATTATTCTGTTGTTTTTTCAAAGTGATTATTAATTTAGCATCAATATCAAATTCTCGTTGTTTTTTTGTCCTGTTGTTTGTAACCGGAGAGTTTTTTATCAATAATTTTAACATCAATATTATCCATTGTTGTGTCATTATCATCGAAAACAACTCTTCGAAGTTGATTTATTTTTCGTACTCTGGATACTGCGAGATAGACTAAATTCGACCATTCGATGTGATTATCCACCATCCAAACAATTGTATCCGATATAGTCAATCCCTGTGAAGAGTGTATTGTTGCTGCGTATCCTAGCGTCCACGGGGATTTATTAGCACCCAATGCATTTTCGACGACGCTGATATCAACCAGCACAATATCATTTAATACGAGAATTTGTTTTTCACTCTGTCCTGGAATATCAACTTCAATGTTCTGTTTTCGTGTATCCGATGGCCTATAACAAAGGGGTACTGGAAGCGTTGCAAATTTTTCTTTATGCAATTCAAATAACTTCATCTGAAGTGTGTCCCTGACTATTTTTCTACTTGCAATTATCAAATCATTTGGTCTCCATGTTTCCCAGAAATCATTCATTGGAGTTTCTGAAATCACTTCACGCGCTATTTCGCATTGGATTCTAACCGGTTGTAATCTAATTAGCGCTTTGAATTCTCGTAATCGTTCATCAAGTGATCTATAATCAGTGGTAATTTCTTCATAATATTCTACAAAACCCCTTAGCCATTCATGTGGAGATGCACCGACAAATGGTGGTGGTTGGCCGTGATCACCGCACATGACGACTTTTGTGTTTTTGTTTAACAACCACTCGAGAAATGTTTGTAATACATCTAATGACACTGTGCATATTTCATCCCAAATTATGATTTCAGGAATGAATTTATCACCCATACGCTCAGGAGTCCATTTGTCACCCTTCCATCGAAAGAAACTATGGTAAGTACAAGCATTTACCCCTCGTTGTATCCTCTCTCTGGCGAGTCTGTGAGTCGGTGTTAGCACAATCATGGTTGACCGACGAAATAATTCAATTGCACGAGTTGTCTTTCCTGACCCACCACAACCGTTTAAATAAACTGTCTTGTATCTACATACTGGATCAGATACCGGTGGTGCATTAGAAAATTCTGATTGAATTTCAATACGGTTATATGAAAGATATTTATCATCCATGGCAACGTCTGCGGATTCACAATACTCATGTAGCATCTCCTTTTTAAATCGCCAACGCCCCCAATTTTCTTCGGGATCTGTGAATTTAGCTACAGCTGATTTGTACTTATTGTGTATATACATCGAATCAGTGGCCACTCTAACCGCGGTATTAGGAAATCTATTTATCATCGAAAATAGATTAATAGAAGCATAGGCTAGCATAGATGATCTTAAATGTGTATACTGGGAATTATATCCATCACAGTAGGTAACAACCGTACCTAATTTCTCACCATTGGATAGAAAAGCATCCTTACGGGATACAAGTTTTCCCTGTTTCATTAAATCCGTTACAATAAAATCGTATTCAGCGACGTCTATGATCAACCGCGAAGAATATTTTGCATTGTCGTATCTTCCACCCTGGGTAAATTTACCGATTATTCTTCGTCCAAAATATTTTGCTTGTTCTTTTTTACTTTCAAATAACTTCTTAGACCAATTCATGATTTGTTCTTCATTGAAATCAGGGAATTGTTTTCGCTGTTCGCTGATTATACGATCTAAATCGGGTTGTGGTAGCCAAACTTCTTTCTGAGCTCGATAGCATATAATAGCCTCGGAAACAATCAACGATATTAGCATACCACAATCAATCATATATCTCAATAGCACTATTGGCATCCAGTGTTTTTCAGATAGGTGTCTACCGAGCCAAACATAACTACACGGATGTAACCCTGTAGCTAATTCGAATGATATCACACGAGCGAATCCGGTTAAATCAAAATCAGGCAATGGTCCATTAATCGCAACACGAGTCATTTCATGCGTGGGGCGTCCAAATCGTTTGAAGTACTCAGCACCTTCCCCATATCCGAGAAAACTTCCGGGATAACACGAGGATATATCAATTGAAATCATACCATCACGTGAGTATTTCGTATTCCACAGTCCTCCATGACCAAATTCGACGCAACTCAATTTAACATCCTCGAGAAAATCACTTCGTGTTGGACGCCATGAGTTTTTTTCTCTTGCGAAGTGAGCTACCACTGATGGAATAGTAAAACTATCCGTGAGTAGTTTTTCATGGGAATTCTCCGGTGAAAAATCACTAGCGATTTTTCTCATTCTGTTATCTAATTCTTCAACGCGATATAATTCGCCATTTGGTCTTACAAATTGATCAAATCCTATTTCGGGATCTTCATCACTTCTAAGTAACCACACTGACACAGGATCATCTTTACACAACGCATGAATAGCATCGAATAATTTCTCTTCATAGAAAACATCCCCGACGAACTCCTTAGGGATATATTTCACGGTTCGTTCTCGTGGAAATACTGTTACCGCAGGTGTCCACGCGTGTTTGTTATGATCAATAATCTGTATTGGCGCTCCATTTTTGTTATATTTCGGTTCGTATAAAACCTCTCCGGTTATCGTCATAACGGTTATTGGAAATCTTAATGATGTTTCTAATTTAGCTATATCAGAAATCTTTGCACCATGCTGTTTCACTGTCAGTTCCCATTCGGTTATTTTCCTACGTCGCAGATCAGTTAGTTTATTTCCTCGGGATGCATTTGTGAAGTGTTCCATTACCCGTGTTGCCACGCAATTCAGTGAACTAGAATATTTCATAGGAGCTAGTTTTGCGATATCGGGTTTATCATTTAACGGATATATCCCATAAACCATTGCTGTTACGGGATAAGATCTTTCGTAGTATGGTTTGTCAATGCCGGTTAGAATTCCTGGTTTGGAATCTCTACTCACAATGACAGCTTTTTTATTCTTGAGGATTGGTTCAAATTTATCCCTAATAATCCATTTGCCATCGCCTTCGATAATGAATTTTATTCGGAAAAAATACCTTTTTTCCCCAACACGTGAAATTATCACTGCTGCTTTTTCATCATTCATGGTAGCGTCAACAACACCATCAATTCGAAATGTTGACCAACAATAAGATGCTCCATCACGCTTGAATTCATTAAAACAGTCTCTGATTTTACTAATCATGGCTTTATCAAGAATTGTATTCTTTGGTGTATTAGAAACTATATCGAGATTGAATTGAGCATCTTTCCAGGGTAATCTCTTGGACGTTTTTTTTGGTTTATCGAGATTAAATTAAGGATTAATCTTCAATAATCTCTTAAACTCTTTCATGTTTCCGCCTATCAAACGTTTTTTTGGTTTATCGAGATTAAATTTAGGATTAATTTTGTTACGTTTTTTGGGTTTATCGAGATTAAATTTAGGATTAATCTTCAATAATCTCTTAAACTCTTTCATGTTTCCGTGTCTTGGACGTTTTTTTGAGTTTATCGAGATTAAATTTAGGATTAATCTTCAATAATCTCTTAAACTCTTTCATGTTTCCGTATCTTGGACGTTTTTTGGGTTTATCGAGATTAAATTTAGGATTGATCTTCAATAATCTCTTAAACTCTTTCATGTTTCCGTCTCTTGGACGTTTTTTGGGTTTATCGAGATTAAATTTAGGATTAATCTTCAATAATCTCTTAAACTCTTTCATGTTTCCGTCTCTTGGACGTTTTTTGGGTTTATCGAGATTAAATTTAGGATTAATCTTCAATAATCTCTTAAATTCCTTATCAGTATTGAATTCAGCATTTTTCGATGGCGTTCTCCTTAACTCCCTCATGCTATAATTAAAACAAGCATTTAAATGAAAGATTTATATATAATGAATCACTGTAAGTGGCTTATGATTGGATCAACAACCCCGTGTCACAAATTATGCAGAAATGAATTCTGTGGGTATCATATGCAAATCTTTCGTCGTGGAAACCTTGGCCCGTTACCCTGCATACGATGTGGGGTTGGGGTTAGGGGAAAATCTCAGTTGTTTTTGAATTGCGGTGGAAAGCGATACAGGGAGTTGAAGCGTTATTATGATAAAAGAATAAAAAATGGACAATCAATCAGAAATTATGACCCTGAAAAAGTCCCTGACACTGACAACGTCCCTGACAAAATCATAAGAACTCCTCAAGACTACATCGAAAGATTTATCATTAAACCAAACAATGAATTAGACAAATAGTATTTAGTATACGAATGAACCAAGAATTCAGACCACACCCAGTGATTACAAATTATGAAGGATCCAGTGATGGTGTTGTAAGACACTGTAGACTGAAGAAACCAGTTGGTTCTGACAATGGTGGGGGATATTTGAAGTTTGGCGCTGGAAGGAAATTTTAGTACTGCCATCGTTTCGTGTACGAGTGTTTTTATGGATTGATCGAGGATGATTTTGTTATTGATCACAAGGATTCTAATCCAAAGAATAATTCTTTATCAAATCTAGAAGCCGTTACTCAAAGTGAGAATACCAAACGAGGGAAGACTGGCACTTGCAAAACTGTTGGGAAGAGACCCGTAAAATCTTTTAATACGATAACTAACGAAGAAAAAATATTTCAATCGATAGCTAGCGCCGGAAGGCATTTCGATATTTGTGGACCCTCAGTACGAAAAGTTGCAGAGGGGATTTATCGATCTGCGATTTCAAAAGGGACTGGACAGAAAATTCGATTTAGTTACGTCTAATGCGTCATATTTTTCATTTAGAAATATGTCATTGTTATAGAATATGAATTCTGAAAATATGAATAGCATTATATCCGAGATTTCAAAATTGAAAAGTTGGGATATTGAGCTATCGGATGGGTTAAATCCTGATCAAATCATGTCTGATTTTCAGGATACTGAATACGGAGTTAATAACAATAAATATATGCTGCCAAAGCAATACGCGCTCATCAAAAGAATTCAGAATTCTATTCGGGACTCTCTTGCATTCTCCAGTGACGTAAGTGTGTTCGCTCCGTTATATACTATCGTAGAACGAATACGAAAAGAATTAGGTAACGAATACGAATTGAAAAAGGAGGTTAATTCTAAAATTAGAAACCTACGGGCGTTAATTCAAGAAAATGAACAATTTCGATTGACCATTTATCATTATTTGATTGACCGACCATTTATCATTATTTGATTGTGACCGTCCCTCATAGAGATTTTAATTTTTTTTAGCATTTTTCGATTGATAATGTCAAAAACAGTGAAAATATTTCACACTGAATAAAAATTGATGGACGGTTCAGATTGATCAAAATAGAATGAAGGAAGTGTGGTATTATTTATTTTTATATACAATTTCCACACTTCCTTCATCAATGATAACGCCCTTAAAATGTCAAAATAACACTTCCACGATGGTGTTAGGTCGGATTGAAAAATTGTTTTGCAATTGAAAAATTGTTTCTGGTTTCAAATAATGGTCAATGAAGCATTAACAACCCGATTGGCTCGTGAACGACTGGATGCAATCAGGAGATTTGTACCAATTCGTGACTCTGTACGGAATAAACTACAACAACGACAGAGTCTTCAGACTCATTTTGCTGCGGGATCTGAAGAATTGTTTAAACCAGTAACCACAGCAACGAAGGAGATAGAGCGTGCTATACTGGGAGATGATCCTGACGGTAAAAGAAAAGAAGAGGGTCTTATTCCTGTGTTAGAAAAAACAGCAAAAAGAACTAAACAAACAAAAAAATCCTTGCAATCACTTCCTCAGGATATATCAACCGCTTCGAAACGAAAATTTAAAGGATTTCAGGAAGAACTAGTTAGTGGACTACCTAAATCAATTATATTTACAGAGAGCACTAAACAACAAATTCTCAACGAGGATATAGACAATTTAGGTGAATTCGCTGCTAACAGCTATGATTCACAAGAGAAGTTTTTCACGGACAATTATTCGGATTATAGAATGTCACATAATGAATGGGCTGATATAGTGTATGAAATAAATACTGGGAGTTTAGATAGAAGGATGAAGGAATACAGAGACTTCAAGAGAAAATTTCAATTCCAAATAAGACAGCCATACGATGAGAAGAAATTTCTGGGGAGTGGTCTAGTTGGAAACGCTAGCGTTTCATGTCCTGGTAGTGTTCTCAGTGATATATCACGATTAGAGGTTCTTGTAGGAGGGTTCCGAGCTGGAAATAACTCTCCAGAAATAATTAATGAAGCAGCTGATATCTGTAGACGATTATTTCAGGGTGGTATCATGGATATCAGCACATATCGAGATTTCATTGGCGAGTTAGTGGAAAGTGGGTATCATAGTGACTGAATTGAAAAGTCAATTGATTAGATAAATAACAATTGAAAAATTGTTTCTGATTTCAAATAATGATCATACACTACAATCATGATAAACCAACCCCCGTCTACGTAGTTAATTCACGGTTTCCAGTTTATAGAGCATACTACGGAGATGGTTTAGGTAATACCATTGCAGGGTTATTTGCGAGAATGGCTCCAAAAGTGATGCCGTTGGCTAAACAATTAGGAATGAAAGCAATTGATGTTATTCGTGATAAGGGTATTGGTGCTGTTGGAGATCTTGCGGGAAAAGCGTTTTCAACTGCGAAGAATAAATTAACATCATTAGTGAAATCACGGATGAAATCCAAAGGATTTTCAAAACCGTTACCGTCTACAGCGGAAATGCCTGCGAGTGTTAGTAGAATTATAAATAACGCAGTAGATGAAAAATTAGCGTCGATGGCTTTAAACCCCGACCAAAGCAATATTGCAAATATGATAGCAGGAAGTGGCTTTAAAAAACTACGTCGATGAAATGGAAAATCGCGATTTAGACTCTGATAAATAGAATAAAATGTTCCAACAGTACCTGATCCAGCGTTTGATATAGATGCCCCAGTTCGCAAGGATGATTCTGTACGCGATTATCAATATTACGCCTATCATGCCATAGACTCAAATAGTCGAGCAAGAATTGATCTTCAAGTCCATGATACCAGTAAATACTCTTTGCCCTGTGAAGCGTTTATCGAAATCGAAGGAGAAATTATACGAACAAATGATACAGAGTATCCAGCTGGTACTCAAGTCGGGTTTGTCAATAATGGTATCATGGCGTTATTTGAGAGTGAAAAATATCTCATTGATGGAAAAGAAATTGAGGCGATAGATCGCGATGTTGATGTGGCTACAACAATAATAGGGTTAGCGAGATATTCTGATGATTATACAAGATCAGCAGGACCTTCTATGATGTTTGCAAAGGATGGTAAGAATACCGCTGGAGGAAATTCATTTATTATAAGACGACCAAAGAATAATGCTGGTAATGCTAATATTGATGCCGAGGATATGATTATAAACAACGATCCTAATTTCAATCTCGGAGCTTCAACACGTATGTCAATGTTGGAAGGGCGGCGTAAATCATTTTCATGCGCAATTCCACTGCATCACATATTTGGATTCTGTAGAAACGTCAGAAAAGTTATTTATGGAGCGAAGCATACAGTATCACTGGTGCGAAAGAGTGATGATAGTGACGCAATTTGGAGGATTCCAGCAGACAATGCAAATCCAAATGCTGATGCCGGTAAAGTCAATTTAACAAAAATATCATTGTGGATGCCAGTGTTGACTCCAGCAATTACCGCAGAAGAACGATTACTATCATTTATGGACCAAGGAGGAAAATCATTACTAAGTTGGCTAACCGTGAGTACAGATGTTAAACAATCAAATATCAACGGGTTATTCACGTGGAATCTAGCATCAAAATAAGGCGTTTCTGCGCCACGTCATATATTTATTGCGTTACAGGATAACACACGAGTTGGCGATCAACGTTTCAGTCATATGATATTTGATCAATTAGGTGTGAAAGACGTCTCACTGAGAATAAACGGCCAGCAGGAACCATCTGAAGATATACAACTTAATTACACAGAAAATCATATTGCACGAGTTTATCATCGTCTGTTGTCATTGATGGCACGTGATCAAAATGTGGATACTGGTTTGCAAATATCACAATTGGATTTTAAAAGTCTCTATCCGATCTATTACTTCTCACTGAAACATCTCGATTTGATGAGACAATCTGTTGTTGATATACATTTTAGAGCTAATGTGACTCGTGGTGCTATTGCTGATTATAGAGCGGTTGCTGTCATTCTCAGCGACAAATCAATGCTACTCGAAGGTGTTGGAGGAAGAATGAGAGTGGTAGATGCCCCAGTGGAAAACATGTAATTGAAATTGTAAACGATTTAGAATCAATCAATTATGTATAATGTCATATAGTAATATTAGTGTTGCGTTAACTCCTGGTCAAATAAAAAAATTGCAATCGGAATCAGCTAAAAAATGTGGTACCACAATCACGTTGAAACCCAACCAAATGACTTGTGGTGCAAATAAACTATCGCTGACAACTCGTCAGGTGAAACATTTCAATGATGCACTAGTAGCAAAAAAGGGTGTTCAGATTACTCTCTCTGCGGCTGCTATCAAAAATATGATTAAAACAGGCGGTATATTTCCGTTGTTAGCTGCGATTCCAGCATTGATTGCAGCAGCAGCCCCAGCGGTGGCTAAAGCAGCGGCGTTAGGAGCCGATGGTACTGCAGCAGGAATGGCACTAAAGAAGGCAACTGGGAAAGGATATAAAAAAAGGGAAAGGGTCTAAGACTACCAGGAACCCCGTATTCGTGGTACAGCGGAAAGGGTCTAAGACTAGGACCGGTTTATTAGTTAAAAACCCAATTGTTGAGGAGTCTATGACTCCTATGTCCAATTTTGATTTACTCGATGCTGCTAAAAAACTCGCGATTAAAAACTTCAGAGGTGTCTTTATGAAAGATCAATTACCACATCAACCAAACAGCGTTGAAACCGGAATCATTAATTTAGATAACAGCACCGGACCCGGAACTCACTGGGCTGCATACGCTATTGATCCACGTGGGATTGTTTATTCTGATTCATATGGATTAGCCCCACCAAAAGAGTTTATGCGTTATATAAAAAGCCTTCCAATGAAGACTTGGTATTCTACGCTACCAACACAACAAATGAATGACCCATCAATATGTGGCAGCGAAGTATTAAATGTCCTTAACGCTATTTCTAACTCCTTGAGTAACCCAAGCGGAAAACCACCACATGTTGTCGTAAATGAATACACTAGTAATCGCTTTTTAGAGAGAAGTGTATAAAATAATATGATCGATATTTGGGGGAGATCTTTGAAACCCAAACCCGATGACACTGCAACCGGTGATGTAAAAAAACTAATCAAAGATGAAATAGCTGAGACGTTAAATTTAACAAGTGTTGACCCGAATGAAATAGTTGTGTTTCAAGACAAACAGGGTAAATTGAAAACCAGTGATGTGTCGTTGGAAGATATATTGGTTAAACAACGAAACGCAATCGAGGATACTATCGCGTTATTTTCCGATCAGGGTAAACTCAAACCAGGCGCACTTGTGTCTACAATCACCGACGCGATTGCTACCCATGACAATAAGATTGCCGCCCACGACAACGAGATTGACGCCCACGGCCGTGGGCTGGATGATCATATACGAGGTTATAACAATTTTCGCAAAAATGTCGTACATAAATTCTTTGGAACCCCGCTTGTGGTTGGCATGACTCTCGCTGAAATTAAAAACTATCTATCGCTATTCTTTTTTAACAAGGAGGCGGGAAGGATGATGAATGAAAATGAAATCAAGGCAAATTATCTCGATATTTCTAAACTAATAGAAAATCTCGAGCGGGTACAAAAACCAGTCAATGACATTGTTGATAAGTTCTTTGGAATTCCACGCAACGCGGGTATGTCTCTCGTTGAAATTATCGCGGCTATCAATAAGGTAAAAATTCCACATAGTGTAAGCGTCAATAACATCGTGTACACGGTTGATAGTGGGACTTTTGATTGGATCCGAGGAAACAGAAATTATCTTTATGTTGGCAACATACATACTGGTGCACCAGGTTGCTACCGACTTACAATAATACATCACCGTAAATTTGATTTGGAATTCAGCAACACAGGTATCAGAGGTGTTAACACATTGATGTATATACTAGAGAAAGTACCACCACCTCCACCCTCTATACCAATCCCGCTTACGATTACTATAAACAATTCCGACGAGTATGTGATTAGGGAGTCACTACCCTGGATAATAGAATTTGTATCCGGCGTCCCCTCATCCGATCCTAAAACCACTTCGTTAATAGGATAAATGAAAACACTAGTTGGTTTAAAATAACAACAATGATTCCATCATCGTCGCAATATCGATTCGACACCGTGAAAGAGTTTTCCGCGAATTTGAAATTATTTTCTGAGCGCTATCGTGAAAAAAAAAAGAAATATCGCCATCGATGAGACGAAAAACTTCATCGAAGCCATCAAAAATGATTTTTCGAGGATGATAACAATCGTTATCAGCTACTGATATAAATTTGATTAGGGTTTCAGCAACCTGGTATGTGGATTTAAGTAAATAACTAAATTGAAAGGAAAATCCTTCGGATTTCACAATTGAAAACGCTAGTGTTTTTAAAATAACAATGATTTCATCAACGCAATGTCGCTATTATCAGGTCAGAGAATTTTAGACTAGACTCAAAACCCTCATCGAGGAGTATCAAATAAAAATGAAAAAATACCGACGAAGAATCACCGCAATTGATGTTATTGTGTACTCGGTGTCAAGCGTTCTCACTGGCGCCGGAATAATACTTGCATCGGTTATAATGATTGCTCCGGTCGTAGTTCCAATTTGCATTTCTGCGGTGGCTACAATCGCGGGTATATCAACCGGGATAGCAAAAAAGATATCATCATGCAGCCAGAGTAAACTGCAGAATTACTTAATTCAATTTCATATTGTATCAACCGCATACTCGCAATTATCATTGATGATATCATCGTCACTCGATAATACGATTATATCAGATAGTGAATTCTCAGCGATGGTCAGTATTTTTGATTCCGCGATATCGAAATTAGAGCGACAACATGAATATAATAACAATTACAACACCGATGGAATTGGAAAACACGAACCCGAAAACCAAAATGATCTCAATAATCTCAACCATACCAAATTGTGAGTTCTCAGTGATGGTCAGTATTTATGATTCCGCGGTGTCAAAATTAGAGCGACAACAACAGTATAGCAACGATGACAACACCGATGGAATTACTTCAACAAATAGTGGAGAACACGAACCCAGTACAAACAAGCATGATATCAATAACATCAACGGAACCCGAGTTTAATGTGAATTTCCCTAGCCCAGTCCCCGTGAAGGAGATAGCGCTAGGAAAATTACGAGTATACCACAGTTGGCCTAATATCAGATCAAAATCATTTGGTGGTCAACAACCGAATAATTCACTGGTGTTCTCGTATAAGAATAAAGACGACGGTACCCCAGACTGGAACGTCGTTTCGATACCAACAGGGTCATACCAAATCGAACAAATCAATAATGAATTCGCGCGTAGAATAAAATCGATTACTGGAGTAGAGTCAAAAATCGCTATAACAGTTCATGAGCCGACACTATCATCCGCAATTGAGATAAGCACAGAAGGATACGTCGTAGATATCTATCAAAGTTCTATTAGAACCGTACTAGGATGGCCTGAATTACCACCAGGGGGGGAAACCGTTGATTTACCAGAACCACAAAAAACTGATTATATCACCGACAGAATAAAACCCAATAATCCAATATTGAGTTATAAAGATCACCAATTCACTATAGATTTTTTTGGTTTCGGATTTAAACCAATTGGGGAGGGTAGAATAGAGAGACATCATTTTGTTGATGAACCTAAAATCGTTAAAAATTTCACAGCAATGAATAATGATTTTTCGCTGTTGTTAATATCTCTTAAATCCGGCTCTCTCACCCGAGATGAATTTATCAGCGTCGTAGAAACATGCAACACAATTATCGACGATATGGAAGCATTTAACCTAAAAATTATTCAGGATATACTAGATGATGAACCTCTATCGAAAACAACATTTGCAACAGACTATAAAATCCGCGTTGAAGATATCCCGACATTCAAACTACCGGGATATAACGTACCGGAACTAAAAAAACTTCTCAGTGACACCATCGATGTTGGTTTTAAAATAATTCATGATGCATGGAAAAAAACAGCATCACAGGAAATAAAAAACCTCAAACATAATAACGATCCAGATGGTGGCGGTAGGCATATCGCTCCGTTCAACGTGAATATATCCTCAGTGATTGCGCTCAATTTAGTATGTGATGTTATCGAAGGAAGCTATCAAATTAATCTCGAACGATCAAATCAAGCTCAGCAAGGATATATTCTTTATTCGTTTGCACCAACAGCTCCTCCAGGATTTTTAATAATTGAGATCTCCGGTTAATCCAGTCTATATGCGGTGTCATAATGATTCATTAACCAGAATTAATTTCAAACTCACAGACCAATCTAATAATCTAATTGATCTACAAGAGGAGGTGTTAGCAATTAGTCTGTTTGTGAAATCCTAAAGACTGGATCAAATCATTTATTATTTTTGTTAACCCATAGCAGCAGAGAGGGTGGATGACAACAAGTTGCGACCAAAATTGATTAAAAAATCGTAAAAGTCTCCGTTTTCATTTTTTTAGTTAAAATGAGATTTCGTAGGAAGGCTCGTTAAGATTTCAATCAATTTTTTGTCTGAAAACGTTGTAGGGTTTGCCCCTGAGACATTTTTTTTGGTTAAAATGAGATCGTAGGAAGGCTCGTTTTAAGGATTCAATCAAAATTTTGTCTGAAAACGTTGTAGGGTTCACCCTCTCTGCTGCTACAGTTTGTGAGTGCTTAATATTGGGCAATACGTTTGTTTTGTGTGTACAGTGGATCAATACTGCATTTACACATGTAACAATTATGTTTTCAACTTCCCTGTATTCCTCAACATGATTCCTGAACATATTGTCATGCTGTTGTCATCGTTTTTTTTTAGAAATTAACAAAGTTAGGTTTTGAAACAGGTGATTGAGGCATCCTAGATTATATATTTACTTGTGTGTTTTATATATTTACTGTTTTGAAATTAAACAATTACTATTCGTTTGTAGGTTTATATTGTGTTATGTTGAAGGCTTTACATTGTGCTCACATACCAGTTAAAAATTCAGTTGTATTTCTCACGTGATGGCTGCAAATTATTTGTCATGCTTTGTTCGCTTCCGTTTTAATATTTAACAACGTTATTGTGGAAAACGGGTTATATGTCCTAACTTGGATGTTAACAAGCAAACGATGACAAATTAGTAGACCCGGGACCGGTTTCACTAAACATCTTAAGTGTGCTTTTCAACTCATAATGTCCTTGGAATCAGCCAATCATTTTAAAAGCTTGTTTACAAACTCTGAAGCAAGGTCAGAAATGAGGTCAACATCTGGTGTTTATTTGTACAGTACAGGTCATCCCATTTTTAAAAAAAATATCTCTCAATGAATGAATTTTAAACTTAATATGTCAAATTTCAATCTGACAAACAAACAATTAAGACAAAAAATAAATGACTTTAATATCCTTAACACGTTTCACTGACGGACTTCAGTCCAGTATACCTATCCGGTCTCACTCATGTGTACACACCTGCAAGATACTTACGCTCTTCTTCTGACAATGTATACTCATTGTTCCCAGTATGAAAACGAAGTCATATGGACAACGTGCTTTTGCATACCAGGGCCCAACATTGTGGAATGAATTGCACAGTGATCCCTTTCAAGAGTGCTCTTAAAACTCACCTTTCTCGACTGTAGAACAAACGTAAAGACCTAAAAATGTTTCGTACCATAATATATTTTCAGCATTTTTTAATGTTTTACAAGTTCATGGTTTTTGTTCTTTTTTTTCTGCATTCATATCAATATTGATGATGTAAAGTGCTTAGAGCTTGTAAAGATAATGCACTATATAAAGTCCTCATTATTATTAGTATTATACAGTTTAACCCAAGTCAAATGTAGATTTTAGCAAAGTACTGCATGACCTTACGGTTCGCGTCCGAATATGAGTTTGGGGTAGTTCTTGTTAAGTCTCGGGCTTTTGTTCATTTGAAACTGATGTATGTGATATGCAGAGGAAATTTGCACGTCAAACAAAATGAGTTCTAAAATACATTTTCCTACACAAATTGGATACGAGTTCTATACCATCATGAATTCCATTTAATCGACAGAAGTATATGTAATGTTTTAGAGTTCAACACTTTCGACCAATGTTTTTATCGCCATTTTCTGAACTCTATTTATTATTATTATTTATTATTCAATGGTATGAATACCGTTGTGTTATGACAGATCCACGAATAGTCGACATATAATGAGCAGTCAGATCCTAGATCAAGTAATTTTCACGGTGTTGTTGATTTTGAAATGGATTACTTACACTATGCCGCCCTGTGGCTTATACGAAGGAACGCATTTATATTAACATTGAAATTTCTATATTTCCAACACATGCGTACGCACCATTTGACCTACGCTGAATTGTTCATTCCTTATCCGTATTTCTATTGGTGTCATGTGCTTTTTCCAAGTAAATAAATGGCTGCTATAATTATGTGCTTTCTGCATGAAATTTCTCGCCTAAGGCTGAACGGAAACTATTTTTTAATGCAGTTCATTGCGTTAATACCAATACGTCAGTATCATCAACTGATGTAAATTCGCCTTCTCGACCAAGACCGGTATTATCGCATGTATCATCTATGGTGATTCAGCCCCAGGTATGAACTACCTTCTCTATAGTAGATTTGTATCGCAAATTTCTTCCGTGACACAGTACAGACCATTAGAGATTCGATGAACAACACAATTTCAACTGACTCGTCACCATACAGCTATGATACAGAATTTCAGCGACAACCATTAGAAGCATTTGAACCTGTCTCTATTGATTTAGTACGGACGATAGTGATGAATAGTGCACCAAAGTATTGTGAACTTGATCCGATTCCAACATCACTGCTGCTTGAGTGCAGAGACACAATATTGCCTTTACTAACTGATGTTATTAACATATATCTCTCTCTCATCGGGGGAATTCCCATCATTTTTCAAAACTGCCATCGTAAAGCCTCTCATGAAGAAACCAAAACTTGATCATAACAATTTAAGGAAATACCGCCAAGTTTCTAATCTTCCATTGATATAAAAAAATCTTAGAAAAAGTTGTTCTAACCCTACTTGTATCTCACTTGAATTCAAACGGTCTTTTTTAGCAATGTACAGTCTGAATATCGCCCTTGCCACAGTACGGAAACTGCTCTTCTGAAACTAGTTGGTGACTATCTCTCTGCTTTGGATAGTTTAAATATTACAGTCCTCACCCACCTTGATGTGTCTGCAGCATTTGACACAATACATCATGATATATTACTTCACCGTCTCCAGCATGTATTTGGCATTTAGCATATAGCTTTATAGTGGTTCAAGTCCTACTTAGTAGGAAAAATATTCTATCTGCAAATGGAATACATTTCAGCCCAGTTTGTCTATGGTGTGGTGTCCTATAAATGTCTGTTCTTGGACCTGTTCACTTCATTATATAAATTCAGCCGCTCTCAAGTGTCATGGATCATCACCATGTGTCTCACTAATTTTAGGCTGATGACCCCGAAAGATACAAGTCCAGCCACCCAACTGAAGTTGATGCTACCATCCAAGAAATAGAGGGGTGTATTTCTGTTGTAAATTAATGGATGACATTTAACAAGCTGAAGATGAATGATGATAAAACTGATGCCATTCTGATCACAACACATACTTTCTCATTCACATCCTTTACCTCAGACAATAACTATCAGGAACACCAACATTAAATTCTCACTGTCGGTACGAAACCTAGGTGTTACTCTAGACAGTACTCTCACATTACACCAACATGTCATGAACATATGCAAGGTTGCATATCTTGAGCTGAGACGCATCAGTTTCATTCGCAAATATCTTTCAGTTGATGCGACTAAAATACTTGTGTGTTCATTAGTACTGTCAAGACTGGACTTTTTGTAACTCAGTTTTGTCTGGTTCGTCACAATATGTACTCCAGAAACTTAAAAGAGTTCAACACACTGCTGCTCGGATCGTCTTTAAAGCACCACGATCAGAGCACACCTCACAACTGCTCTGTATTTTACGCTGGCTATCCATTCGATGCAGAATCAAACACAAAATTGGTTCTCTGTCCTACGTTTAACTGACAGACTCCAGTCCAACACACCTATTCGGCCTCATCCATTGGAATACACCATCAAGATACTTACGCTCCTCTTCTGACAATCGTATAATCACTGTACCCACTATGAAAACGAAGTCATATGGACAACGTTCTTTTGCATACCAGGGCCCGGCGATGTGGAGCGAATCGTCCATTGAAATTAGACACAAGGACACAGTGGTCCCTTTTAAGAGTACTCTTAAAACTCACCGTTTTCGACTGCAGAAAAAAAACTTAGAGACCTAATAATGTTTTGTATATTATATGTTTTATTCATGTTTTTATGTTTTCCGATTTCAATGTTTTTGTTTTTTTGTTTTTCTGTAGTGTAGTCATGTCATTATAGATTTGTAAAGCGCTTAGAGCTTCTAGGCGTTACACAAAGTCCTTATTAATATTATTTTTATTTCAACATCAGCGGATTCAGAATAATCATGGATATTTTGTTTTTATCCATGATGCATAACAGTCGATATTTAAGGTTTCCAACAATCCTGAATATTTGTATTTATATAAAACGTTTCAGAAGCGACTCTGATAGCAAACTAAGAAATTTTATTTATCATCCATACTATATTTATCGAAACGTATGAGTAAATTGTGGGAATTGACTGTCCATACAACTCACAATTGTACCTAATTTATTTCCATATGGCTAAAAAGCTATTTTTTGACTTATAAACGTATTTTGTTTCGTTGTATCGACTATTATTAAATCTATCTCAGCATCGTTTATAACCAATCTTGTATTATGTCGTTTATGAACATATGTTCCGCCTTGGGTTAATTTACCAATTATTTTTCTGCCCAAATCTTTTGCGATTTTATTTTGTAATCGGTTGTATCGGGATTTTCATCATCAGAATATTTCTTTTTTTGTTGTGGTGGTAAACAAACTTCTTTGTGCGGACGATATGATATATTTGCTTCACTTATTATCAGCATACTCCCAGATTCCAAGAAAACTGCCCGGATAACATGCAACCATATCAACCGAAATAACATCTCTATAATCGTATTTAGTATTCGATATTCCACCGTGTCGTATTCGACACAACTCCATATTATATCAATGAAAACAATAACCAGATTTGGTTTCCACAATTTTTTTCTCTTACAGAATAAACCCCAACGCACGGAACAGTAAAATAATTACTGAGTAATTGTTCAGCATCATCGGTATATTTTAACGCAAGATATTTTCACTTTTGCATGAAGATAATCTGTTCAATAAATAATGCCATTAGGTCGTACCAAATCGATTAAATTTGCATATTTTCTTCGATGCAAATATTTCCATTTGTTCTGATAAATTCATTGTCTATTTCAAAACTCTGAAATAACCATACTGATGCAGGATCGTCTTTACTTATTTGGTTAATAAAATCAGCGGGAACTCGAACACGGTCTTTTGATCGGTCATATTGATGGTGAAAATCTTAATAACAATTTATCTGATCTGAGACTCTCTAATATGAGAGCTATAACACAGATTCAGATTTCTAAATGTTGTAGTACTGGCAAATATGAAGAAAAACGCAAGTTGCAAAGATAAAAAAAAAACAACCGAGACAAATATCGAATAAGGTACTGGAATTGATAGAAATCCAGTTTAGAGATTTTGTGTTTTGAGCAATTAAAGACAATACAAATAATTAAATCTTAACGGAGACAATAGTTCACTAGTGTATAAAAATATCATAGAAAACCATCTTATTCTTCATACGATATTCGGTTGTTACATGTGATAGAATCACAGCGATATCTGGAGCATCTCGAGCTGTAAGCAACTCCAAAACTCGAGCAGATCGCTGTGGGTTGTTGAAAAACAGTGTGACATCAAGGTTAGCGATAATAAAATGAGCGTGCACGTAACCGTTTAACATTGAAAACTAACTACAGCTAGAACTGCTGATGCCGAGTTTAGACGAGACAGGAGAAATAGAGAAGAAACCATTGAACGAATTCCATCTCACTATAGACATCAGCGTAGCTCTCGCAATCACCAATGTAGTAGGACTATGAAACGATCTCATATTGCTCACGGCGGTACAGCAGGAAGAGCTCTTCAACAACAGCACGTTTAGCATCATGTATGATAGAGATCTCCTTCGCAAGGCATTGCCTCTGTTGCGTCCATCGAGAGGAGCTTCTCAAGTTGCTGTATAGATCATCAGTGTGACAAAAATGATGGTTAAAACAGTTTTCTAAAATAATGTTTGCTTTTTTTCAGCCTATTATGAAATGAATGACTCAGTATCCAATGAGAACCGCTCCACGATGAGCTTCCGACACGAAATAATAACGGTACATTGTAGCTGTTACTCCATTAACCAAAATATGAACGATGGCTTAACCAGTAGTGATAAACCTCACCACATGCTTAACGACTAACGGATGCACTTTCCACATCGTGCTTAATCTAAGCGAAGAACCCGTTGTACAACACTAACTTATTTTGGGGTTTCTGGGTAGTTCTCAATTTTTAGTATTATTATTGTATCGCCATAATATTACGTCCACCACAGGATTAAAACATTTGGAGCTGAACACTTTCTTGACATTCCAGACAGTGTTTCGTACTTGACTTCATAAGAGCATGCTGCTGTAACAAACTACTCTCTCCTGCACGACTTGTTGCAATGTTTCTTTGCTGCCCTGATGTAACCACGCACAGATTATCATTTATACTACAACAAATGAAGACGCAATTAAAGAATAGAACATGGGACTATATTAGCATCTCTATCAACAATTGCACGATCACATCTCGTCGGTATACTGTCAAGAACTAAAAACCGTTCAGATCCTGATCCGATCCATTGGTTTACTCAAGTAGAAAACAAGTACATCTCCAGCGCGGTCGACTTCAAACATTGCTGCCCTGCCGCTGAACGTTATATTCGTCGATGTAACAGCAACGAACTGAGGATTGGGTCGTCTGGTTCTTTGGCCAAATCGACAATGAAGAGAAACACGCCAGTAATATACACACAAATACAATGCCTATCACTCAACTCACCTCATCACATCTGCGACAGAAACACCTCAGCAAAGCAATGCCACATCTGTGAGAAGTACTTTCAAGCTCATGATATAAATGTCAGAGATCGTTATCATCTCATCGGTCACAATTAACGAGCTGATCATGCGGATTGCAATCTACGCTTTGACCTTATTCCAGTCCTTGATAATACTATGCGAAGATACGATGTACACGTCATCATCTCTGCACTAAACCATCCATGAGTCAAGTCACTTCTCGCTGAGTTAGATTCCTGTCTTATCAAATGCGTCTCCACCAATTTCGAAAAATACATGTCGTTTTCGATTGGTCCATTTTGTTATGGAGACGTGTCTGAAAGAATTTCTTTGAACCTGTCATCAGCTCATGCATCTGTAAAACGAATCTGGAGCTCATTCACCTCTCCTATAACGAAAAGGTGTTTATCCTTGCCAATACATCGATGCCTGGTATAGATTCGATAAAACATCGCTACCAACTATTGATATCTTTTTCTCACTTACATCTCTGCGACATCACTTAGGAGGACTACCAGGGCAAGAAGAAGATATGGAACTACTTCGGATGTCACACTCTCAAACATTATCATAATTTGTTCCTGAAGACACTTATTTCTACTAATACTAATGTCGTCGAACATGTCAGACGAAAGCGTCTAGAAAATTATTAACTTTCCTCACCGGGTCTCTCTTCTGATGCAATCCTAAAGACAGATCAACTGCACACATGATTCATGGTGTAATAGCAGCCATCAAACAAACAACAAACAAACAAACAACACACCACTACCAACACCAATACATAAAACACGACGAACCCACCAATCCCAGCACTTGCATCCTGTAGCTGAATTGATCTTTATGACTAGGCAATGTTACAGCCCTTCCTAGAAGGCAAGTTTAGCAGCAGGGGGGTGCGAACCCTACAACTTTTTCCGACAAAATCACTTTAAGCCCTCAAAACGGAAAATAGAGCCTTCCTGTGAATCTCATATTTTAACCAAAAAAAAAAGAAAGTCTCCATTTGGCAAACGGAGACTTAACGATTTCTTGCTTAAAACATACTCTATTCGTGTTTTCGTTGCTAAACCATAAAACGTCGCAACGGGTTGTCATCGCCCCCACCCCTGCTGCTATGGGTTAACCAAATATTTGATCAAGTCCGATATGACATCGTGTTCGAGGATCATGTAAATTTATTGTTATAAATCCATGCGGGGTTGACTGAGCATTACTAAAGAAATTTCGAAATTGATTGAAGTCCATATCAGAACACAATGTCTGCCAAATATTTAGTAGCGTATGTGTATCAACGCCGTTAAACACAGCAAGAATATTACAGTTATCTCTGATCACTTTTGGAATCTGAGTGTAGCGTTGAGTGACATATATCACGTCGGTGTTTTTATGCCTGCCTCGGGAAAATATTCTAGCTGGGTTGTTTTGATTGTCTAACATCACATCGTCGTATACGACTAAATTGTTAATGCTCCCATCAAGGTCATCCACGGATGGTGCCTCGTCAATATCAGTGATAAAATCAATGACGTTCTCGCCTTTAATTTCTGATGCATTCTCGTTAAAATCCTTTAACACTTCATAGCATCGTTGATCATCTACGCTAGGAGCAACTAAATACAACTTATCCCACTTCATCCATCTCATTATTAAATTAAGCAACAATTGCGTCTTGCCGGATCCAGATGGCCCGATTATAATTGCGCGGATAGAGTTTGGTAGCGCTGCGTGATGCTTAACTGGTTCTCTTGTTTTAGTCGCTTAAAATCAATTATATTCATAATCTCTATACATAAATTATGGATCTATATTGTGTGAAGTGTAAAACGCGTACTGGCACAAATGATGTGACGACGATTACAACTAAAAATAACAGATCTGCACTAACTGGTAGATGTGGAACATGTGGTATAAAAAAGTTCAGATTTGTTTCTATGAAATCCGGAGATGTTTTTAAAAAAACGAGAAGGTGATATCGCAACCAAATTGGCAAAGCTCCCTGGAACCCCATGGGCAAAGTACCCCGGAGAAAAGCACCTTCCAGGATATAGCTATTGTGGCCCCGGAACACGATTAGATATTAGACTTGATGATCAAAATCAACCCGACCCGACGAGTATCCGATAAACGCCATTGATAAGGCGTGTCATGCTCATGATGGTGCATATAAAAGCGGCAGTCTGCAACACAGGCATCTCGCAGATGTGAAATTAATTCATGCGTTAGATGCTATTCCTGATAAATCTTTCAAAGAAAAATTGGCTTCGTGGTTGGTAAAATCAGCTATGAAAGGCAAATTGGTAATTAATAATATGGAATCTATCTATTATTCTCCAAAAGGATACTGGAGGGGTAACGCTGCAATCAATAAACTCGCCAACGCCGCAAAAGTGAAAAAGGCCACTGCGGCTTATTGGTTATCCAAATAGGCTATATGGCAAATTTATCTACCGCGTCCTAAACAAATCAATTTCTCGCATTTTTTTTTGATGTTACCAGACCCAATGAAGTTCATAAAGCTGATTTATTATTTTTACCACATGACAACGGTTACAAATACGCGCTAACCGTAGTTGACGTTGCGAGTTGATACAAACAAACAGAACCGCTAAAAACAAAATCATCACCTGAAGTTGCTTCTGCATTTGAAAGGATTTATCGACGAGTCCCTCTGCACTGGCCAAATCTATTACAAGTTGATCCTGGCAAGGAATTTCAGGGTGCAGTGTTATCAACAATGAAGAATCATGATGTCACCATCAGACGGGGGCATCCTGCACTACATCGCGATCAGGCAATTGTTGAACGATTTAATCGGACTCTTGCAGAGCGGTTATTTGGATATCAAAGAATTCATCCAAGAAAAGCGATCCCGTGAATGGGTCAAAAGGTTACCTGGGGTAGTTGAAGCGCTAAATAACGAGATTACCAGAGCAATCAATATGAAACCTAACTACGCAATAAAAAAAGTATATACCACAACCACAGCGGAATAGCGTTTCTCAGCCAATTCTCGGCAATGTCACCGTGAGATATTTATATGAACCAGTAGAACTCGAAGGTGGTAAAAAAAGGGCTACTGATCCTATTTGGAGTGTCACTACGCATAGCATATCTACTGTAACACGATCAACTGGTAGACCTCCAATCTATAAATTGAATTCAACTGCCCCTCAGCGGGGTTTTACACGCGAACAATTACAAGTGATTCCTGACAATACTCAATTGTCACCGCATGGTCTTAACTAGCGCCGTTGCGTCTGTTGCACTCAAGACAAGTCAACACCACATTGATTCTGACATGACCGAGACTGTTATTTTTTCTGTCTACGGTAAATTGGCGAGGATCTTTATCCGAATACTGCCAACGCATTATACAATTGCAACTCGCGCAGTGATTATTCTGTTGTTGTTTCAGCGTAACTATTAATTCAGCATCAATGTCAAATTCTAGTTGTTCTTTTTTGTCTTCTTGTTTGTAACCGGAGAGTTTTTTTTATTAATGATGCTAACATCAATATCATCCATTGTGGTGTCATCATCGAAAACAATTCTTCGAAGTTGATTTATTCGCCGTACTCTAGACACTGCAAGATAGACTAAATTTGACCACACATCGCGATTATCGACTATCCAAACAATTGTATCCGTGATGGTTAATCCATGCGAGGAATGTATTGTCGTTACATAACCCAGTGTCCATGGCGATTTATCAGCGCGCAATGTGTCTTCGACAACACTGATATCAACCAGCACAATATCATTTAACACTAGTGTTTGTCTTTCGCGCTGTCCTGGACTTTAAACTTCAATATTTTGTCGCCGTGTATCACAGGGTCTATAACACAGCGGCACTGGGCGCGTTGGGAATTTTTCTTTGTGAAGCTCAAACAACTTTTTCTGAAGTGTGTCTCCGACTATCTTTCTATTTGCCACTACAAAATCGTTTAGCTCCTATGCTTCACAAAATTCCTCCATGTGAATTTCAGGAATTATTTCCCTGATTATTTCGCATTGAACTTTATCGGGTTGCAGTCTAATTAAATTCTTAAGTGTACGTAATTGTTCATCAAGTGCTCTATAATCAGTATCGATTTCTTCATAATAGTCAACAAACCCTTTTATCCAATCATGTGGACCCGCGCCGACAAATGGTGGTGGTTGGCCATGATCTCCGCACATTATCACCTCTGTATTCTTTTTCAGCAACGAATCAAGAAACATTTTTAATACATCTAACGAAACAGTACATTTCTCATCCCAAATAATAACCGCAGGGATGAATTTTTCACCCATTCGTTCAGGGGTCCATTTGTCGCCATTGTTTCGAAAAAAACTGTGATAAGTGCAAGCGTCGACGTTTCGTTGTTTTATCTCTCGCGCTAGTCTATGGGTCGGTGTCAGCACAATCATATTTGCCCGCGTTCGATATAATTCAATCGCCCGAGTCGTTTTTCCTGACCCGCCACAGCCGTTTAAATAAACTGTTTTATATCTACAAATTGATCGGATATCGGTGGTGCATTAGAACGTTCTGATAAATTATCACCGCGTAAGTAATTACTTTTAATTTCAACATCTGTTGATTTAGAATACTCACGCAGCATTTCTTTTTTAATTCTCCATGATCCCCAACTTTCATCCGAATTAGTGAATTCAGCAACTGCGCAACTGTACTTGCTGTTAATGTAAAATGAATCAACGGCGACTCTAACCGCAGTGTCAGGAAATCTATTTATCATTGAAAATAAATTAATACAAGCATAACCCAGCATCGACGATCTCAAATGTGTATACGGGGATCTGTAACCGTCGCTGTAAGTAACGACTGTACCCAATTTTGTTCCATCGGACAAAAAAGCATCTTTACGATCCACATATATGTTTTTGGATACTGCATCCAAGATTACGAAGTCGTATTCGGTGTTATCCATAATCAGCCGTGAACAATATCGTTTATAGTCGCATTTTTTTCCTCCCTAAATGAATTTTCCGATTATTCTTCTACCGAGATCTTTTGCTTCGATATTTCGTTGAATAAATACCCGTTTGGACCACTCAATGATATATTCTTCGTCGGCATCAATATGTTTTCTGGATTCGTCAATTATACTATCAAGACGTTCCGGTGTTGGTAACCAAACATTGGTTTGTTTCCGATATGATATAATTGCTTCACTGACCGTCAGCAAAATTAACATTTTTGTATCAATCATGAATCGTAATAACGCTATTGGCAGCCACTTCTTTTCAGACATGTGTCTACCAATCCAAATATAGCAACAGCGATGAAGTCCTGTTGCGAATTCAAATGATACTACACGAGTGAATCCAGTTAAATCAAAATCAGGCAGCGGCCCATTAATTGCAACACGAGTCATTTTATGTACGGGGTGTCCAAATCGTTTAAATACTCAGTACACTCTCAATAAACAAGAAAACTCGCTGGATAACAAGCAACCATATCAACTGAAATGATATTATCACTGTCGTATTTGTTATTCTATAAACCGCCATGATTAAATTCTAAACAACTAGCCTCAATGTCTGGCAAGAATTCTACGCGTGTTGGTTTCCATGCGTTTTCGATTCTTGCAAAATGAGCTGCAACCGACGGGATTGTAAAACAGTTTGTCAATAATTGTTCATCATTATTTATGGCTTCGCCACACGCCGTTAAAAACCCACTAGCTGTTTTTTTCATTTTGTTGTGAAATGCTTCAGTGCGGTATAATTCACCGTTTGGTCTCACAAACTGGTCAAACGTATCCGTGTCGTTTTCAGTGCTGCGAAGTAACCACACCGACACGGGCTCGTTTTTACTCAAATGCACAATAGCATCGAATAGTTTCTCTTCAGCGAGAAAACCATCCCTGGAGAAGAACTCGTCGGGTATATACTTTATTGTTCTGTTTTGTGGAAATATTGTGACCGCGGGCGTCCACGCGTGTTCGTTATGATCAATAATTTTGATTGGGGCTCCATTTTTATTATATTTTGATTCGTATAAAACTTCTCCGGTTATCCTTGTAACGGTTATTGGAAATCTCAGCGACGTTTCTAATTTTGCTATATCGCTAATAGTCGCTCGGCGGTCTTTCACAGTTAACTGCCATTGAGCTATTTTGCTACGCCGTAGATCGGTAAGTTTGTTCCCTCGGGATGGATTTGCAAAATGTTCTGTTATTCGTGCTGCTACACAATTCAGCGACAAAGTCGCCGGCGACGACTGTTTCATTGGTTTTAGTTTTCCTATATCGTGTTTTTCATTTAACGGATATATCCCATACACAATTGCTGTTTCATGATATGCTCGTTCATAGTATGGTTGGTCAATTCCAGTTAAGAGACCCGGCTTAGAATCACGGCTAACAACGACTGTTTTCTTGTTTTTGAGAATCGGCTCAAATTTGTCTCGTATAATCCAACCGCCTGATTCTATTGGCCTCCGATGTGGGGTGGGGGTAAGGGGAAAATCGCAGTTGTGTCTCAGTTGTGGCGGCAAACGATACAGAGAACTAAAACGCTATTATGACAAACAAATAAAAAATACAGTCATTGATCCTACCGATGACTCCGTCAGCGACAAAATCATAAAAAACCCTCTAGATTATATCAAGAGGTTTATAATTAAAGCAGATATAAATTAGACAAGTAGTATTATTATACAAATGAGCCAAGATTTCAGACCTCACCCAGTGCTTGTTAATTATGAAGCATCCCGTGATGGTGTTGTTAGAAATTGCAGAATAAAGAGGCCGGTTGGACGGGTAAATAATATGGGATAATTGATGTTTGCAGCCGGGAAGAAGACATATCTTAATCACAGAATAATCTATGAAGCATTTTACGGATTAATCGAAGACGGATTTGTGATTGATCACGTTGATGAATTCCCTCAAAATAACAAATTGGATAACTTACGAGTTGTTACTCAGCGTCAGAATACAAAATTAGGTGGAACCGGCAAACAAGCAAAAAGGGCAAAACATGTTAAATCATTTTATACAGAAACCAACGAGGAGAAAATATTTTAGTCAATAAATGAAGCCAGTAGATATTTCGATATTTGTAGGCCTTCAATACGATCTGTTGCAGAAAATATTACTAGATCTGCCGTCTCAAAGAAAAATAGCCATAAAATAGAATTGGTATACATCTCAAATGATTCTAGGGAGATAAATCCTCTATGGCTAAATCAGCCACCACTCAGAACACTCTACTCACTAAGTTCCCTTGTATTATGACCGTCAAAGGTATTTGTGTCGTCTGCTATTTCTCACAGGTAGAGAGGTATAATTGACATGGGCGCGCACACGTGACTGTAAGGGAGTATAATACATAAGTTTCGGTAGAGTTGATAAATACAACTTTTAACACTTTTAAAACTTTCTATTGTCGCTTGGCTAAAACTGTATTTTTTAAACAGTTGTATTTATTTTAACCCTTAGACCATCTACATACACTTTCAGTACAAACGTTCTTTATAATCCAGCGCGTTACCGATGTTCGCTCAGCCGGAACGAGCATGAAACACTAGTGTTTCCCATTCATTGAAGTAAGTGGGCGTGGTTAAAATCACTATGTGAGAGTTGTTAAAATTCCTCTGTATACAGCTCTTTGTGGCGTAATCGGTAACGCATTTGTCTAGAGAATTAGAACAGAGAAAATACACGCTGTTATCTAACAACTGTATTCTTTTGTTTAGTGTTTTTTTTAAATATTTTGTCTCATTTAAGTGTTGTGAAACAGCATTAATAAGTAATTCAAGGAAATAAAATAACACACCTTGTGGATTGACGCTGCTGTATTAGTCACCTTATATACGTTATGACTCGTAATAAGCTTGGGGCTTTTGAAAGTCGATTCCGACCAATCAAAACTAACCCACGCCATTTAACTCGGGCGTGTCTTTTGTTCACAATCATGCAACCGGGTTAATTTAATTGGGTTGCTTTTGATTGGTTGGATTGGCCGTAAAATCTGCCCCGTCGTTTCATGTTTGTGCTGTCTTGTGTGCCGTCCCATCATCACATTATTGTTTCATCGAATACAATCCATCCTTAATTAAGTTAATTGAGTACATGTAGTGATGTCCCCCCAGGCATATCTTATGGGCGGTCTAAGATGACGTTTGTCACCTTAGGCCTCCCTTCCGGAGATGTATGCTTCGGGTCACCTTGGGCTTACATGGATGCGAAGGCACCCAAGGAGTTCCAAGATACGTGTTGTGCTGTCCTTAATTAAGTTAATTAAGTTAATAAAGTAACCTCTGGGTCTCTCTGACGTCATAAAGCGCCAGCGGGATTCCCAAATGGGGTTTTCATGTATGTGCTGTCCTTAATTAAGTTAATAAAGTAACCTCTGGGTCTCTCTGACGTCATAGAGCGCCAGCGAGATTGCCAAATCGGGTTTTCATGTATGTGCTGTCCTTAATTAAATTAATAAAGTAACCTCTGGGTCTCTCTGACGTCATAGGGCGCCAGCGAGATTGCCAAATGGGTGTTATTTTTTTTTAATAATTAGAGGTAAAATATATTATATAAATAATGGATATCAAAGATGTAAATGCTATAATTGCTGAAATTTCAAATTTGAAGAATCGAGGGATAGTATTATCTAAAGATCTCGACTGCGACAGGATTACCTCGGAATATGAAGACATTGAGTATCAATCTAGTAAGGGTCGTTATGTTTCACCTAAGATGTACAGGCTCGTGAAAGGAATGCAAAAGTCCATCAATGCTTGTTTGTACGGTAACGACATTAATGTATTTATAACGCTAGTTAGCACCGTTGAAGCAATACGTCAAAAACTCAGCCAAGAGTATCAAAAACGAGCTGAAATTAGTTCTAAGGTTCGTGATCTCAGAAAAATGTTAAACGAGGAAAAACCCGCATCCTAACCACGTGAGCGTTACTATAAAAAAAGGCTTAAGTAATTTTTTTAGCGTTTCTTGTAACACTCATATGGGATTTTCTCCTGAAAGAATACTCAGCAGTTTGGCTTGCTCATGCAGTTATGTGCGTACTGGATGATCTGGTTGTGGTAGCAAGTAATCACCACGACGCCTCCATTTTCACGTAGTTGTTGTTGTTGCCGTGTCGATGACAAAAATCGTTCATCGCCGTTCTCAGATATTACAATTCTGAAACCCCCAGCGATGTTATTTCTGAAACATTCGCGGATAGCGTCGTACAGTTTAACCCTGTCGGAGATTTATACGTTAGCTTGATAGTACATTATTTAATAACTCAGCTTTTAATTGTGATAGTTTCACATTTGAAAACTCAGTTCACAAACAATATATGGTAGGTGAATCGCTTACGACTAGATTAGCCCGAGAGCGGCTAGAAGCAATTAAAAAGTTTATACCGGTACGAGACAGACTTCGCGAAAAACTTCAGCAGCGACAGCAAATGCAAACTGACTTTTCTGTGTCAAGTGAACAACTGTTTACTCCGATAACAAGTGCGACCAAAGATGTGAAAAAGTTAACTGAAGCAGCGATATACGGAGCTATTCCTGAAAAAGAACGAGCAACGAAGGCGCCGCTGCTTGATACACTTGAAAAGATAGCAGCAGAGACCGAACAAACGCGCGCAGGGATACAACAGCTATCCAGTGATATAAAAACTCAGCGCGAATATGAACGATTAGCTGATATTGATGATTCTGCACCAGCGCCCGATCCGGGCGAAATTGAAGAACGCGAAGAAGAACAACAAGATGCAGCTGCAGAAAAAGACTATTCACCTAGAAGTATATTTACAGTCGTAGCATTAAATATAATTGGAGAACTCGGTACTGATCCCGAATGAGCTGATTTTGCTAGAAAAAATTTTCCAAAGGGTAAAATAGAGAATTTATTAAAACACTGGTTTGAAAATTTTATAAAAACCAAAGATACTTGGGCATCAAAAATATATTTAGTGAAACACGGCGGGAATAGAATCTTATCGTCACAGCACCCTGGTTATAATAACTATCTAGCTGCGGTTAAAGGCAGTCCACACCCACCACCTTATACGGAGGATCCAATCCCGGAACAAATAGACATAAAAGCAGAAGCCGGTTCAAAGAAAACAAGCGGAAAAGGATATTCGATTGGAAATCCAAAGGATTTCAACGCAACCGTGACATGCCCTGGTAATATTCTCAGTGATATATCACGGTTAGAAGTACTTATCGGGGGAAAACGAGCCGGAAACAACTCCGTCGAGATAATTAATGAAGCAGCTGATATCTGTGGACGATTATTTGCCGGCGGTATCATGGGCATTGATGTATATAGAGAACTCATTGCTGAATTAGTTGAAAATCACAGAGGCGCCCATGGTTATTACAGCAATTGATCGAAAGCGATTACTCAAAGAGTTTCAATCGAAGGCGGCTACGCAAATCACTATGCTAGCGTTTCAATGGAAACTGATTTTCACAATTGAAAAACTACTAGTTTTATAACAAGATGATCATACACTACAACCATGATAAACCCGTAAGCGTCCACGTGGTAAACTCACGATTGCCTGTTTTTAGAGCATATTACGGAGATGGTTTCGGCAATACCATTGCGGGGTTATTTACAAGAATGGCCCCTAAGGTGGCGCCGTTAGCTAAACAATTATCAATGAAAGCTATTGATGTTATTCGTGATAAGGGAATATCGCTATTGGACATCTTGCCAGAAAGGCATTTTCTGCCGCGAAAGATAAAATAATATCATTGGTGCGAAAGAAACCAACAGCGACGAAGTCGGTGGTGAAACTAACAGTGCTGCCGTCTACGGCAGTGATGCCTGTAAGTGTCAGCAAAGCAATAAATAGCGCAGTGGAACAAAAACTAGCGTCGTTAGCTGCTTCGGTGACTCCGTCGCCATTGACAGCTTTGCCGGTAACAGATAGCGCTATCATGAACGCGATAGCAGGAAGTGGTTTGAAACGAAAACAAAAACGACGATGATTACAAAGAGTTTCACAATTGGAAGCACTAGTATGTTAATAAAATGTTTAAACGACAAGCTGATCCGGCCTTCGATATAGAAGCCCCAGTACCCAAGGACGATTCAGTTCGGAATTATCAATATTATTCCTATCATGCAATACAAGCCGACCTACGATCGCGAATTGAACTTCAAGTTCAAGATACCAGTAAATAATTTTTGCCATGCGAAGCATTTATTGAAATCGAGGGAAAACTCGTAACAAATGTTGCAGCTGATACCCCATATGCAGATGATTCAAATATCCGAGTTGGTTTTGTTAATAATGGCATAATGGCGTTATTTGAAAGTGCAAGATATCTCATTGATGGAAAAGAAATTGAATCAATAGACCGTGAAGTTGATGTTGCAACAACAATAATCGGGCTAGCAAGATACTCCGATGATTATACAAGGTCGACTGGTCCGTCTATGATGTTTGCAAAGGATACCTCTAATCACCCCGATCACATTCAATATATTAAATTGTTAACACCGCAAGACACTTCAGTTGCTAATCAACAAGAAGCAGCTAATCCAGAACGTCGAGCCAGACCAGGCGCTGATTTTGACATTATAAAAGACGTCAATATTAATTACAATCTAGGGTTTGCAACACGAAAAGGAGCATTGCACGGACAAAAACGATATTTTTCATGTCCGATTCCACTCCATCACATATTTGGATTCTGCAGAAATGTCAGAAAAGTCATCTATGGAGCCAAACACACAATCCCGTTAGTGCGAAAAGGCAATGACAATAATGCAATTTGGCGTGCTAATGTCGATGATGGTAAAGTTGTTTTGAGTAAAATAGTACTGTGGATGCCAGTAATGACCCCATCAATTATCATAGAGCAGCGGCTACTTTCATTTATGGACGCAGGTGGCAAATCATTGCTAAGTTGGCTAACAGTAACAACTGATACCAAAGATAACAATGTTAATGGTACATTTACACTTAGCAGCCAAACAAGGCGTTTCAGCTCCACGTCATATATTTGTAGCGCTGCAGAATAGGAATCGATTAGATTCCAAAGAACGCAGTCATATGATATTTGATCAATTAGGAGTAAATGAAGTTTCACTGAGAATAAACGGACAACAAGAACCATCTGAGGATATACAACTTGATTACGACAACAACTACATAGCACGTGTGTATCATCGGATGCTGTCATATATGGGTCGTGATCAAAACGTTGATACTGGTTTACAAATATCGCAAACTGATTTTAAGAACCTATATCCGATTTATTACTTTTCGCTGGAACATCTTGATTTAACAAGGCAATCCGTCGTTGACATACATTTTTGAGCTCGTGTACAACGTCCTGCTGGTATTGATAATTACAGAGCAGTTGCTGTCATTCTCAGTGATAAATCAATGTTATTAGAAGGTGTTGGTGGACGAATGAGACTTATTGATGCACCAGTGGAAAATATGTAAACGATTTTCACAATTAGATCAATTGAAAGCATAAATAGTTTTACAATAAAATGACATATAGTGTTGTTAGTGTCAAGCTGACTGATGGTCAGGTCAAGAAATTGCGATCAAAATCCGCTAAATAATGTGGAACAACAATAACGTTAAAACCAGCGCAGATGTCCGGCGGTACACATAAAATATCACTGACGGATCGTCAACTAAAACATTTCAATGATGCGCTAAAGAAACAGCGAGGGGGTCAAAATGTATTTTCGAAATTGCAGCCGCTGCAATCAATGCTGGTATTGCGGCTAACAATGGAAATATACCACCTGATTTTATCATGTTGGCGATTGCAGCAATCAGGTGGTATATTTCCATTGTTAGCCGCAATACCAGTATTGATTGCAGCGGCTGCCCCAGCGGTGGCGAAAGCGGCTGCGTTGGGAGCCGTTAGTACCGCGGCAGGGATGGCGTTAAAAAAGGCAACTGGGAAAGGATATAAAAAAGGGAAAGGGTCTAAGACTACCAGGAACCCCGTATTCATGGTACAGCGGAAAGGGTCTGAGAATACCAGGAACGGATTTTTAGTTGAAAGCCCAATTCTTTCCATGTCCAATTTTGATTTAATTGATGCTGCTAAAAAACTAGCGATAAAAAAGTTCAGAGGGGTTTTTATGAAAGATCAGTTACCGAGAAAACCTAAACGCGTTGAAACCGGTATCATCAATCTTGATAACAGTACCGGATCGGGAACTTACTGGGTTGCATACGCGATTGATCCACGTAAGATTGTCTATTTCGATTCATATGGGTTGGCCCCACCGAGCGAGTTTATGTGGTATATAAATTATTCGATGAAACTCAAAGAGTTTCCGATTTTTTATTCCACGCTGCCAACACAACAATTAAATGATCCACCGATATGCGGCCGCGAAGTATTAAATGTCCTCGCGGCAATTTCATCGTCACAGAAACCACCTCATCTGGTTGTAAATGAATACACAACTGGGAAATTACAAGGTAATTTTAGAGAATCAATAAATTGAAAATACTAGAGTCTTTACAATAATGATTGATATTTGGGGACGATCTCTGTCGATGTCGAAACCAACCACGGAAACATCTGCGGGTTCTATCGAGGATGTAAAAAAAATATTTGAAGATGAAATCGCTGAAACGTTAAATTTAGCAAGTGTTGACCCGAACGAAATAGTTGTATTTCAAGATCGCCAGGGTAATTTGAAAAGCAGTAATATATCCGCGGATGACATTTTAATACGGCAGCGCGACGCCGCTGTAAACTCTATTGCGCTGTATTCCAACGACGGACGACTTAAACCAGGCGCACTTGTGTCTACGATCACCGAGGAGATTGCCGCCCACGGCCGTAATCTGGATGAGTATATACGAGGTTATAATACTTTTCGCAAAAATATCGTACATAAATTCTTTGGAACCCCGCTTGCGGTTGGCATGACTCTCGCTGAAGTTAAAAACCTTGTAACCACATTCTTTTTTAACAAGGAGGCGGGGGGGGGGGGGGGGGATAATGTCGGCTGCCGAAATCAAGGCAAATTATCTCGATATTTACACGGATATTTCTAAACTAATAGAAAATCTTAAAATGGTACAAAAACCCACTAACGACGTCGTTGGTAAGTTATTTGGAACCCCGCTTGTGGCAGGCATGACTCTCGCTGAAATTAGCGAGTTTATTGGCAAGCATACTCTCAATACCTACGTCGCCAATAATTTCTTTGGTGTCCCCGCTACATCTACGACGACTCTCAAAGATATTAATATGTTTATGGTGAGACAAACAACAACTTAATACCATCGTGGATACATTTTTGGGGAGAACACCTATGTCTGAAACCACATCTCTAACAGGCCCGATCCTCGCTGAAGTTAAAAAAGCTATTGACGAACAAAAGCCCACCAGCGAAATTGTTAATAAGTTCTTTGAGGACAGTAAACCCCAAGATATCATGACAAATTTTTTTCACTTCGACCTGTATCTTAAAGACCAAGCACGGCTTGGAATCAACGACCTTCTGATTTCATTCTTTTTTAGCAAGAGGGATGGGAGGATGATGGTTTCTAACGAAGTCGGGGCAAATTATCTCCAAAATGTACAATGATATTCTTAAACTAAAAACTCTCGATGAATTTAAAACCCTTCTGATTTCGTTCTTTTTTAACAAGGAGGCGTTGAGAACGATAAATACTAGCGAAATCAAGACAAGTTATCTCGATATTTACAATGATATTCTTAAACTAAAAGAAAATTTTGAAAAGGTAAAGATTCCGCATCCTCACACAGGCATTAATAATATCGTGTATACGGTCAAACATGGAATCATGGATTGGATAAAAGAAACTATTCATACTAGAATTATTACCGTCAATCTCTGGGAGGGGGCGGGGAAAGCGAAGGTCAATGGTATCTACAGGCTAACGTGGATCTCTATCCATCAATTTAATATGATCGCGGACAGTTAAACCTACTCTGGTGGCACTGCGACGTTAATTATCGAGAATAGCAGACAAAGCTTTTATTTCGTCGCGGTTGATAGCTCCACCATTAGATCAAAAATAACCTGGTGTTTAGAACTTGTAGATAATTTTCCGACTGAAACTCTTGTATAGGCCAGCAATTCCCCTTCCACCTAGCCAGCCCCTGGCCCCTTAACGACGGCGAACAATTGAAAACATTAGCAGGTTTAAAATAGTAATGACATCGATGAAATCAATTGAACTGATAATAGTCCCAGAGGTATCAAAATGGCATCGATATCGATATGATACCGTGAAAGAGTTTTGCGCGAACTTGAAATCACTTTCTGAGAGCTATCGTGAAAAAATGAAAAAAATCATCGACATCACCGTGTATTCGGTGTCCGGTGTGATGGCCAGCGCTGGGGTTATTTTGTCCACGGTGACCATGATGGCTCCGATTGCAGTTCCATTCGCTATCTCCGCGGCAACAACACTCGCGGCAGTCGCCACCGCGATAACTAAAAAGTTATCATCGTGTTCTCAGAAAAAACTCGCCGATTATACAGCTCGGTACAGGGTGGTATTTGACGCGTACTCGAAATTATCCGAGTTGATTTCGCTGTTGATAGATAATTCGTTCATATCAGATGTTGAATTTTCAGCGATGACCCACGTGTATAACTCCACGATGTTGAAATTGGAAATTGAAGACAGCGTTAACAATAATGTTACTCGAACTGCTTCAACGAATCGCGGAGAATAGCACTCCGATACGAACAAGCATGATATCAATAACATCAACAAACCCTGAATTTAGTGTGAACTTCCCTTCTCCGATTCCAGTGCGCGAGATCGCGCTGGCAAAATTACGAGTATATCATAGCTGGCCCAATATCAGATCGGTTGCATTTGGCGGTCAGCAACCAAATAACTCGTTAAGGTTTTTGTGGAATAAACCCGATGGTACTCCAGCGTGGGAAACTGTTTCGTTACCAACTGGGTTGTACCAAATTGAGCAAATCAATTCTGAAATTCAGCGTAGAATAAAATCAATCACTGGAAAAGAATCAAAAATAGCTATTAATCTTCATCAACCGACGCTCTCGTCGTCGATCGAAATAAGCACAGAGGGATACGCTGTAGATATCTATAACAGCTCGTTAAGAACAGTGTTAGGATGGCCTGAAAAACCACCGGAAAAATCCACCACCGACTTAACCACAGACGTACAATCATATCATGAAATCAATCCTATATATCGAGATAATTTATCTGATTTAAAAAAAGGAAAAATCGCCGATAGATTTATATTTACCAACAAAACACGTTGCAATGGGATTTTATCATGAAAAGAACAGCTGACTCATCTGTTACTATTTCATTTACGCTAACTGACATCACTGGTTATTTTAATGAAATTAATCAATTACATAAAACACAACTAGAACAACTACGGCAAACAAACTCACAAAAACACGTTGAAATACTAAATCAGCTTGTATCTGACATGGAATATATCAATGAACTAATTATTCAAACAATAACCAATGACAACAGCGACAATAAACAACGATTCCTAACCAGTTACAATATCACAGAAGCCGATCTGCATAATTTCAAGTTTCCCGGGTACAACGCTGAGGAACTAAAAAAAATTGTTAGAAACAATATCAAGGTGCTACAAACACTAGATTCAACTGTCCTCCTCAAGTATAATAATGACCCAGATGGTGGCGGTAGGCATATTGCCCCGTATAATGTGAATATTTCGACGGTGATTGCGCTCAATTTAACATGTGACGCAATCGAAGGAAGCTATCAAATTAATCTAGAGCAATCAAATCAAGCACAGCAAAGATATATTCTTTATTCGTTTGCGCCAACAGCTCCTCCGGGATTTCTAATTATTGAAAACCCAATTAATCCTGTTTACATGCGATGCCATAATAATTCGCTGACGAGAATTGATTTCCGACTCACTGACCAGTCAAATAATTTGATTGATCTACAAGATGAGGTGTTAGCGATTAGTTTGTTTGTGAAATCATAAATGATTTTCGTCGTAAGGACTTGATCAAATATTCGGTTAACCCATAGCAGTGGGGGGGGGGGGGCGATGACAACACCGCGGCGACGTTGTATGGTTTAGCAACGAAAACGCGAATAGAGTATCGCCGCGAACTCATGTTTTGAGCAAGAAATCAATAAGTCTCTGTTTACCAAATGAAGACTTTCTTTTTTTGTGTGGTTAAAATATGAGATTCGTAGGAAGGCTCTATTTTCCGTTTTGAGGGCTTAAAGTGATTTTGCCGGAAAAAGTTGTACGGTTCGTTCTCCCTGCTGCTAGTTTCACTGGATTCCCGGAGAACATTTCCTCCAAGAAAGACAAACTTGATATCATGATGACTTTGGATATTTCGTCGAAGTCGATCTCCTTTATCTGTCTGATCTCCACGATAGCCATAACGATTATCCATTCTGCGCTGAACCATTCCTCATCACACCTTCAATGCTTTATCCACAACTCGAACAAAAAATCCGATTCGGAATCGGAGATGACAATGTGAAAAACACTAGTTCCAATCTCAATCACAAAACAGGCCACAAGTTAGGTTAAATATGGAAACTTTGGTATGTTTCTATTCCATATATAATCCATTGTGGCGCTCTTTAGGCACAACTCTCTCTCTCTCTCTCTCTCTCTCTCTCTCTCTCTCTCTCTCTCTCTCTCTCTCTCTCGTTATATATATATATATATATATATATATATATATATATATATATATATATATATATATATATATATATATTGAACTAATTTGTATTGTACGCTGTACATAAGCTCCATCGAACGACTCTGCTAAGTTAACAGTGGAAGACTTGCTGCTACATTTTGGTTCCGAAAACAAGGTATTCTCAGTATCATTTGCTAACTCAAATTAATTTAATGGCTGCAACGATCATGACGCTATTTGGTTAATTAGATCACTTGTTATAATTCTATAATTCTATTAAAAGACAGAAAATTTAGATAAGATCGAGCAATCTCAGTTTATTATATAACATTTTGTACTTTTCCACCCAGTCCTTCAAAATATTAAAAATCAATCCAAGAAGAAGATGCGTCTTTTCTTAAAGAATGCAAAGGCTTGTAATCTGTAGGATAAACCATTGACCTGAAGGCAGGAAACTAATATATGTAAATGATTAACGTCTAGACTGTTTTACTAATTGTATAATACTAGTCATGAAATGGATTTAAATTTATTTTAAATTATCCATTGCGTCTATTTTAATGTAATTAATGATACTTTTAAAGCAAGATCTTTTTAAAGGCATTTTAAAGATTTTCCATCGAGAGGAATTAGTTTAGGTGTTTCTCTTTTTCTAAAGTGATGGATTATGTATAGATGGCGTGATTCATTAGCCGTGACCAGCTGCAGTTATCTTGGTATTGTAATATTGCCTGTGTGTATATAGGAAAAGTAAAATTTTAAAGTAGAACTAATACCAAGACAAGTTTATTTGCCAATGAACTGTTAGTAGGTTCAAGAATTATATCCATTTCACGAAATATTTCAATCTTAATTTTTAACGTTTTTGTAAATAAAAAAGTCGTTCTACCTTTCACATGCCATGAGAGACAAAATTATTTCCTACCCACCCGTACCAGCAAGGAATACGGAACGTCTTTTTGATTGATCTACAACTGTAATATGAAATGTTCCGAACTGGAAGCTATGAGTGTGCCAGTAAAACTGACGCTTTATGACGTCACATATGACGCTGAATTAATCAAGTCATCGATATTTTCCGATTACATTTTGTCAACATCATATTTCTCCTCATTGATAGTTCGTTCATGTCATTCAATGTTATATATCTCATTCGATTCATAAGCTATTTAGGTCTGATCAAGTCAGGTTACTATAAATTAGTTTTACAAACTTTGTGCAAAAGCACGCTTAAATACGCTAATACGATCGTCTGTCATGCATTGACATAATAAAAGTATTTATTCCCAAGATGGCGCGACTGGCTTGCTCACGTATGCCACTAACATATGCCGTCACTGACAGTTAAAATATGTTGTTTTACCGCAGATAAACGTGTTGTATGAATATAAATAATAAATGAATAATAATAATAAATAAATAATAAATAATAATGACTATAAATAATTCACTTTCTCTAATACTATATTAATACTGTTAAAACTGATTTTCAAAGTCAATGCTTTTGTAAATGACATCATGACTATACTAATGATAACCTAACTATTAAAGTCGTCGGCATGTTAAGGGACATAATTCCATTTGACCACAGCCGATCATAATATGATGTTGATTACTGATGTACTCAAATGGCCAAGGCTGTTACTAATGCGAATTGACCGCTCATGTTGCATAGTGGTTAGAGCGTCCGCCGCGGAAATGGGACGTCGTGGGTTCGATCTCTGGCCGAGTCATACCAAGGACTTACATAAATGATACTAACCACTGCCTCGCTTGGTGCTCAGCATTAAGAGGTTAGTGTTAGGACTGGTCGACCTGGTGTCAGGATAATGCGACTGGGTGGGACATCATGCTACATGTCTGCGGCATGATGCCCCAGTGCTAGTCATCACTATAAACTGCCTCACTGCAGACATCTTAGCGATATGACTGAAACAAAATGTTAAAGGTACGATACAAATCTAAACACACACACACACACACACACACACACACACACACACACACACACTAATGCAAGTATATGTATAGGCCTGTTCAATAAGGGTTGTTACCTCCCTTGCTCGAGTTATCATTCTGTGTTAAATCTACTGCCGGTGAGCAGCCCCCAACATTTGACCAAATTAGGCCCTGTTGATACTGAGCTTCTATTCTGACTCTTAATAAAAATAAGTTTTATCTGCAGGAAAAGAATTTAAATTTCAGTACACTATTGAATTCCACAAAAAGTTTATCATTATACCATATATAAGATACCATATATATCTTAGTTCCCCATGTGTTGTCATAGTATATACAAATGTATATTCAAAAAGATCACACTTCTAACCAATTACATATTGCACAATACAGCCTTTGTACGTGATGTTTGTCAGGCATCTAGGTAACTTGTATGAGATCACCTGGATAAATTCAACTAAGCGTAACTTTATAATACAGGTATAGCCACTCGCCTTCAGAAAATACCCAGCATGCCATTACATGTATGTTTTATTATATTTACAAGAGCCCGCGTCTTTAGATGGCGACAATCAAATGGTCATAAAATGAGTATTACCTACACCAGAGGCTTATCCTGGCACTCTTTACTGGGAATATTTGCCAGTAACCCAAACTTGAAGTATTTGTTATTGCCTCCTCGGTTTTGAAAGTATAGATATATATATATAAGTAAAGATATATATATAAGTATAGATATATATAAGTATAGATATATATATAAGTATATATATATATATATATATATATATATATATATATATATATATATATATATATATATATAAGTATAGATATATACTGCGTTATTGAGTACAGTTCGTATATCTATACATACAATACAGAATTAATAATGATAGAACTCTTCTTGTACCAACGCATGAATGTATATATACATTAAAAGCATACTTTTAGAGTACGACTATATGCCCAGGTTTTTCTTTTTAATATAATATTAATAATATGAGTCAGGATGTAAACGAAATGATGGAAATATATATCATATGGTGCCCTTTTTAAAATTTGAGTAGAAATTATATTTTCCTTCCAAAACTCAGACATCATTAATAAAACATGCTAAAGGACACGTTGTTGTCAGGAAACAACATAATTCGTTCTTCATTGTGTTGCATAACGTATGGGAATATAATTGTGTTGTTAGATTAGTCTGATTTTAAGTGTTTCGTGTTTTATTTTATTTTCATCAATAATAATCTATTAAAAACAGGTTTTTTTTCCCCCTCAAAGCCTAAATACGTTTGATGTACATGTATATCGGGGACCCCGAGTGGCCGAGTGGTTTAAAGAGCTGTCCGTTACGGATCACTGCCATCTCACCTTTGTCTGCGTGGGTTCTAGTCTCAGATTCGGCCAATGTGGGTATGTGAGAAAACTTGCCAGTAGCTTCTCGTGGGTCGGTGGTTCTTACCGGGGGTTTTCCGGGTTCTTCCTCCACCATTAATACTGGCCGCTATGTATAGCCTATATTGTGCTGAAAAATGGCGTTAAACAATAAAAAAAAAAAAAAGAAACAAAACGTGTATCATTTACTTCGTCATCTAGTGGGTTACTGTAACCTAACGATGAAGGCGGAACTAATAATTCTAAAGAATTTTGCATTTAAAGTGTTTTAGTTTCATCGACTTCTCGAGAGTGTTGTTGTTGCTGTAGGGTTTAACGTCAATTTTCAACACAAGATATGCTATGCATGGCGTCCAGTATACCTGATGGAGAACACCCATGAAAAATCCCGGGAAGTACCATCGACCCATGATTTTGGAATGTTCATTTGATTGTATAGACACATAATAGTGGTAATATGTGCCACGATGGCGTCAAGGGAAAATCCAGTCAAAAAAGTCGTGGGCCACTATAGCGTCAAGGGGGAATTTATCATGGTGGATCTATATAGCGTCAATGGGAATTTAACATGGGGTTAATATAGCGTCAATGGGAATTTAACATGGGGTTAATATAGCGTCAATGGGAATTAAACGTGAGGGAATATTATTTGGGCCTATATTATTTGGGACTGTCTAGCAACAAGGAAAATGTAGGCAAAGAAAGCAAATATCTTTTCGAGGTATATGAGTGGCCCTGGAGATTGCCTTTGGGTACTCCTTCTTCTTTTATTTTCTGCCGTTGTTCACCTCCTTTTAATTTTTCCAAATATTCCCTTCTTCTTCATTGCGAATCCAGTCTGGATGACCCATATCTCTAAACGTTTCCTGAACTTTAATCAGTCTCTGATTTAGTTGATCAAAGTCCTCTTTCTTCTTTTTGTTGTCTTGTTCCTTTCTATCCTTTGCCCAGTGATCTTTAATCTTGATCACCTCTTCTCCCATCACCTTGCTCATCATTGCTTTCGCTTTCTTTAGCCGGTCTAGTGCCCGCTTCACATATGCCCACTCTGTCCAATATAATGTTTCTTCTAGAAAGCACCTGACTTTGATGACATTATCAAGTGCCTCCTTCAAGTTCCCTATTCTTATATATTTTTTTTTAAATAAGTCTTCTTAATTGCTTGACTTCCTCCTCTATCATACCTTCTAATAGATATATCGCTAATTTCAAATTGGTTACAAAGTTCAGGCTACACTTAAATTCTTTCTCAAGGTTTTCCACCACATATTCTGCATCAATTATAAAAAACCCAGCTGTGTTGAAGTTAGTTGAACAATTCGATAGCCATACTGATGTGTTCAAAATTGAATGGTTCGAATGACAATCAAATCCAATAGTTTGATTAAAGTGCTTCGTACACGAAGGTACATTTAGCACTGGTTTATGCTAGCAAAATTAAGTACTTAATTAATCCCGGGGGATGGAATAGTGCCACATCACCGCGGGCGTTTATACATACAAAGTATTCTATTTAATTAGGCCGTCAGATCGTAGTCGCTGTTAAGCGACCATCGAAATGAATGAAAGGCCGTGGTGAGTGGGAATAGTACCAACACGCACTCAACCCTATTAACCAATCAGATGGAAGATAACAGAGGTGCAATGGCACCAAATAATAGCGAGAGAAAAATAGTTTTCTCATATCGCTATGTTGAGAGGTACTGGTCGCGGAAAAAGGAGGAAAGAGTCCCGGAAAGCCAGCCGATGTCTTAGATGGATGTTGTTTACGCCCTGGTACGCCCTAGCCATATTTATTTCAAATTCAGTCCAGTTGTACTAATGGACGAAATATACCAATATTGTGTAAGCCACCTGTGCAATTATATCAAATTCTAGAGTTATGAAATTTTCCTAACTGTTAACAAACGAATGTTTCTAGTACATAGTGTACATATGATAAGTCCCTAACAAATTTTATTCTAAAATGTCTATGCGACATATATAGTTGAGTCACTGTTAGGTTGGAATAGATTGTAAATTTGGAGCGGTATTTCAAAATGATCATGTCAGGTTTCTCAAAAGAGATTGTTCGAATGGAGCTCTCGCACCAAATGAGAGCTCGATAAGATAAATGGAAATAAAAGCCCTTAGAAGGGCTGTACATCAGACAGGCAAAAAGTACCCCGTCTGTCCTCCATCTCTGCAAGGAATACAGCCGTTCTCTCTTCCTCCCTGAATACTCTTGGGAAATAAATTCCGTGGAGGGAAGCTATGTATTGGGCTGCATCAAACAGGTGATGGAGGGGTCGGTTGTCAAAGATTTCATAATAGTGTCTGGTCAAAATTTTCAGTGCGAAGTGCCATTGTTGCATCCTGGGCGGTGAGGTCTGCAGCGATCTGAAGCCAATGTAGGTTACTGCGGAGATAAAACCACCTGCTTTCCCCTTTGTCCTTTTAGAGTTACGTGAGGCCCAAGTCGCTGCAGAGGTTTTCCATGATTTTATCCTTCGTTTTGGCTGGCATTCGCACCGTTTTGACCGGTGACGACCACTCATCCTGAGGCGAGGCACATTCCAACTTTTAATCCAAATTCAAAGCCACATTTGGTGTCTGGATAGGGGTAGGCGTACTTGTCTTTAACTGCCCCTTTTTATTCTTCCACTTTCGTGGTGGTGGTGTTGGAGTTTCCGGCATTGGCGGCGGCGGGGCACCCTCCTCTGTGGACCTCCTGTTATCATCCACAGGAACCTGTACTGGTAGCGGTTCTTGTGGCTGTTGTGGTTGTGGTGTCTGTGGAGGTGTCCTCACCATGGGTGTCACTTTACTACTCTATCTCATGATAAGGTGAGGTAAAACTGTTATTTTCATTTCCTTCTCCTCTTCTTTATTTTTTCTCTCCTCCTCCTCAATTCTGGTCTGTTCTGCTATGGTCTTCATTGTCAGCTCGTCCAGGAGCCTCCTAGGATGCTCCAGGTGCATCTGAACTTCCCTTCTTTAGGTTGATACGCCAACGATAGGTAGCCAGACTGACGAGCGTTTTTCTTTATAAGGGACAAGCGCGGACGTGAACAAAAACATCCATATGATTAAAATGATTGATTGATTAATTGATTAATTGGATTTAAGACGTTTTCGCCCATTGGGCATTTACGTCTGTTTAATGCCCCAAAAGGGCTAATTAATTGTTTCGGGGGTCGGAATAGTGCCACGTCCCCACGCATTATTGCACAATGTTATGCTAATTAATTGATACCAACCGTCGGAAGCAGAAGAGGCAAAGGCGGAACGAGACTGCATTGGAAGGAAGGTGATATACCCAATAATTTAATCCCCCGAATATATTTAGAATAATTGTCGTCCGGCATTTAAAAATAAGTGGTTGGGTAGGGACAATTGGAAGGGGGTGCAGTATTAAATACTGTCAGACTTGTCTATTTCCCGGAGGAATAATAGGATCAGTTCTGCAGTTAGGTTGGGATTAGGGTTCGTGATACTAAGAAATGATGGATAGGTTGTGCTCGAGCCTATTTTAATAAGAGAGTTTGCAAGTTTATTTCCTGCTACTCTATATGCTGGGCACACATTAAAAACATGTGATAGATCTTCTAATTGATTGCATGATTGGCAAGAAGTATTTCTTCCAGGGTTGGATTTACTGTATTTGCCCATACTTCCGGCTAGTAGAGTTTTTCCTGTTTTGATGCGATTGAAGATTCTTTCGAGATGTGTATGTTTAATCTCTGCTCCAATAATATTCCTGGATACTTGGTTTTGGATAGAGTATAGTTTACGTCCTTTCTGGCTTGAATCCCATTGTTGTTGCCATTTTGACATGATTCTTTTGGTAATGACATTATATAATTCTGTTACCGAGTACTCTATATATTCAATTTCCACATTGTTGAGGCTATTTTTTGCAGCACGGTCAGCTTGATCGTTTCCAAACAGATCTATATGAGATGGGACCCACATAAATTCAATTGTTTGGTTAAGGTTAGAAAGATCATTGACAGTTAGCCTAGTTAGCTTTTGATAGTTGCCACGCCCTTTTGAACATCCAGATTCAAGTGTTTTTAGGACACTTAAAGAATCACTGATGATGAGTGATTTGGGAAATTTATTAATTTTGATCAGATTCAGTGCCTCTAAGATAGCCCAAAATTCCGTGGTGTAGATGGAACATTGGTCCGGAAGTCGCCTCCCTATTGTTATATTTAACTCTGGAATGGTGACTGCTGCAGCTGTTCTATCTGGATCTGTTGATTTGGATCCATCAGTGTATAATTTGGTATAATCCTTGTAGTTGACTTCTAAGTTATTGAGAATTTTTGTTCTTATTTCGTTCGCCATTGATTCTTTAGGTCCAAATGTTGTGGCTTCAAAGTTAATGTTTATTGGTATGTTTATCCAGGGAGTATTGTCCGGATAGGCGATTTGAACAGCTTGAAGGTTGTTAATGCTTAGTTCTTTGCTTAAGGTGTGAATCCTTTTCCCGGAAGGTTGGGATGGTACTAACCTCTTGCTAAAGGCTTTGTTGCACTTTTTAATTGTTGTTCTGGTGGGGTGATTTGCGTTATGAATTGAGATTCTGACCGCATATCTAAGAGTTAGCTCATCTCTTCTAAGTGATAATGGTATTTCTCCAGTGATGATTTGCAATTCTTCTTTTGAGGTGCTTCTCAAGGTACCTGTGCAAATCCTTAGTGCTGTAGTTTGTATTTGATCTAGTTTCCCCAAAAGACTTTGTTTAGCAGATGCGTATACTTGACATCCGTAGTCCAGTTTGGATCTAATTAGGGCCCTGTAGATCATCAGAAGAGTTTTTTGGTTAGATCCCCATTTTAATCCTTTAATATTTTTCATGAGGGAAATGTCTTTTTTGCATCTGCGGATCAGATCTTGGATGTGGTACTTCCATGTTAGGTATTGATCAAATGTCATGCCCAGGAATTTGATTGTTGTTTCAAATTTAATTAACTCCCCTTGAATGTATAGCTTTGGTGCTTCTACTGTTTTCTTTTGATTTGGCGAAAAAATTATACCCCTTGTTTTGCCCTTTGAGAGTTTGAACCCCCATTTGTCAGCCCAAGTTCCAATTTTGTTGAGGCTGATTTGGAGGGTGTTGATGACTTTTTGACTTGTTGGATCACCATCTTTCCATAGACCGCTATCGTCTGCAAATTGCGAGAGGTCTACTTCTTTGGGATCAACGTTGATTTCCAGATCATTAATCATAATGTTGAACAGCGTAGGGCTAATGACACTACCCTGAGGTGTGCCGTTTTCCAATAGGAATTCCTCAGAGAGTGTATCTCCTATTCTAACTCTGATGCGCCTATTAGACAGGAATTGTTTTATCCAGGCATGCATTTCACCATTTATACCGTAGTGGTTAAGTTTGGCTATAAGGTCATTGGTCCAAACCAAGTCGAATGCCTTTTCAAGGTCTAGAAAAATTGCAGTCAAGTGTCGATTTTTTTTCCTTTTATTGCCAAATGCTAGTTTTATTTGGGATTCAAGTCGGGCTAGCTGATCTATTGTTGATCTATTATTCCGGAAGCCGCTCTGGCTGTTTGATAAAAGGTTTTTACTCTCTAAATGATGTTTCAATCTGTTGTTAACCATAGTTTCCATTACTTTACATATGGTGTCCGTAAGGGAGATGGGTCTGTATGATGAAACTTCGGTTGGGTCCTTGTCTGCTTTTGGGATTGGTACTACTATTGCTTGTTTCCATTTCTCTTGGATTTGTCCCGTGGTCCATGATTGGTTAATTAAAGCAATTAGAGCTATTTCCATGTTGGTCGGGATGTTTTTATATATTTCGTATCCCATGTTGTCTTCTCCTGGTGAGGTTGACTTTTTTGGTTTGATTGCATTTATCCATTTCTCTCTAGTAAAGGGTTCGTTGAGAGACGGGTTTCTGGGTTCTCTATCCATAAAGAGATGTGACTGCTGTTTCTCCACTTTTGCTCTATATGCTTGGAATTTTGCAGTGTGGTTTTTGTTGCTGCTCATTCCTGCAAAGTGAGATGCTATCGCTGAAGCTTTTTCCATGTTTGTTATTGCTCCTTTGATATTTGGTATAGTCGTGCTAATTCCTTTTTTCATGGATTTAATTTTATTCCAAATTTGTTTGGAATTGGACTGTTTGATTATTAAAGTGGAGCAGTAGTTTTGCCACGACGTCTCTTTAGATGTTTTGATGATCTGCTTTGCTAATTTTTCCTTTTTTTTGTAGTCATCGAAGTCCGTTGACTTGCCAGTGTGCCTAAATCTGTTGAGGGCTTTCTTCTTATCCTTGATCGCCAATTTGCCGTTGTCGTTCCACCAAGGTATGGGCTGTTTATTTGTAATTTTTGTTCCCGTGGAAGGAATGCTAATATTGGCTGCTTTCTTGATACACTGGATTATGTTGTTATTAAACTGGTCGATGTTGTCGTCTTGTAGATCATGTATTGTCTTTTATTCCAGTAGGGTCCGGAATTTCGTCCAGTTTGATTTGTTTAAAATCCATTTGGAAGTTTTTTTAATGGGATCGATTGGCTTTGACAAATGTATGTCAATAACTATTGGGTAGTGGTCACTACCTAGTGTAGATTCCCTGTTTACTTCCCAGTTAGTGATTGCAGCCAATCTGGGCGTACAAATAGTAAGATCTAATGCAGACATGGAGCCGTTTGTTGGTGATAGACGGGTTTTTGTTCCGTCGTTTAGTATGACAAGGATTCTTTTGAGTGTCCATTGTTCAATCAATGAGCCTCGCTTGTCAGTATGATCACCGCCCCATGACTTATTGTGGGCGTTAAAATCTCCACAAATCATGTTTTCTTTTATGCAGCTGTTTAACTGCAAATAGTTTTGTAAGAGCGCTGGAGCTGCTCCACCAGGGTCATACACGTTAAGAAGTTCAAATGAAAAAGAACCAACGTGTATATGTACTGCTTGATATTCTACAGCGTTGGCTGTAGAATTATCTTGTTTTTGGCTAGTGCTAGTACAAAAATAAGTATTGGGTAGTAGGTCACTAATAAATATTCCTAACCCACCTCCCTTTAATCCGCTAGCCCTTGTCAGGTATTTATATTTGGAATATCCCTTAATTTTTGGTTGGGATTTTGATGAACTGTGGGTGTGGGTTTCCTGAATACAAATGATGTCAGGTTTTTTAGTGGAATTTTGAATATTAATTAATAATTCAGGTTTATTTATGTTTAAACCCCTGCTATTCCATTGCCAGATAGTTAATTTATTTTTCCCTTGTTTGTCCATTTAAATTCTGATAATTATTACCTTATAGCTATTTCCTATTTAAATATGCAAATGTTTTTCAAGGAGATCATTTAGTAGTTTAAAGTACGGTACACTAGGTACCCCCTGGTAATTTGAGATTTGAACAATCCCTAACAAAAGATCACTAAGGTATTGTAAAAAATTTTTGTGGGGAAAGGAATCAATCCCGCTATTAATGTTAAAGTTTATATTGTTTATATTGTTTATATCGTCCCCCTTGTTATTAACAGTACTAGTTGATAAATCCTTAGTTTTTTGCACGTTAGTATTTGTAGTACTGGTTTCTCTATTTCTATTATTTTGAACAAAATTTTTTATCTCCGACGAAGTCGGTTTATTTTGTTTTAGGTTTTTTGAAGGCATAGATGAGGGCTCGGGTAATAGTGGTTTCTTACCCTTTTGAGTAAGTGTTTTAGTTTTGGATAAAGCAGTGATGCTTGGTGCTGTAACATTTTGGAGGTCTTTAATGTTTGTTGTCTGAGGGTTTGCAGCAGTTAGTTTCTGTGCTACCTCAGAACTGGATTTTGCCAACTTATACGGGATTTTTTCTCTATTCATTATGGAAACTATTGTCATTTCCTTAATGGTATAAGAACAATCTTCGGCCGTTGGTCCGTGGGGTCCTTTACAATTGGGGCATTTGGGTCCATCATGTTTACAAGGATCACTGTGATTCCCTCCACAGTTTCCACATCTTGGCTTGTTTCTACAACTAAAAGTGTAGTGGCCCCAAGATTGGCATTTATTGCAAAATCTTGGTTTATTGATGTAGTCTTCTAGTAGATAATTGGTTCCATAAAAATAAACAAGTATTGGAGCTATTGTGTAAAATTCCAGCAATATTTTCCTTGATATATGATCCTTTGTAGATCGAAGTCTGGTAACTTGTTTGAGGTCGGATCCCTGTAGTGTAAGCTCCTGCCCAATTTCTTCATCTGTCAAATGGAGATACCTCTTTGGAAGCTCAAACACTTTTTGATATCCTTTGGAATACATTTTGTTGTTTGGTTCCAATATGGAATTAGTAACCAAAGTGGTTTTATTTTCCCTATGTATGATTACTTGAGGTCCTTTGTTGCCATTTTTTTCCACTCCAAGTGGTGGTAATTCAACGGAGGTATGTTTCTTAGGAGTAGTTTTGTTAGTGGAAGCTGTACTTTTGATATTATTGGTTACCGTCTTATGTCTGAATACTTGAATTTTCATTGTTCCAATTGATTCCATTTCCATATATTTGGCAACTTGTGACAATGTGCTGCAGCGCACTATGATATAATTTGTTCGTGGCCTTATTATTTCGAACGTTCCGCTATGTTTTTGTGTTAATGCTGCAGCTATACTTTTTCCACTGAGATTGAAGGTTTTGGAGTTACCGCTTGTAATGAATACGGTATGTTCAGGGCTGTGGTACTTGGTACCTGCTGTCTTCTGATAGGCTGGAACCTTCTTTGTTTGATTTGTGATTTTTGTTTCTGGACCTTTCTTGTTGTCACTTTTTGTATGTGGTGGTTTTTTAGTGTTTTATGCTTTAGGTATGCCATTCTTTGGGGTTTTCCCTTTACTCTTAACACTTGAGGGCGATGTTGGTGCTTTTCTTCTGTGCTTGGATGGTTTTTGTTTGTCAGTATTTGTTGAGAGCATTTTGATGTGTTCTTCAGTATCTAGGTCCTCATACGTTGTTAATATTAAGTCTTCAATGGTGATTTCCTTTGAGGGTCCCGATGGTTGGCTATTGTGATAAATTGTTTTTTGCCCCTTTGTTTCTGTAAGAGGGGCCAGAGTATTCAAAGGAGATGTTGATGTTTGAATTTGGGTTGTATTTGGAGAAATAATATGGTAAGTGAGTGGGTCAAAAAATGAGGGAGGAGTTGAACGGGGCATTTGGGTTAGGGGGTCAAAGAGCAAGGGTGATAAGGGGGACATCTGGGTTTTAGTGGATGGGGTGGGGCTACATTTATTGAGGGGGATGCAGGAGGGATTACGAGAAGGGATACAGGGAGGGTTACAGGGTGAATCGATAAGTTTTGAGTGAGGGGGATTATACTGACTAGATTTTCATCATTTTCATCATTGTCAGTGTTTGGATTGGGAGTATTAGTTGCAACTAAATTTGAACCAGTTTCTTGGTCCCCATTTATGTTGTTTACATGTTTGTTTCATTTATTCATGCAACGTACCATGGTGTTTAAGAGTCCTGGCGAGTAACACTCGTCGTCCTCATCCACGAGTACAGGTTGAGTTTCCTGTATCCATGTTACTGTTGGTTGCAATGGGAGGATGTGATTTGGGAGTAAGTTTAATTCTACCAGTGCACTAGTACCACTGTTTGGTAATTGTTTGTCAGTCACTATTCTCTTGTTTAATTCAGGAGAAGCCATGACCGTGGAAGGAGTGGTAAATGTTTTGATAATTGGGGATGTTTGGTTGCGATCCAATACTTCTGATTGAAGATTTTGGTTCGTTGGACTAACTTCTGGGACGTGAGATGGGATGTGAGATGTCACTTTTAAGTCTCTTGCAATTACATTTCTTGTTGTTATGCTAGGACTAAAGTAGCCCACAGCTTTTGCATATGTAATTGGTTTGTTAACCGGGGAGACGTTACCAATTACGTTACCACTCCCATTGTTGGGAAGAATAGGGGTAGTGGTAGTGTTTGGGCTGTTGTTGGTGATAGTATTGGTAGGGGTAGGGGTAGAGGTAGGGGTGGGAGTACCGTCTATTTCTTTGGCCATTTTTTGGCCATTTTAAGAAGGTGTTTGACCTTTCCGGTCATATAGCGGTTAGTATTCATCTTGACCTTCGACCTTGTTTCGAGAGACATGGTGAAGTAAGTGAATATTGTTCACAATATTTATATACTACAGCTGGCGGTTAAATCTCTTTGGTACAACACCTATTTGTTATCAAGGCCCAATTCTTTCGAGCGGTGACCCAGTTGGCTTTATAGTCGCTGTACACGTATACACGTCTTGACAGGAAGAATGCTTGCTATCGAATAAGTGAATATTGTTCACAATATTTATAACTACTATGCGAATAGTAACAAGGTGTAAACAATTATGTGGATAGCGGGCTGCTAATGAAGAACGTAAATTTGTACGATGTGTAGACAGTAGACAGTAGATTGTAGAATGTAGATTGTTGGCGGTTAAATCTCTTTGATACAACTCCTATTTGTTATCCGGGCCCAATTCTTTCGAGCGGTGACCCAGTTGGCTTTATAGTCGCTGTACACGTATACACGTCTTGACAGGAAGAATGCTTGCTATCGAATGATGATTAAAATCTTACATTACCCTATCATCACTAAAACAAGCGGACTTAAAAGAAACACTCGCTCACTCTTTACATTACAAAGATGAATTATAAATGTAGCAAGTTACTATAAAATACGTTGTGCTTATAGACGCACTTCGAACAAAAGTAAAAAGAGACTGTGATTATGGACTCACTTCTTTTTTTTTTTCAAACTTCCTCACATACCATTAGCAAATTGAATTATTAATTCTTTTTGAGAATATTGGGTAGCCATGAAAAAGGCTGTTTTTTGTGCACGAAGTGTGATGGCAATCTTTTATCGTCGAAGATTGCGTCCTATGTCTGGCAACATAATAGGGTCTGCTTCCTCGGAAAGAGAAGGAGAACTCTTACGTGTCCACACGACAGTCGACAAAACTTCTGCTGTTGCTGCTGCTGCTGTTCTATCTGCTCTCTCTGCTGCTTCTGAAGTCTATACTTCTCAGTCCATTCTTCTTTTTCTTCCTAATTCCCTCTCTGAAGAGTTCTTCTATTAAGTCCTGTCATTTTCAACATTCTAACATTCTCTGTCTCTTCAGGCTTTGGCATCAAGCTTCGTTCAGCTTAACTAGTTTTGAGCACATCTTCGTAAGAGGATGAGTCAAACAATGGATGATCAGACTGGCTGACTGACTGACTGATTTTAATTAAAGTCGTGTTTGCCCACTGGGCATGTACGACTGGTTAAAGCCCCATTTGGGGCTAATTAATTGTTTCGAGGGGAAGGAATCGTGCCTCATCCCCTACGCATTAATGCACTATTGAGTGCTCTTCAATTATTCGATCTGGTATCATCAGACTGGAGACTACCCCTGCTTTATATGGTTCTATCGCGGACGCGATAGAAAACACCCCTCTACGGTTTATTGTTGGAAACGTTAGGATTATTAAATGTGAGGGATGAAAAAAGTCAAAGAGCAACTATATTAATAGATATGTAAAACAAACGACAGAAGCATTGGTTTCAAAAACACAACATTTTTATTTAAATAACAAATAACTAACAAAACACAAGTTTTCAATAACAAACATATTTTTTAATTCACAAATAAACATTTTTTCATCCAACTAACAAACATTTTTTTCAATAACACCTATACATTATTTTTGACATGGTTGACAACGTTGTGAATTAAATTGAGATTTCCACTGTTGGAAGTCATTGGCCCATTGACGTACACTACGTTTCCTAGCTAAGGACAACAGATAGCCATAATGGTCACAAAACCATCGATCTACTTTGTCATCGTTTCGAGATGAATGACGATCAAAATAAGTCACTAAATGTTCTCAAGAGTATCCAAGACTGCGATGATGCAGAAAATAAACACTATATTGTCCACACAAGATAGAATCTGTGCCTTGTAATTTCACATTATTGAAGCGTGTCATCCGGCATTTCTTCTCATAAAGTCAATGATATCGTATTCCAAAGGGGGCACTCCATATAAATTAAAATACTCCACACAACCCTCTTGAGGAAAGTAGACAGCTACCCAGTGAGTTCCTGGAAGATGACTGTCGTTTGTGTTGACGACATAAGCTTGATTCTCTTGAGGTTTGCGATGAGGTAGTTCATTTTTTGCAAACACGATAGGATTCCACGATGCAGTGTACGAACTGCGATTCAAAAGGTAATAAAGTTCCCAGGTATCCATTTTCAATGGTGATGATAAGTCATCAATTCAATCCAGACTTTTTGCTTGAAAAGGTCTGTCAAGTAACTGTTTCTTTGCTTCGTCTCCTTACTCTGGGCCAAGACAGCTTCATTGTGATCAATCTCTCGAGCAAACAAAGGAGGAGATGAATAATCACGTAAGTCTTTATACCAATGATGTAACACGGCTTCTCCTGAGATGAGACTCCAAGCTTCGTTCAACAATCGTCCAATTGTTCTTCTTGACTCATCATCATGCATTTATCGTGTTGAATTTGACTGGGATGATCGTTTGGACATTCATAACAATCCTTCTAAATCATGTCCCTCATTTTTTCTTGCCAGTGATTCGCAAAGCAGGTGACTAACTGTTGTTCCTGTTCTGGCCATCTGGAGTGCATTATCACTACTTCTTTAATGTCTTTGGGGGGTGCTTTCTCTGTAACCTCCCATTCGATTTGCATTGATTCTATACTATTCAAAGAGGGAGAAGGGTCTTCCATTATGTCTCATAGTCTAGAATGACTTCCCTCAAACTGTTGATTTATATGGCATTATCGAATTCGACATACAGAATGACATTCACAGTTTCGGCAAGAGCATCTGAAAACTGAAGTTTCACACGCAGTTGCGCTGATTTTATATGGTGGAATTGTTCTGGAGTGAAATCAAAAGCCCACAAAGTGTAACCTCCTGCATAATCATCGTAGGAAATACCGTGACTGGTGTTGGTTCCTAACTATCCTGTGGCTTCGTACAGCGACAAGTACGACCTCAAATAATCCTTCTGGGCAAATTCAGGTTCAAAGGATCGGGTACACAAAGTTTTGCCATCGCGACTGTCTTCGATTTTGGATACTCTGCAGTGCTTAAACTTGAATGTATTTTAATTGTGGGCATCGTTGAGGGCTGGATTTTTACTTCCACACGTCGTATCGGATACTTGGCTGTCGTTCTGTTCAAAGTGTGACTGATGTCATTTTCCACTTTAGATAACACTTCCACACGACGTACGTATAACCTGGATTCTTGGATAATGGTTTTGTATTCGTTGGCATGAGCCATCAAATGGAAAGCATTACTGCTACGATTCAGTATCAAGCAAATATCTACACCGTTCAGCAAATACTTCTCTTGAAACCACAGGTCCAAATGCAAACGATCAAACAGTTCTAAACTACGCCCTTGCGGAATTTTCTTTTGACGAGCGTTAAAACCAACATGGTGAGGATCTTCATCTTCTGTAAATTCTGTGTCGTTAAACTTAGTATTATCGCCTGCTGTGTCAGGTTTCCATACCACGCTAGCATCTAGATGAGTGTTATTGGCTTCTTTTCCGTACGTCAAGAGATTTTCGAGGTACGCTCGGTAAGGGTAAGTATCCATGCTACTGCTAACCAGTTTGTTATTCATATACAAATCCACGTCACTAAACAAGGAATGCATGAAATTGTTGCCGGGAGCTACTCGAGCATCGGCTCCCGGAACAGAGTTGTCTGTTTTGATCACTTTTACTTTCAAATACAAGTAACTGCTGTTCAGATTGATGTAATCTTTTGGTTGCCCTTTGATTTCAAACTCGATGATAGCTGAATCCGCCAAAGAGGAGACGGGATGAAATTCGACCCATTGGGCTTCTTGCATAGTCATCATAGTGGGTGGCATGGCAAATAGATCCAGTTCCGACTTTGAACAGGCACAAGATTCATTGTGCATCATTGTTTTCAGTCTCTATGATTTGCTTTTAATAATAAAAAATGTCTAAGTCTCGAAGGTTCTTTTTTTGTTAGTCTTTCTAACTTTAGAGGTATGGAGACTTTTGGAAATGTGTCTTCGTCGTCGCTTTCTGCCTTGTCCTCAGCGAAGCAGGAATGCCAGACTTTGTACCGTTCAGGGCAGTTATAGGACTTTCTCGTCGACCCAAAATCTCTTTACCCGTTTGAGGGCAGACATTTTTGTCTGCTCTCAAGGTAGCTTCTTTGGGGTTCTGTTTGTCAATGAGGACATTTTGAAGAAATTCTTTGCTGTGAGTCAATGCGGCATATTTTAATGCATGCACTCCTTGTGTCACCATCAGTTTCAAAGCAGGAACCACTGAACGAAAGGCTGATTTAAACATATCTCCTAAACCATGTCCTCGTTGTCGAGCGACCCCTTGGTACACCGGATACATAACTTTTTCGTGTTTAGAGAATCGTTTTTGAAAATGGAGTTTCACTGTGACTTTCTCTTTGGTAAATGGAATATTTTGTCCCAGATATCCTATTATAGTAATGTTGACACTGTCAAAATACGCCTTACTGACGGGCAAATAATGACGATGTACAAATCCGCGGTGAACATGATAGGTATTTCCGCCTACTTCGTCAGAGGCTGCGGCAGAATCCACTTTGAAAAGAATAACCCGCAGTAACGGTACAGAGGTGTGTCCTACCACGTTGTACTCCATCACATCGAAATACACAAAATCAAGTTGAGTCATTGGTTCATTTGTACCGGGAATCGAAACTATTTCGCACAGTCCAAGTTACTGGTCTTGACTGGTATTTCTTTTTTCTTGACCAGCCTGAAGTCTCCACCCAAAATATTATGCAATTCAGGACAAAAGGTAATGGCCATCACTTTGTCCTCTAAAAATTTGATCATGAGGCGACGAGCCACTTTATTGTACTCAAAGGTAACACTTTCTCTGGCTTTGTCCATAGCTTTACCAAACACAGTATTGAACCTGGTAGCAAGTTTAGTCACTAAATGTTGACTACTAAAATAAAAACCTCTAGGAATAGTTAACTGATAGGTAGACCGCTAAGTTTTGGGGTCCTGTGTTTTCATCGGGTCACTGACAGTGATGCGTTAGTCTAAGTGTTGTTGCAATTGCTCGTCATACACTTCTACTTTAAAACTGCTTTGATTTTCGACGATGTTTTTGATTTGTGTCGGGTGTATCATTTTCACTAATACCACTTCCAAATTTGCATCTTGATCCAAATGAATGGCTTGAGGTAATTTAGCCTTGTAAAAGCACAAAGTGTTGTAAGAAAACACCTCCATGGAACTGTCACTGGGTAACGTTAAGTAAAATTGGTTAATATTGTTGTTCATAATTCCAAATTTCTTCTGTCCGAGGAGTCACTGGAGGTTAAAAGAGTGTCTAAAAGAGGATTGTGATTAAAGGGGATAATATTGGGAGAATGACTGACGTTGGATGCAAGGCTCCCAATATTGTTACTGTTGCTTCCATTGTAAGAGTATTTCATGGATGGATTGGGAAGAAGGTAACCAATGGAGCTGCTGAGTAAAATGGTCCACAATTGTTTGTCTCCTTGTTGCAAACTCAAATTAGCAATGGCTGCACCGATGACACAACACAAAAAACCACACAAATTTAACAGAAAAAGACGATTTGCGTGTTAGGTACACGTTTTCCACACCACACCCACAAGGGTTGCTTTTGTAAATCTTGCAGAGAAGAACTGGGTGAAGGAGTAGTCAGTGTTGTAGCTGAAACTGTATTGAAGGGCATGATGGTCACTTCATTTTATAGTCGATGACTTGCGAAGCGTCAATCCAAGAATCAAAATTGGGAGGATATCCTTACCAACGTACCTTGACTTCTGTGACGCAATGTTTTCCTACTTTACGGGTTCTTCGTTCGAGAATGCTTTAAATGTCGTACACGTCGTCTTCTTTTTTGGCGACACGTTGTAACTCAGGCAAGTAAAACGTTCCTTTTAATACTTTTCCGCTCATGTCTTCCAATTTATAGACGGTAGGATGACGATCACGCACTCGTCCAGTAACACGAAATAATTCGGTGGTCCAGATGGGTAAGTAACCTTTGTCGAAAATGCGTTTGGTTTTGTCAATGCAAACCCAATCTCCAGTGGTTAACACTCGACCTTTCTTGGGGACAGCTATCGTCTGGGACGTACCAAACAGACGCTCAAAAACAGTCACTTCGTTGTCGCGTGTCACATCTTTTGGAGTACGTCCAATGCTTCTATGGTAAGATTTATTGTAGGCTTGGACTAAGTGCAGTAAGACGTCGATGTACTAGATAGAGTGTTGATGCGTAAAATATTTCCACATGCGTTCATTCAAGGTACGTTGAAAGCGTTCCACGATGCTGGCTTTGGTTTGAGGATTTTCGGTGGTAATAAAATAAATGTCACGTTTCTCTGGAAAGCTTATTTCAGAAATTCGGTGACTTTGTCAGTTTTCCATCAAAGATAGTGACGACCACTTTGTTTCAACACCAGTTAACTCTCCGCTCGATTTGAAAGTTAATGGTACGACCATGGCAAATTAAAAAAAAAAACATCGATGACACAAAACAAATATTTGTAGCTACGATTGAAGGTGACTAAATGAGAGACATCGGCTAAATCGGCTTGCCATTGATGATCGATGCCTTCCGTTTGAGTGCGACTTCTGTGTAATTTTCGTCGAATGGGTTTGTGTAAAGTGTACGTGGCATGTTCTTGTAGCCATCGTTGTACTTCAGGTAAACGGAGCTTTTCAGGAGATGTTTAGCAGCACAATATAAATTCTGAACGCCTCCGTAGCATGCAGGGGGGGGGCTGGATCGTAGTAAATGCTGGCTAACAGCTTTTCTATGGTTTTGTTAATAAGGTGAACCCACTCTTTGATGATGCTGTTTTGGGTGGGGCGAAATGGTGGTTGTTTGGAAACGATGTTACGTGTCCGATGTGCCACAGGAGTAAACGTCGAGGGTACTGGTGGCGGTGGTGGAGATAATGGGATAGCTTTGGCTTTTTTTTTTTCTCACATCTGGTTTCCTTTCTTTCTTTTTCACTTCTGTCGAAGGAGGAGCAGCCATCATCTATTTAACCCAAGTTTTGAGTTCTTCTCGTTTGGGAGTGGGGGAAGGGGTAAACAAGGAAGCTGCAATCTTACTCGGGGTGGGAGTGGCAGTGCATGTTTGAAAGATATCATAGGTCTCTTCTTCCTTGAGTAATTGTGGGGTTACGTCTGTCTTGTCCGCTATAGATAGTGATGGCGACTGACTATTCATTAAGGACTTAAAATCGGTCAGAGTGGGTGGAGCTGTTTGTTCCACAACTTTCCGATGAAAGAGTTGCATTCGTTTCAAAAGTTGACCGTACTTTTGCGATTTTTCGGTTTCTGACAAATCGTGGAGATTCATCAAGAACTCAAATTCGTGTTGTAATTGGGACATCTCGGTAAAAAATGAGGATTGGGTGGTAAATGGGAGATTCGTTGTTCTTTACAACGATGGTATTCCATCCATTGTTTGTAAGGGTCCGGAGTCAGTTTTTCGTCCTTCCATTGGCTTCCAAAGGTTATGTCTGAGATCTTTGTGCTCCATAGGTCCCTTTTATCTTCTGGAAAGATCATACATATTTCTACCCATCGCTTATGGCATCCCTTGGGCAATCCATTGTGTCATCCCTTGTATCAAACTTGGTATTAAGCCTATCAACAAAGGAGCAAGAAATGGTAAATACCCTCCGCGTTGAGCTAACATCTTTTTCTTTTTACGGATGGATATTTTCTGTTGAACCATTTGGCGAAGAACGTGTCGATGTTTAGCTAATCATTTTTGTGTGATGTGGAGACAAAGGTATCGTGCCTTTCAAGACATTCATACAATATTCGCACACAGTATCGATGACATCTTTGCAGGCAGTTTTATTGATTTGTTTTTGCATGATAGGAGAGACTTTGGACAGGACGGACAACATGTCTCCGTGTTTGGCTAAACGAGACGGTAGTCCTTTCCTTTTCTTTCCTTTGTCGGGTGAATAAGAATGTTTTCGGCAAGGTGACATCTTTGCTTGTTCGTTCCAGAAATACACTGACGTCAAAGAATTGGTACACACCCTCTTTTATCTTCGTTTTGGAACTAGCGCTTCGTCAAAAAGGTAACGACGTGTTTCCCTAAATCTTGAAAAGAATCGCTAAAGACACCAGTTAGGTTCAGCAATGATGTGTTTAGTTTGTTCAAACCTTTAAGTAAAAAAATATGCCTTTGGTGACTTCTCCTTTTCTTTGGATGACTGCGTCTTTTTAGTGGATTACGTCTATGTTTGGCTAACCATTTTGTAGAACGATGAAATTGTCTTATTCCTTTTCCTTTCTGGACAGAAGAACTACGATGTTTGTGGTGTGCACGTTTTTGAGGAGACATCATTGAGTATTCAGAAGTACCGGAATGCGACGCCACTGATTATCGTTTCGTCGTATAAACTTCATGACAGATAACACACGTCGTGAATTAGTTCGCAATGGACTAAATCGGGACAGTTGTTGTTAGGACAAATCCAGTAAACTCTGTCACATGCCGGATCTGTGTTGGACCTTGACTTTGGGGGCAGGTACTTTGTGAGCAGCTGCCTTTGACGAAAATGAGGAAGATGGTGTCACCGGTGGAGGAGACGTTTTGGGAGACGCAGGTTTCCAATGTTTCATCAAATTAGGAAGGACCGGTGTCAAATATGGATTTGGCTGGCATCACCAGCAACGGTGAAGTGGAAGAACCTGAGGCTACTGGAAACGCGGTCACTGGTCCTGCAGGTCATGGTTTACGAAGGTAAGGTTGCGTCCTTGCCGAACTACCTCTTTTGCAGGTGAGAACTCTTTTCTGTGAACTTTTCTTTTTCTGTGTTTTTGTGTTGACACCATTGTTTTATTTCTTGGAGGTTCCTTTGGCTTTTTTCTTGGGGAGGTCTTTGGGAGTATTGGGATCCCATTTTGAAAGGAAACCAATGATGACACCTCCTAGAGAACAGCTACCTCTAAGTTTCAAAATGATTTGGTTTTTGGTTTGAGTGTCGATGCGAGGATCAGCCAGTTGCGTCAAGGCTACTTTGTTTCTGTCAAAAAAGCGTTTCGTTTGATGAGGAATGTGATTGATGCCTTGCAGTAATTGATGTGCTGTCACCGTCAACCAACGTAAGATATCTTTGAGACTGGCTTCTAAGACGTGAGCACGTATTTGTGGATTTTTTTCGCGACTGATACCCTACAAAGCACGAATCAATTTGATGGGAAGATGAGACTGAAGGGATATCATGTTGACGATGTATGAGACAAAGTCACAGTGACCGAAGTTTTTATAGATCTTTTTAGTTGTTGTCATTGTTATGTCGACGACGAGGACGTGTACATGACAGGTTCTCCGTCTTTTCACAAGTCGTGAAACAAATGGGTACGAAATCGCAAATAATCGGGGATGGTGGGTTTTAAATTCAGGAGTAAATAGGGGATGGTGGGTTTTAAATCCACCAGTAAATAGGCTTGTGGAGTTTGAGTGGCATCATCGTACGCATGAGTCAGCCAAAGTATTACTAACCGTTTGGCTAAGACTTGCACTTGCGATTTGTCTCTATGACTTTTAAACAAGACCACGTAATGAGCATTGGGACTAATGGTACGATGGGCTTTACTTTGTTGAAACGAATTTTACTTTGTTGAAACGAATTTTATGTAATGTAAATGACACTGGCATTGCGAGGATGCCCTTTACGCGTAAACCACATTGTAATTTCTTCTTCGTCTTCTCCTATCATGTCGACGAAAATGACCAAATGAGTTTGACTGGGGTCAGACACGATCCCGTCGTCTTCGCTAGGAATGCCTTCCACAAACAATGGAATCACCTTGACTTTCTTGCAAGAGGTCGTATGCCGATTGCCACTTTTTGTAACACCACACGATGCGTGGAGTTGAACGATCGATCAAATGATGTTTATGTTCGATCAAACGGTTGACAAATTTGGTTTTGCCTGAACCACACGGTCCAGCAAATAACATGTTAAAAGGATGACGAAGATACAAGGCCTCCCAACTAGCATGATATAAATGTTATTAATTGACTTTGAATATCGAGGAGGATGGAATATAAATAGCAGAGGTATCCATAGTAGTGTAGGGTATGACACTTTTGACACAAAAACAGAAATGAAAAGAGGTTATTATTCTTTTTTCAATACACGTTTATTTCAATTCAAATTTAAACTGGAACAACACGAATGACAAAAATACATGAAAGCCAAACCGATAAGTACAGGAATACACATGGTAACGTGGCATATAAACAAGTCTCTGTACAACATCGTTTTGGTAACCTATGTTTCCTAGAGGTTGTGTGTAATGTTCTTATAGTCTCTACACTGGGTACAGTCACTGAAGTGTCCTTTCGGAATGATTTTTCAGGAATGTCCATGACAGGCCTGTCTTGAAAAGAGTGATTATCCTTGGTGACAGATTCTTCTTCTTCTTCTTCTTCTTCTTCTTCTTCTTCTTCTTCTTCTTCTTCTTCTTCTTCTTTATTCTTCTTCTTCTTCGTCTTCTTCTGGCACTCTGACTAACACAGGTTTCAAAGTGACTTTTTTCACTCGACGATGGCTTTTACGATCACAACGTTTGAGCATAATGGAATGCTTCTTTTGTTCAAGCCTCAAAAACTTTTCCAGCCACGTACATCTGTCCAATGAGGGCACAAACTACACACACATCGTCGTACACCTCTATCGTACGTATAAGTTGACGAATCATTTTTTTTTGTAGAGGTCGAGAATTATCCAGATGAAAGCGTAAGGAATTTTAACAGAATGAGTATCTCGTAGACATTTAAAGCAGTCCCCATACTGTCCTTGTAGGTATTGTTCGTACAGAGTCCACAAAGAATCTACAGGTAAACGAAATCCCAGAAAGCAAGTCACTAAAACTCTCTATACACCTCCGCACAACTTCACTAACTTACTCTGACTCATGCTTTGGTCTGATGAAAGATCGCCGTTGTAGGTGTAGCAACAGTAGTAAGAGTAGGAGGAGACATCGTCGCTGTTGTCAAAAAGGGGTAGTTATTTTAAAAATGGGTTTATTATTTGTTTTTTAAATATCAAATGAAGAAAGACGTGTGTTAAATCAGGGTTGGTAGATATCGCGGTCAACAGCAAAGTAGAAGTGACAAAGAGAATGAGACATTGTAGTCAAGTAGCGATGTTTTCTAGATGGAGTACGTACGTGTTCTAGCAGTACAGTACAGTCTCTGGAGCTCTTGATGACACCAACTGTCTAGTTTTTTTTCCCTTTTCTTGCAACCTTTTTCTTTTTGTGGTAGGATTTAAATCGAAGGGTCGTCAAGATGCATGAGGTGTTTCAGACGTACTATTGTCGTTTGCATAAGTCATCCAGGGCTTCCAAACTGTTGGACTTTCATTTGCCCTTGTGAAATATACCAAGTCATTATCATAACTAGAGGTACATAGGGGTATATATAAAGAGAAATCGAACTTAGTTAAATCATTTCTGAATCAGTAATTGGGATGAAACGATCGCACGATTTCAGTGAGAGAGAAGAAGAAGGTAAGAGGCAGCGACGTGACGTATCGCCTCACACACGTAAAGAAGTGTTTGCTCAAATCGAAGACATGAGCGAACCTGAACCGATACCTTCCACGTCTGCGGCCAGACCGAGAGAGCATATTCCAAACCAAAGTCCACCAGTATCACCCGAAACGTATTACCACATTCGAGAGACGGAAAAACGCTCCTCTAGAAAATTTAGAACTACAGCCTACAGGTACACGGTGAAAATTAAAGATCTCAAGTCGGAAGTACCTTTGGAGAAAGCAGAAGGGTTCATCGCCGATTTGTGGGACTTTTTGTTAACCTCACTGAAACTACGATGCCAATGCAAAGAAGACGATCGCTTGACACTTTCCATTCATCACGACGGTTTGAAGTCTTCTGTTTGGATCGAGTTTAGCAGTCCATCAGAACTGACACCTTCTAAAGTCATCGACAAGATTCAACATGTGCAACAATCCAATGACAAGTTTCACATCGCCGACGGAAAAGCCACACTCTTCATGACCCACGTGTCTCTTCCCCAGGGGACAGGACGCAAAAAAGCATTTTTGGTCGACAACCTTCGCAACACCAAACTAAGCCTCGTCCGAATTAACAATCCTCAAGACCAGATGTGTTTAGCCCGTGCTGTCGTCGTGGGACGAACGTATGCCAACAAGAACGACACGGCAGAATGGGAAAGAGCCTGGAAAACTATTCAACAATCGGACCGAGCCAAACAAAGAAGTGAAGCAGAACTCCTGTTACAACAAGCGGGGATATCCAAAGACACCCTTTGCGGCATTCCAGAAATGCAAAAGTTGCAAGACGTCTTGGCTCCACGTTACACATTGAAAGTACACCCTCAAGAAGTGCGTGGACCTCTTTTGTTTCGAGGCCACGATTTCAAAGACGGAAAATACATTCACGTCTATCATCACGATGAGCATTTTGATACCATTACCAGTATCACTGGATTCCTGGGATACAGTTGCTACTGTGAAAAATGTGACTATGGTTATAACAATCGAGAACAACACAAGTATTGTGGATCAAAATGTGAGGGATGTTTGGCCTCTAAACCTTGTCTGGACAAAGGAAAAGAAAGAGTGCATTGCCATGTTTGTCAGCGCACTTTTGTCAGTCCTACCTGTTACCAACAACATTTGAAGATGCAAGGTTCACAGCAGAAAAATGCTTGTCAACTCCTGAGATTGTGTCCTACTTGTGGACAAGGCATACGTACCAATAGTGCCAAGTTTCACGTTTGTCGAGGTAAGAAACTATGTCACATTTGTCGCCAAATCGTGGATTTGGATCACGAATGCTTCATTCAAAAATACCAACCCCAACCAGAAGATACCCAGAAAAAAGGAAATTTTATCTTTTTTGATTTCGAATGCATGCAAGAGACCGGTACTCACATTCCCAATTTCTGCGTGGCTCATCGAGCGTGCGATCATTGTATCCAAGAGCCCATCTTTAGTCATTGCCCTCACTGTAGCAAGATTCCTGGAGGACGTGAAAAAATATTTCGAGGGTCAAACACCTTGGTCAATTTTGCCCAATGGATCTTAAACCCCATCGATGAGACGTGGAGTCCAGAAGACATCGAACGTTACGGAGATTGTCATCGCCATGCCACGGTCATGGCTCACAATTTCTCGGGATACGATGGGCAATTTCTGCTCAGATACTATACGGAACAAAGTACCGAACGTCCTAAAGTGACTTTGAACGGAGCCAAAATCATTTACATGCAAGTAGGACAAGTGCAGTTTAAAGATTCGATGAGTTACTTGGCCATGCCATTGAGTCGCATGCCTAAAACGTTTGGAATGCCAGAAATGGCTAAAGGTTTTTTTCCACACTTTTTCAATACCGAAGCCAATCAGCGTACCGTTCTACCCCATTTGCCGGAGGCTCACTATTACGACCCCGACAACATGCGTACCGAACAACGAGAAGCTTTCTTCGCTTGGTACCAGACTCACGCCTCGGACCCTTTTGACTTTCAAGAAGAAATGTTAAAGTACTGTCGATCTGACGTGGACATTTTACGACGTTGCTGTGGAAAATTTCGAGAATTGTTCATGGAGTACGGAGGGATCGATCCTTTGAAAGAAGCTTGTACCATCGCCAAAGCAAGTTCCTTAGTGTACCGAAAATGCTTCATGCCTGAAAATACTCTAGCTGTCATCAGTCCTCAAACGACGAACTTTGTCAAACGGCAATACTCTGTCAAAGCCCTACGCTGGCTCCATTACTTGTGTGACAAGGAAAACAAATGGATCCAACACTCTCGCAACGGAGGAGGCGAAAAGACCATCGGAACGTATTCGGTGGATGGTTGGGACTTAAAAACCCTTAAATTGTGTACGAGTTTAACGGATGCTTATTTCACCGATGCCCTATGTGCTACCCTCAGCGTGACACCAAAAATCAATTTTTACAACGGACTATGGAAGATTTGTACCAGACAACTTGTCAACGACGTTTCAAGTTAGAACAGCAAGGATACCAGGTAGTGGAAATGTGGGAACACGAGTATGATCAGCGTTTGAAAACTGATCCCGAGTTTAAACGCATCGTAGAAAGTTACAAGATGGTGGACCCATTGAACCCTCGGGATAGTTTGTACGGAGGACGAACGAATGCTACTTGTTTGCTGTACCAAGCGGATGAAGAGAAAGGAGAAGAAATCAAATACTTGCACGTGTGTTCGCTGTATCCGTACGTCTGCAAATATAGTCACTTTCTTGTAGGGCACCCAGAACTGATGACAGAACACACTGACTTGGACCACATACGTCAGTATGAAGGATTGATCAAGTGCAAAGTCTTGCCACATCAAAGTCTTGCCATCCCGTTTTACCTCACCATTGCCAAGGAAAACTGATGTTTCCTTTGTGTCGCACATGTGCCGAAACGTGCAACCAAGATCAACCTTGTCAGCACAGCCTGGAAGAACGCGCCTTGACAGGAACGTGGGTGAGCGTGGAATTGTTTAAAGCTCTGGACCTGGGATACCGACTGTTAGAAGTGCACGAAATTTACCACTTTCCCAAGACACAACAATACCATAAGGGCAACGAGACACAGAAAGGTATTTTTGCAGACTACGTGGATGCTTTTTTAAAACTAAAAAAAGAAGCTAGCGGCTATCCGTCCTGGTGCCACACTCCCGAAGACCAAAATATATTCAAAGAAAAATATCGGGAGCAGGAAGGCAACACTTTAGACCACATCGAAAAAAACGAAGGAAGGCGATCGTTTGCCAAAGTCATGCTCAATTGTTTGTGGGGTAAAATGGCACAACGACCGTCTTTACCCAAGACGGAGTATTTGTCCGAACCTTCCCGCTACTTCCAGATGATTCACGACAAAACCAAAGTCATCAAACACGTGGACGTCATTCGTGAGGACTTTATCTTAGTCAATTACGAAGAAGAACTAGACTTTGTAGAAGCCGACAAATTTGGAAATGTCATCATTGCGGCTTACGTGACAGCCCACGCTCGCTTAAAATTGTACGAAGTGTTAGAACTGCTAGGAGATCGCGTCCTGTATTTTGACACAGACAGTTGCATCTACATTCACTGACCGAACCAGTGCAACCCTTCCATCGAAGGAGACCGTTTAGGAGCCTGGACCGATGAACATCCCGACGATAAGATTCTAAGTTTCGCAAGTGGTGGTCCTAAAAATTACGGCTACGAATACCGAGACCTACAAGGAGATATGCACACCGAATGTAAAGTAAAAGGATTGACTCTCAATTATCGCACCAGTCAAGTGGTGAACTTTGAGGTACTACAAGAAGCCTTGCAGTCTGGACAGGATGAAACTTTTAAAGTGACTACCCACGAACCGCACAAGATCGTACGGTTAGCCACACACCAAATCGTCAGTAGGTCTTTGGAAAAAGTCTATCAAATCGTGTACCAGAAGAGAGTGCGGCTTCCCAATCACTTCACTTTACCGTACGGTCACGTCAAGATTGGGCAGCATATAAAAAGGGACATCATCCAAGACCAATAGTTCATTGTGACTAACACTGCGAAGCGAGAAAGATGAATCATTTCACACACCAAGTATCGAGCGTAAGACTCAAACAGATTTACGAATGAAAAGGGTACGTAATGGGAAACATCTACGCTGGGACACAAGCGATAGCTGACCAGATTTTAAACCATGTGTGTGACGGATATAGAAAGCAACATGAGCTTTCTCCTATTTGATTGTTTGTTACTTGTTTTGGTTTAGATTTTTTCTTAAAAATGGATATTAATTGTTGTATGAAAAGTAAAATTCTTATATGAAATGCGTATGCGTTGTATGTAAAGTGAGGTCTTTTTGAAGGCATACAATTTAATTATAAAAGTATTTTTTTCTAGATCAAAGATTTGTTCTATGTTCAGATTTGAATGTTTTAAATGGATAGTGCTTAGACGAAAGCACAGGCCAGAGAGCCTATGTATATACTTGAATAAATGTTTTGAACCCATGTTTCTTTCTGTATGTCTATGTTTGTCCCTATCAGCCCTTTCTCCCTACAAGTCTATTTTACCCTATAAATAGTTTCGACCCTCTTTAAACACAATGAAGTCAACAATGTTCAATTCCCTTAGAACTTCAGGTGAGATTCTTATGTTAAATTCCAATTGACACCAATTCTGATATATTCATGTTTAACGTTACGGTCCCATTGACGCTAAAGTGACCCAATCCTTGTCGCTATGTTCAATTCCCCATTCACTCCTAGTTACATTTCCCCATGTTAAATTCCCCTTGACGCTAGATTTGCCCAAGCCCTTTTTGACTGGATTTTCCCTTGACGCTAGAGTGCCCCCATATACTACTTTCGACTCTCCCAAGTTCGGTTCGATGCAGGTACGGTGAAATTCCCATTAGTCCACGATAACGTTTGGCACCGCTTTCGTATCTGCATCACTTTCCATGATAGGTTTAGTGGTAGTAGTCATAGCAAAGTTCCCACGATGTCTTGCTGAATTGCTGAGGGCACAGCGCAAGGCATCACTACAATCGCAAGGTATAACATCGCACTCTGCAATGCAATTACAATGGTAACTACATGGAGACTTACAGTTTCCTTCCGAAAAACGTCCGTTGCAATGCATGGGTCTTAGTCATTCACTACTATTCACACTAGGGGAAGGTATATTTGTTTTACAATCCCCGAACTTGAATGATGTCTGTATAAACGGATTCATCTTGTTTCGCTTGGTCGTTGTAGTTACAAATGAATCAGTCTTGGATAGTGTCCCTTTTTATATGCTGCCCAATATCGACGTGACCGTACGGTAAAGTAAAGGTGATTGGAAAGCCGCACTCTCTTCTTGTAAACAATTTGATAGACTTTATCCAAAGGTCGGCTGACAATTTGTTGTGCGGTTAAACGGACGATCTTGTGCGCCTCGTTGGTAGTTATGTTAAAAGTTTCATCCTGTCCAGACTGCAAGGCTTCTTGTAGCACGTCAAAGTTCACCACTTGACTGGTGCGATAATTGAGAGTCAATCCTTTCACTTTACATTCGGTGTGCATTTCTCCTTGTGGGTTTCGGTATTCGTAGCCGTAATATTTTGGACCGCCACTTGTAAAACTTAGAATCTTGTCGTCGGGATGTTCATCTGTCCAGGCTATTAAACGGTCTCCTTCGATGTCAGGGTAGCACTGGTTCGGCTGATGGATGTAGATGCAACTGTCCGTGTCAAATACAGGACGCGATCTCCTAACAGTTGTAACACTTCGTACAATTTTAAGCGAGCGTGGCCTATCACGTAAGCCGCAATGATGACATTTTCAAATTTGTCGGCTTCTACAAAGTCTAGTTCTTCTTCGTAATTGACTAAGATCAAGTCCTCAAGAATGACGTCCACGTGTTTCATGTATTTGATTCTGTCGTGAATCATCTAGAAGTAGCGGGAAGGTTCTGACAAATACACCGTCTTGGGCAAAGACGGTCGTTGTGCCATTTTACCCCACAAGCAATTTAACATTATTTTGGCAAACGACCTCCTTCCTTCGTTTTTCTCTATGTGGTTTAAAGTGATGCCTTCCTGCTCCCAATATTTTTCTTTGAATTTCCTTTGGTCTTCGGGAGTGTGACACCAGGAAGGATAGCCGCTAGTGTCTTGTTTTAGTTCAAAAAGGCAAGCAGCAGAGAGGGTGAACAGACCACACTTTTCCGACAAAATTTTGATTAAATCCTTAAAACGAAAATTTAGCCTTCCTACGAAATCTCATATTTTAACCAAAAAAATAAGTCTCCATTTAGCAAACAGAAACTTTACGATTTTTTAATCAATTTTGGTCGCAACGATGGTGGTCATTCACCCTCTCTGCTGCTACAAGTTAACAAAAAATAAGAAATGATTTCAACCGAATATTTGATCGAGTCCGATACGATATCGTGTCCGAGGATCATGTAAATTTATTGTTATAAATCCGTGCGGAGTCGACTGAGCGTTACTAAAGAAATTTTTAAATTGATTGAAGTTCATATCAGAGCACCATGTCTGCCAAATATTTCGTAGCGTATGTGTATCAACGCTGTTAAACACAGCAAGAATATTACAGTTATCTCTGATCACTTTTGGAATCTGAGTGCAGCGTTGAGTGACATATATCACGTCGGTGTTTTTATGCCTGCCTCGGGAAAATATTCTAGCTGGGTTTGTTTATCCAACATTACATCGTCGTATACGACTAAATTGTTAATGCTCCCATCAAGGTCATCCACGGATGGCACCTCGTCAATATCAATGGCGTTCTCACCCTTAATTTCTGATACATTTTCGTTAAAATCCTTTAACACTTCATAGCATTGTTGATCATCTACGCTAGGAGCAAAATACAACTTATCCAATTTTCCCCATCTCACTATTAAATTATGTCTTGCCGGATTCAGATGACCCGATTATAATTGCGCGGATAGAGTTTGATAGTGCTGTTTTAGTCGCTGAAAAAAATAATCAATCGTCATCAGATTCTTGATTATCCCTTTGCATCACTTTATTAAACAATATTATATCCTCTTCGTGTTTAAGCCTGTTACTCTCGTCTACGGCGTCCCAGTCGATCATCAAGTGATATTTTTCAACGCCGGTGGTTAATGTGTTAACCGGCGCGGTGCGGTTTTTCACTCGTTGTTTGTTATTATATGTCAAACAGTCGTTGATGATCTCATCAAAAAGATTTCTACCGTGGTTATACAATAACGATTAAAAACTATGAAACCGATAATCACTCCGACGATCAAGAAAGTGCCAAACTGCATATGTTTCAACTAAAGTTTCGCCGTGCTATATATCATAATAATAATTATCCGGATCATTCTTTTTTAAATCCTCGTAGTCCTCATCATCATCGTAGATGGGTGTAAAATTAAGCACTTGATAATATATTTCATCGGATGGAAACATCGCAATCCTTTTCGTTTTAAATTGTAAGCTAGTTTCCTCTCGTTGAGCTCACTGATAGTAAAATACTCTCCACATTCTGTGGGAAATCCCTCAATCATTTTTCAAGCAGTTTTCATTGCTTCAATTTTCTCATGAATCCCTCGGGATTTCAGAAATTCTTCTGGAGTCGGTATTGGTCTATTCTTTCTTCGAAGATATTCTATTGCGGAACGATATTGTGGGGATCCACACGCTATACAAATTTGATATTTTCCCCGGACTCCTTTTCCGCAACCAAGACAAGGTTGTCGTCCATCTTTACATCCCTGTTTAGCTGTACAATTATGCACCCCGCAGAACTCCCCGTATGAGTTTTTCCCACATCGCTGTGTGGATCCCAGGAACAACCACGAGCATTTATTAACCGCAAGTGCTGGATTCACCATTATTATTAATTGTTAATAGGTATTCAATTAAACATCAACATGTATATGGTATAATGACTACTGATTACTCCGATAATAACTTTATCGATATGTTATCGCGTGGAAAATCTTACTACGAGGGTTTTTCTGATAATTTATTTAGATACCCGGAAACTCATCATGACCTTCGAGAATACTATCGAAGGAATTAAGGGCTGTCATGGAGTGTTTGTAGTAAAAAATCTGCAATTGATCTTCTCACCGTGGATAGTTATCTACACCGTGGTGTGATTATTCAACAGATGGGGAAATTTTATGTGTTTGTGGATGATCCGGATATAACAGAATTTCAGGAGTGTTCTGCAGTCAATGAAATAATTCCGAAACAACGATTGAGATATCCGACCATTGACGTAGATTCTAAAACACCATCGTTGGGTGAGATATTATTGTACTTCAACGACATAGTTGACTCCGTCTATGATGTTTTAGTTTTTGAAACCAGCGGCGGTTATCACATTTCATTGAAAACAATCCCGATCGACTTTGATACTCATCAACAATTATTAAAAAAAATTGCCGCAGACAAACCATCATGGAACGTTGATACACAGGCTGGATTGTACAGTATTAAATTACCAGCAACTAGATCAGCAAAACCAAACAGCATTGATAAACGATTAATTCATCCTGTTGGATTTACTAGTTCGTTATTGTCTTGTCCTGTTGCTGTACAATCATGTTACGAAAAACTCACTGGCGACGATAGAATTTTTGAAGAACGCGATGATAATCTCACTGGTGAACAAATTCAACAGATTTCAACAGCGCTGACTGGACAACCCGACCAAATCACTGGAATTACAAATCAAACCACCAATATGATATCACTGGGACGAGTTCCAGGATCATTTTGTAATATTTGTCAACGTCGACACGGCATTAATGAGTTTACTGGATTCATTGAGGGAAAAGCCATTGATGTATTTGTGTGTGTATATTCTGATCGATTTGTGATTGGCTGCTTCCGTACCACAAAAAATAAAATCACGATACTGAGGGAATCTGATGATAGCATTTCCAATGATAGCAAAACCCGCTACGAAAAATACTTAAAATCATATAATTATCGCCGAGGAGATCATAGTGGTGAATTTCCCATAAGGATTCCAGATTATACTTACTGTGAGGCTCCTGTTCATGAAAACGGCACAGGATGTAAAATCATCCTCAACGACGATTATATGGATGGTTCTGCTTGTGGGATGGGAAAGTCAAAGTCAGCATGGAAATCAATACGAGATGATCAATCTGTGTTATATTTGTCATACAGAAAGACATTTACCAGAAAGACTGCCATCGACTACAATCTCGAATCGTATGAACAAATTTATGGAGGAATTATTTTTGATACAAGAACTCATCGAAGGATTATGTCGCAAATAGAATCGATTATACGAGTCAGGGGGATCCCTGATGTGTTATTGTTAGATGAATGGCACGGAATTCTTCGCCAAATAATCTCATCGTATCGTGGAAAACAGATTTGGGAAACACTGACATGGTTGATTTCATCAGCGAAACGGGTTATTGTACTTGATGCAGATGCCAAAAACGACGATTTGGAATTATTCAGAAAATATTTTAATCGCCCTGACATGAAATTTATCATTAACGAGTATCAACCCGATCACGGAAAGAAGTTTATTGTGGAACAGTCCCATCGCGACAACTATGTTAAATTGTTAGACTCAGTGCAACAAGGAAATCGTGCAGTAGTTTTCACACAGCACAAACGACACGGGAATTATTCTGTAGAAGCCCTCGCTAAATTGTTACAGCATTTAGGATACCGAGTAAAATACTATCATGCTGATACCGATTCGGATGAAAAACAGCGAGACTTTGCTGATCCCGTTGAAGCGTTTGAGTACATCGACGTGGTAATTTATAATTTCACAATAGAAGTTGGAATATCAATCGTAGATGAACGATTTAAATACATGGCAGTATTTTCTGAACAATTAGGATCTGTAGAAGCAACTAAACAAGCAATTCATCGTTTCAGAAATATCTCAGAAATTCACTATTCGGCAACTAAACGAGTTTGCACTGAGTTGCCGTTGACTCGTGATGGGATTATTTCCGCTATCGAATCACATGAACGGGATCTATCGTCGATGGAATTATTTTTCAGGACACCAAACCGTTGCGACGTAAATTCTAGTTACGGGTACGCGTTTATCAGTACAATCATCGAGGAAAATAATTCAAAATGTTATTTTACTGGGCGACTTGTTACGATGATGAAACAAACCGGATATGAAGTCACTTGGGAATTACCCGACGAATATTCGTTGTGGTACGAAAAAATAAAAAAAAGCAACGAATCTCCGCCGCGACAATTAATAACAGTCCGCGCGTAGATGAATTTCTGAAATCTTCTATCGGAGAAAGAATTGCTTCGGCGAGTGATAAAATCACCAGCGAACAACAAAAATACCATCGATACGACCCTGAACAACGATTAGAACCATATGCGAAAAAATTGATGTATCTGAATCATGTATTTCAAACCAATGTGAGAAAATTAGACACAAGCGTAATTGAGCATCTCGATAAAAACATTTTGCGGTTACAACGGTACCAACGGGTTCTTGTTGATAAACATAATCAAGGAAGCGCTGTTACAACTACGCCGTACCGATGTAATCGCTGTGGAAAAAAGAATTTATCGGTAACATGCGCGACATGAACTTGAACTCGATCAACTCGAGGAATCTCATCGCTGATGTCTCTGCCATTAGTGATTCTATCGCTGGAGGTTTTTTGGTAATTCAGTTCCAAGCGCTTTAAATTCAGTTTCGCTGACTGGAACAGAGAAATAACTTCCGCATTCAACACGTCATAGAAAGCTCCAATTGATCATAAACTATTGTTTTATGTGAATAAGTAATATGAAATCATAGTAAAGTGTAACAATACATTTTCAACACTTGGTGATATTAATATTACTGAGTTGGTTCTAGCAGTTATATTTAATCCTACGGATAATGAAAATTTAAAAATTACTAGACACTGGTTTCTATAGTAATCTAACGAAGATGATGAACACTCATAATTTCCAAAACTAGTATAGTACTTATAGTATATTTTAACTTCATTGGTATGATTGGAACATACAACTCCTACTTCACATGATTTATCGATTACTTCAATAATATAATCGTTATTTTGGGAAAATTTACGTATGGAAAGAGATGATCTGTCAGTAACACAATTTTGATGCCTTGAATATACCGTTAAGTAAATTGATTTTATTTTTTCAGTTTTTTTAGTGTACCAATATTAATTATTGTCTGGGCTATATCATAAAGGTGTACCAATATTAATTATTGTCTGGGCTATATCAGTGCCTTTGGTGGAGCTAGCAATGTAATTTGGATACGATTGCTTTCACAAAGACGTATTGTAATAATTTAGATGAATGCGTATTTGGTTATAGATCCCCGTTTTATGGGAATCTGACATGTATGTGATCGCTTGTCTGATTATCGGAATTCCGTGCAATGGAAATATTCCTTAGCCCGAAATATCTCGCATTTTACTAGGAGCAAACGTCACAAAATGAAGTATTGGCGAGTTTTCATGATGTCGTGGTTCACTACAAGTGAATTTAGGTCAAAACCGAATGAGTGTCCCTGCAACAACATAGTCCCTATTAAAATCTATTGGTGTACATTGTGGTGATACTGCAGTGACAATATTTAGGATATAAAACTGGTAAATTACACAAAATGAATAAATTAGAAAGAACTCGGCAGATACAGTTTATGTCACCATGGTGGCAAATGCGATGCAGTTGTACTGGAGAAATGTGACTGGAAACCATGGATTTGCTGGTCTAAGGTGGCGTAGTTACACCAGGTCCCTGTGTTAGGTGATAGTTGTATAGTTTTTACGGCCTGACCTGCTGCCGGTACAGAAATCTAACAAAGAGAAACCATGCAGAAGTACGGTTGATGAATATTTGGCAAGTTGTGATGTTTGTTGTCTTGCATTGATTAGAGTAAACTTTATGTAGTAAATGGACAGGTTAGGTGTCTATGTACAACTTAAGTTGAATAGAAGTCTTTGGAAATGTGGTTAAACTTGTGACTTCTATCGGGAATCGCACTAGGGTCAAGAAAATACCCGGGCTTGTAACAGTATTTATTAAGAACCCCTTTCAACTGCACAAAGTAGTCTGAATTAGGAAAGTATATTCATTAATCTGTGAAGATAAAACAATTATCATGGTCGAAATCGAGATTGGTTGCGGAAATCGAAATTCATCGACAACTTAGTGCACAAATGATGGTCGGTGTGGTAGTAAATTTACTGATGATACAATCTGAATAATTTCCTTAAAAGAAAAGAACAAATACCTAAACATGTTATGGTGATCTCTGACTGTACACTAGTGATCATATAGCTATCATCTGATGTTTACTTCGCAAAAATCATCAAAGCAATTACTGACAGTTCAAACGAACTTAGTCGAAATCATAGATATATTCAGCAAAACCAGGGCAAAATACTTTGCCTGTAATATATAGAAACCAAATATATACTGATCTTGTCCGATTCCATATCAGTACCTAGTCTGCATCAGACATACCGTTATGTGTACCCCTCCTAAAAATATAATATAACCTAATATTGTTTTAGTTATCTAGCAGTGTCGTTATTAAAAAGCAAAAAGTAATAACGAAGCAGAACGGGCTGTTAATACTGTTACGTGTATTTGATTTGGGTCATGTATTTTCTATTTTAATTGTTTGTTTGTCAGATTCAGATTTGACATTTTAAGTTTAAGATTCATTCATTGGGACATGACCTGTACTTTACAAATAAGCACCAGGTGTTGACCCCATTTCTGACCTGGCTTCAGAGTTGTAAGCAAGCTTTTAAAATGATTGGTTGATTTCAAGGACATTATGGAGCTTTGTTATAAACAGCTTTCTATTTTTAGTTGGGTCATACGGTGAGTACGAGACTTTTGTAACGTAAATTTGTTCTAAAAGATTCTAGAAGATCATGTGACCCCTTCCATGTTTACGTAAAAACAGGTATATAAATTATGTTTTGGAGCGAACTATTTAGTAGAAGTTGAGCTGTTAGAATACTTAGTTATGGGTCGATTTGAGTTATCATCACGTAACATCGTCTTCCATCTTGGATGCTTCACTAAGATTCTAACTTGGAATTATTTGGACATTTTATTACCAGGACTTTTGCAATTTCACTAGTGGATTATATTTTGAATTATTTGGATTAATTTTGGAATTGATTCTTAAAACTAAGTTTATTTTTCTTTTCTGGAAAATATTTATGCTCAATAAATTGTTTATTAAGTTTTTACAAGCTTGTTTTTTTCACTCTTTCTATGTTACTGTTTATTCGAGCCTAAGCACGTAACAATACACATGCATCGTTCTACAGCTATCTGATTTTAAAGTATCGTGCACTGATATCAAACATTGTAGTAGAAAATCCGTTATTTACCAAGTGGCAGTCAATAGGAAATACTGTTATAAATAACACTCTCCATCACATCTACCTTAGACGAATGGTCTCCTTCCTACAGAACCATCCGTATAAACAAGATATTAAATGGCATATTTATAACTGGTCGTACATGTATAACCCACCGTTACATACTAAAGGAATGACCCACCTGCATGGGTTTATTAGATGAACCGTGTAGCAGGTCATGAAAGAATGCGTCAATATCTAAACTACACACAATGGTAAGGAAGTCAATATCTATTCTAACATATATATTGTATGATTCTAAAATATATATTGTATGCAACAATTTATCCTTTGCATATTTTCAATCAGCATTTGTAACGTACATCATATATATATATATATATATATATATATATATATATATATATATATATATATATATATTAATATCTAACTAACTTTTTATGCCTACAATTTGCATTTCATGTTGATCGGGAACCTTCATATATTATCCCCACCATCTCATCATTGCATTTATTTCTATCTACCGTAGGAATTAAAACATTTTCATACATTAATCTTTATCCCAAATCATTTATTGTGGCGCTATACAGCCTTGTAGTTATGGTGCGCCTTAAATGTCATCATCTATACTTGATTAAGTCAAGATCACCATGTCGTACGTACGATTACATTATTCAAATTAGGATTTCTACCCATGAAACAAAAGAGTTATTCTGAACGATGACGTGAATACGAGTGGTCATCGACATTAATTAGGGTGCATAATTATGTAAATTCCTCCAGATGCTTTGAGAGAGTTGAACTTTAGCTTATATATAAATAATTCATAGATTGAACATTATAGTACCCTATGTGCCCGCATTAACTACTCTATCTTTTGTTCCACTCAGACAAAACATGCATTGAATCCGAAATCTGGAATACAAATAATCCATTACGCAATTGTGCACCAACTAGTACACACCTCTATATTTTCTGACATGATGTAGTTATACAAGTAATTCATGCATTACACTCTTTGATTAAGTATCTCTTTAGAATATATATCACAGTCAGTCGGTTTACTTCTAGCCCTTTGTACATGTTTCGTATTTCGTAGCGAGGTTAGTGAGTTTGTATGCCATTGTTATATTATTAATGAAAGAATTTATATACATGATTTAATGTTGAAGTCTTTAATTGTCATTTAAATGCCTTTATCGCTAGGTTTGCTCACTGACGACTCGGTTAATGTTACATATTTGAAGTTTTACTCATGCATATCAGCATAATGACTTACCTCGCTTTTTGTTATAAGCTTGACCAAGTCTAAGTCATTGTTCTTCCAGTAAAATTCCTAAAACGACTAATTTATCAAGATTATAAGGTTACAACTTTGAAAGAACAAAAAACAAACTCTAGCCTCTTTAACATTCTCTATGATGCATTTAGGAAAAAGATGGAATCCATTTTTCGGGCAATATTATTCTGGCAATAGATCTATTCATACAAGCTTCGAAAATACTTTACTTCGATAATTTAAATATCAAAGTTATAGAATGAAATTTTTATAATTGGGACTTACAGTATTATGCACTGCTAGGATGATCCAAATCCAAAACAATCTTGTTTTACTAATGTATCCAAATCCAAAACAATATTGTTTTCCTAATGTATCCAAATCCAAAACAATCTTGTATTCCTAATGTATCCAAATCCAAAACAATCTTGTATTCCTAATGTATCCAAATCCAAAACAATCTTGTTTTCCTAATGTATCCAAATCCAAAACAATCTTGTTATCCTAATGTATCCAAATCCAAAACAATCTTGTCTTCCTAATGTATCCAAATCCAAAACAATCTTGTTATCCTAATGTATCCAAATCCAAAACAATCTTGTTTCCAAATGTATCCAAATCCAAAACAATCTTGTATTCCTAATGTATCCAAATCCAAAACAATCTTGTTTTCCTAATGTATCCAAATCCAAAACAATCTTGTATTCCTAATGTATCCAAATCCAAAACAATCTTGTATTCCTAATGTATCCAAATCAAAAACAATCTTTTTATCCTAATGTATCCAAATCCAAAACAATCTTGTTTTCCTAATGTATCCAAATCCAAAACAATCTTGTTTTCCTAATGTCTCCAAATCCAAATCAATCTTGTATTCATAATGTATCCAAATCCAAAACAATCTTGTTTTCCTAATGTATCCAAATCCAAAACAATCTTGTATTCCTAATATATTCAAATCCAAAACAATCTTGTTTTCCTAATGTATCCAAATCCAAAACAATCTTGTTTTCTTAATGTATCGAAATCAAAAACAATCTTGTTATCCTAATGTATCCAAATCCAAAACAATCTTGTTATCCTAATGTATCTAAATCCAAAACAATCTTGTATTCCTAATGTATCCAAATCCAAAACAATCTTGTATTCCTAATGTATCCAAATCCAAAACAATCTTGTTTTCCTAATGTATCCAAATCCAAAACAATCTTGTTATCATAATGTATACAAATCCAAAACAATCTTGTTATCCTAATGTATCCAAATCAAAAACAATCTTGTTATCCTAATGTATCCAAATCCAAAACAATCTTGTATTCCTAATGTATCCAAATCCAAAACAATCTTGTTTTCCTAATGGATCCAAATGCAAAACAATCTTGTTATCCTAATGTATCCAAATCAGACACAATCTTGTTATCCTAATGTATCCAAATCCGAAACAATCTTGTTTTCCTAATGTCTTCAAATCCAAATCAATCTTGTATTCTTAATGTATCCAAATCCAAAACAATCTTGTTTTCCTAATGTATCCAAATCCAAAACAATCTTGTTTTCTTAATGTATCGAAATCCAAAACAATCTTGTTATCCTAATGTATCCAAATCCAAAACAATCTTGTTATCATAATGTATCCAAATCCAAAACAATCTTGTTTTCCTAATGTATCCTAATTCAAAACAATCTTGTTATCCTAATGTATCCAAAGCCAACACAATCTTGTTATCCTAATGTATCCAAATCCGAAACAATCTTGTTTTCCTAATGTCTCCAAATCCAAATCAATCTTGTATTCCTAATGTATCCAAATCCAAAACAATCTTGTTTTCCTAATGTATCCAAATCCAAAACAATCTTGTTTTCCTAATGTATCCAAATCCAAAACAATCTTGTTTTCCTAATGTATCCAAATCCAAAACAATCTTTTATCCTAATGTATCCAAATCCAAAACAATCTTGTTTTCCTACTGTATCCAAATCCAAAACAATCTTGTTTTCCTAATGTATCTGATTCCAAAACAATCTTGTTTCCCTAATGTATCCAAATCCAAAACAGTCTTGTTTTCCTAATGTATCCAAATCTAAAACAGTCTTGTTTTCCTAATGTATTGCAGATCGGTGGAGGTATGAATAATTAATATAAAATACCCATATTGATGTACAATGATCACTTTTCATTCCAATTGAATAATGCTAATATATATATATATATATATATATGTTCTTAATTGTTTTGAGCACAATATATCTGCAGATGACTGATTGTATGATATGAGAGAAGAATCTTTAATAGGAATGAATCTAAAATAGAAACGAATTTGATTGCTCTTTTCTCTCATTATATATACCTTCAAGATATTACGACGATATGTTGGAATGTATCCAACGTTACAGGTCTTACTACTCAGTTTAATATTTTACAATACTTGATCATGTGACCTAACCCACCCAATGATAACTAATTTAATTCTTCAAATACCCTCCTGACTTCTTACCAGCCAATGAGAAATTACCCCAAACTTGTAAACCAGTTTGATGATTAGAATGCTTACAACATATTTATAGATCTTAAAATAAAAATGTACCCATGTACAAAAGCAACTATGTAATATCTTCTTTATAAATAATCACTACAATTCACAGTCATGGGCAAAAGTTACACATATTTTAGATACCGTTATGTACCAAGAGTCACAACAATATAAATAGATAACATCATGACAGGCAATTTTGTGAAACATAACCAAACAATGCATAATATCATCGAAAACGTGTAATATACAGTAACGATAAAAAATTATGTTCTTCCAGTATTATTTCGTCTCACTGACAAGGAATTTCCACCTACACAGTAATCAGTAATACTAACCTGGCTGAAAACCTCACTTGTGATCAAATACCGTGTGTGTGTAGTTCAATGACAATACAAGTGGTCGGTTTGTTATCCACGATAACATATATGCAAATCATGATCGTGTTAAATAATCGCAGTTAGTATCCCAAAATATGTTCCTAAGTAAGTTGTTATCTTTGTTTGTAATTATGTACTAAATTTGTATCACCATAAGCAAGTGTATTATTAAGCAAGTGTATGTATTAAGAAAGGGATTTTCTTTGGTGTGTCTGTCATGATTGTACCTCACATCACGTGACTTACACAATCAAAAACAACCCAACACTCCCAATACATCTGTTTGTTTGTTTAATTAAGATTTTTACGTAGCTTTAACAATGTTTCAGTCATATCTCTACGATGTTTGCAATGAAGCAGTTTTTAGTGATGTCTAGCACTGGGCCACCGGAGCGGTCCTCTCCGATTTCATTTTTTGCTAATAAGTTTTCTAGAACTGAATATAACATATGATCATAATTTCCATTGTGACAATCCAAATATAATTAAGCAGTGTTTACTGCTCTCATACCATAAATATGAAATCACTTATATAGTGGAAGAAAGTCTAGTCATAATTACACAAAGCTGTATAATCAATTTGGCGTTTCAGTGGTGGTCAAGGTCAGAACTTTGATTTTTGACCTTTGCTATTCTCGGCAGAATATCACTCACATTTAGATAGATTATCCCACTTTTTAATTGAACAAAAACAGTTATCTCGCGATAAATATAAATATAGATTTGCAATACATTTGAAAGTACATTTATAAACCTTGTTACTAGTTTTAATGTTTTGCTTTTAAAGACTCTTAATACCTAACGTCACCTTAATCTGCAACTATCAGTAAACAGGGCAGCAACCACCTCAGAAGATTGTATATTACATGGTATGTATTGCACTGATATGTATTGATACGCTAAGAATGGATAAAAAACGTATTTTTTAATCTTCATTGTCAGATACAATAGTTAGGAGGACATGAATCAGCAAAAGATATGAACCAGTCTATTATATCTGCCATTGAATATACATGCAATGGAAGATCTTATCATTAAAACACATTTTATATTTCCGTTACAATGACGTTAGCAACTAAACATTAATACATAAAAGACCTTGACAGTCATAATAAATTTAAAAATAATACTAATCTAAAGCTTAAGTTGCAATTCATATCCCTAAGGGAGGGGCGATCAAAATATTTACTTACGAATTGAAAATGACAAACTTGACTATTATGTTACCTTTTGCAATAATCATTCATGAATAGTCTAAGTAAGTCATATTTACAGAGCATGAATATCAAAATAAAGCTGTCAGAGGTTTGTTATACTGTCTTTCAGTCCAGATAATAATATTTTACTGCCAATTTTGCATGAGGAATTCCCATTATAATCTAATAATTCGAATGCTTGTGTAATAAAATTTATAATTGCAAGGTTACCGTCTTTAGTTCTGTAAGAAATATATATTAAAAAATATTAGTCTCATTAAAATTGAACCTATCGTCATAGACGTAAGAGACGTTTACATGTCGACCCTTATAGTAATGATATTTAAACTAAACAAAAAAAAATTTAGTACAACAAATGTCTTGACAGCACTGGATACAGTTCGTGCTATGTTGAAAAAGAAAATCATTAAAAACTTGTCGAAACCTGTTTTCAGCATACTGCAAAATGAGTAGGAAATTTGAAATCCATAATCAATGCTAACATCTGTTTGGATTAGTAGTGTCTTTCAGCTTACTTAATCATCCAGCAGGTACAACTATGTAAAATAAATCATTTCTGGTATTTAATTGATGAATCAGCATGATATATCTACCAACCGTCATTTGGAAATTTATCTTTGTGTTTTCATACTCACTTCCCACTGTCATGTTTATGACGCGACAGTTATTGAGCAACAATGTCAGGTTTGCTAACATGTTTATTACTTTTGAAGTATTTAGCCAAAGTACTACAAGCTGGCTGTTTATTAATTAATGAATTCCTAATTGTAATTCAGTTTCAATATTAGCTAAACCTTTCTCTTTGGAAAACCTATGATTTAACAAAACCATTAGCAGCATCTATTTATTGGCGTTGTTATTTCATTGTTTTGTTTATTGTCAGTCATGTTTCCTAAGTTACGACCCTCTATATCTGGCCATACTTCCTTATTACACTACCGCATGTCGATAATTGAACGAAACAATGTATTGTAAACCCAGTAACAGTTGACTATTAATTTTCTTAGGAGCAAGGTTTAAAGATGGTTATGGATATCAGACGAAAATACATATATTTGCAGATACCACCTGAAATATGTTCTTTGTCATAACGCATCATACTTGACGATACATTACCATGATGTAATATTGTAAAGTTTATTTTCTTGCATTCGGTGAGATGTATCTACATGGGGATTTTGAAACAGGAAGTAAATACAGCCGTTTGATATAAGTGAGCGACTTGATAAGTTTGCGTACACTCCGGAACAAGGTAATTGTTTAAATTTGAGACGAAGATAATTTTGATAACCTGTTCGTTTATTTAGAATATATGTCTTCATCGGGGACTTTCATCATGTCATTATCACCTACACACTGAAAACAAATCGGATTGTTCGTTCTCACCAGCAAGTGTCAGACGGTGTTCGTGTCATACTGAAGACGTGTTGCCCTGTCTTAGAATAATTGTAAGTACCGTGCGACCTACACTGTACCTATTATGGTATTTCGTGGTGACAAATGCATATTACACTAACATGATACGATTAAGAATGTGTCTGTCATTTATCACATAAATGTCTTCCTATATCACAGGACATTATTTAAATTAGGTCAAATCTTACTAACTTGTTTAAATACTGTCATTATGTGAATCTTTTTTAAAAGCTATAACTTTCAAAAGAAAGGTTTCTTACTCGATTTGTTGGAAAACCTTTAGGAATTTCTGATTAAGCAGGAATTGACGTGAAATAAATGTTTTCATAGACATCATATAATTGTTGCATATTTACTTAATCCATGGCATAATTTGATAATAGAAAATATTATATTAAGAAAAAGGGAACAGACCAAACTATGTGTCTCTCGTTGTAAAGAACCTTCAATACTTAGTTCGAGGCCAATTACTGGTGTGTCCACAGCATATTTGTATCAGTGGTTTAGTATCTACCCGCCACAGTGAAGAAACACACACACACATACACACACACAGACACACAGATATATATATATATATATATATATATATATATATATATATATATATATATATATATATATATATATATATATATATGTATATATATATATATATATATATATATATATATATATATATATATATATATGTATATATATATATCTATATATATATATATATATATATATATATATATATATATATATATATATATATATATATATATATATATGTGTGTGTATGTATATATATGTATGCATTATTATGTATATTTAATGTACATTGTTTGTTAGTTATTTTTAACGATTTTTTTTTTAATGCCATTGATAATGTAACATTGCATGTTGGACATGACCTTGTCCAAAGTTCAATTTCTACTTGATCAGATTGATCAGATTGATCAGATTTATTGATAATTGTTTCATTATGAAAACAACTAATACATAGCTATAATTGTCTCCATGCGTATGGATAAACTATTAAGATTATTATATTTGTGTAAGTCATTGTGTTTACCATGTTTATTACTACAACTGTGTTGTCTAACAAACATTAACTACCTTCTTGAAGGTTATTTGCTTTTAGGTAATTTTATATTTACAAGGTCAAGTAGAAGACCACATAATGTTGTTTATTTGAATATATTCATTCGTGCCATAAGATCTGAGCAGAATAATATTATGTCCAGTACTCATTTAAAATCATTTATATGTTTATGTCCATTACTCATTTAGAATCATTTATATGTTTGTGTCCAGTACTCATTTGGGCAGTGGCTTTATTTATTCAAAGTATTTATTCATTTGAAATAACATTCATGTAAATAAGGAACTGAATTTATAGTAAAATTTCATATTTAGATATACTTTGGGATTGTATTGTTGCAATTCAACAAAAGACTTACAGCGTTGATTTTAAATTGGATTGCCCCTAAAGTGTTTCGTAGGACATGGTTCATTTTAGGATTTGTTGGATTTAATTCACATCAACCTGAGTTCCTTGTTTTTAACGTCTTCTGTTGAGTTTTGCATAGCTTCTTGCTTTTCACTACTTCATTACTTATTGAAAGACCATATATGTATGTATGTATGTATGTATGTATGTATGTATGTATGTATGTATGTATGTATGTATGTATGTATGTATGTATGCATGCATGCATGCATGTATGCATGTGTGCGTGTGCGTGCGTATGATTGGATGAATGGATGAATAGAAGGATGTAAAGTTGGATGGATACATGCAGTCAATTCTACTAATCATATGCCGATTCATTTTGTAATACTATTTATGCATGTGTCGTCCTAGATTTAATGTGCTTCCTAAACGGCTACATATTATCGCTCAAATCACAATCTGAACATTGGAAGAAAGTTAGTTGCACAATATTCATTGTCAGCTGGGATTACACTGTCAGAAACGTTTCTGTAGATTTAATGTGATGATTGAAATGAGCGTGATTACACTGTCAGAAACGTTTCTGTAGATTTAATGTGATGATTGAAATGAGCTTTAGGTGAAGAGGGGTGCGCTAGAATATTTTGTGTTATTTGTACAATCATGCTGTCCACAGGTGGAACATACTGATAATAAATGTGGAAACAATTGTCTGTATTTGAAAGTGTTTAATGCGAAGGGGCTTGTGACGCTCTCGACTAAGTAATACTTGTCTCCAGCAATGTACGAAAGTTTGCTTTGTCCGCCTGGGATACAAGGTCTTGTACAAAAGAAAAAATAAAAGTCTACAACACTGGGCTGATGTGTTTTATAAAATTAAAAAACTAAAACAAGTCGGATCGACACAAAAAGTGCATCATATATATCGGATTTATCAATGCGGTAAATGATGTGTATGGTCAATATGACGAACACAAACAGCAAACATCAGGAGAACAAAAAACAGCGAGGATAGAAACAAAAATAGCAGAAACCACAAGAGAAGGGAAATTTTTCATCTGTTCAAAAACTGTTTGATAAACTTTGACATGGTACTTATGAAAATATTAAAGATATGGATGATGATCAAATAACTAAATATATTGCAGATGATTCAAATTATTCGTTTGATGTGTTATCAGAACATCAAACATTGAATGAGGATGATTATCGTAAGATGATATTTAGAATTCGTTATAATAAGGGTAGTATATGTAAGGATGATCCAGAGTTTTAAAACGTTATCTGCAAAAGTAGATCAGCTATAAACAAATGAAGAATATTATGATCCTCCTTGTGCTATTGGTAGTGTTATTCCAAGCACTGGGAGAAGTGTTGCTTGTCCTAATAATATTAATTCCTACATAATACGATTAGAAATTGTCATAAAAGGAAAACGATTTGGAAATAATTTATCAGAAATAATGAATGAAAGCGCTGATATTACCACATACATATCCGTCCAATCACAATTGTATTACCACATACATATCCGTCCTATCACAATTGTATTACCACATACATATCCGTCCAATCACAATTGTAATACTACATACATATCTGTCCAATCACAATTATATTACCTCATGTATATCTGTCCAATCACAAGTGTACTACCTCATACATACTCCTCCAATCACAATTGTATTACCACATACATATCCGTCCAATCACAATTTTATTACCACATACGTATCCGTCGAATCACAATTGTATTACCACATACATATCTGTCCAGTCACAATTATATTACCTCATGTATATCTGTCCAATCACAATTGTATTAAATCATACATATACGTCCAATCACAATTGTATTACAACATACATATCCGTCCAATCACAATTGTATTACCACATACATATCTGTCCAATCACAATTATATGTCCTGATACATATGTCCGATCACAATTGTATTAACTCATACAAATCCGTCCGACTGAATCCATTCTTACTTTGCTACAGATATCGATGATGTCCACACACAAGATTTCCGTCTACTACCATCCCCAAGATGGTGTCGAATGGGCAAAGTACCTCCAATCGAAGCTTGGTGAACGGGAATATCAAATTGACATTGCCCTCAATGACGTCACATCTGACCGTACGTCCCGAGGAAGGAGCCGAATAAACATTTTCTTAATTACCCCCGACTTCCTCGATATAATAGATTTAAACACCGTGAAGGGTTTTCATCAGCAATTGTCACTCGCCATTCTGATGGGAGTTGATACAGAAGAGTTCACATTGATAACAAGACAACGTGGTGTACATGACGATGTACAAGATTGGTTAATACTGACTGTAGATGGATCAGGGGAGTCTGTAAGGCATCTGCTGATGACGATTGTATCCATGTACGAATACAAATATCCTCCATCCAGAATTCGGCCGATTTTCAAGGAGGTCAATAATGAAGTAAGTGTTTCAATAATATTTTCAACATTTGTTTTTGGAATTATTTATCAGATTTTTTCCTTGTGAACAACCTACTGCAGAGGACTTAATTTTGGTATCATGATGCAAAAAAGATGTTGTATTCAGTATTTTAAGCAGAGCACAATAAAATCACTATAGCAACAACAACCGATTCTTGATATTTATGCATTTGTCCATGCAGAACAGGTGCTATGTAATTGTCTGAAAACATAACATTTTCGAAACTTATGTGATATGTTGTTCACCTTCCAGGCATTGTTCAGATCTCCAATTTAAAGCAAAAGTAACGTCGTTAAAGGTGAGTGGCATTTCAGATGTAATATTATCAAACATTCCTGTTTTGATTAATATCGGAGGAAAAATCCGTGATCCTGTGTCTGTATTGCTGGTCCATCGTTGTACCTGTATTAAATCGCACATCATTCTTCTCCGTACCGTCTTCGTAAGGGTGTGTTCCGAAAACAAAAGGCTATTGAATGAGTAATAGTATAATAAACTATTTGAAGATTAGAACTTTGAAAATGACTTGAAAGTTACGGCCTCATCAATGAAGAAACTGTCAAGAAAGAATGTTTGCACATCAGCATTGAGATCAATTTAGAACCTGTGTTTGCGCGCATGCCCAGCATCGTCTTAGTTTGCGTGCCCTTGGGACACTTTCTGACCTTTGACGTATAATATGTCCTACCAGTAATAACGGAAACAGCTTGTGTATTCTAAACAGCTTGTGTATTCTAAACAGCTTGTGTATTCTAAACAGCTTGTGTATTCTACTTTGGCAACATGCAGTCATTTAATTAGATATAACAGCGCAAGTACACTTCTAAAATCGACATGAGTTTCGGCTTGGGCGGGTGAAGTGTAATTCAGGGGAAGAGTATGGATTAGTATTCAGCTAGGACTGAAATCTCACAAATCTTACACTTAATTATTTCTATGTTCCACTTCTATCTAACAATCCAGTACTTTACCTTGGCTTTCTTTTGTTCCACGTCTGATTCATCTGTTTCTGTTGGTGAAGTCATTTGGTTAAATATTGTCGTGCTGCAATATAAATGTCTGAAACCTAATCAAAGTAAGGTGACTGTTCAGGCTCATCTGCTGCTTGCGTTCCAAAGATTTTCATTATGATTTCCTTAGACTCATCGAACAGGTTTTCTCGAAGACTTGTCAGGCAAAGTGATATGCATCTATCACGACATTACTAGTGTCAATATCTTGATAATGGACATGGGCGCATTCTGTCCTCATTTATAAGCATTTGCGGTCTGAATACCTCTATCTTGTATATCCCTGTCCATGATGGGCAACAAGATGATCTGATCAACAATAATTGATGTACAATAGGTCCAGACTATTATTGGAATAGTCTAGAGTGTTCATGTGATTATGACATTTTGGTGTACATAAGCTGTTTGCAAAATGGCGAACTTATTACGCTATACTCAAAACCGATTAGTTTATTAAATTTGTAAGGTGATATACGTTATACCTTCCACGGTTTTACTATGTCACATATGTCAGTTGGAATAATGACACTAACAAAGTTCTCCCTCGTAGTAAGAGGAGTTTTTTTTTAATTTAGCTACGCTTTCCGGAAAGATGACCGCTATCGCTTAACCGGCTTGACGCATCTCATTCCTTTTTGTGCTAATTTTCAAGATATATCTGATTACTCTAAGCAGCAGAGAGGGTGAATCCTACAACATTTTTTGTTTTTATTTTTGATTATACCCCCTCCAAATAACACTAGACCCTTCTCGCGAATAACTAGAAAAAAAAATGAGTCTGGAAACATGAGATTCGCATTCGCGAATCATAAAATGTCGTCGTTGTCACTCACCCTCTCTGCTGCTATGGGTTAACCTGAATATTTTATCAAGTCCTTAGGACGAAAATCATTTATGATTTCACAAACAAGCTAATCGCTAACACCTCTTCTTGTAAATCAATTAGATTATTTGACTGGTCGGTGAGTTTGAAATTAATTCTCGTTAACGAATTATTATGGCATCGCATGTAGACAGGATTAATTGGGTTTTCAATAATTAAAAACCCTGGAGGAACTATTGGTGCAAATGAATACAAAATATATCCCTGCTGAGCTTGATTTGATCGTTCTAAATTTATTTGATAGCTTCCTTCGATCACATCACACACTAAATTAAGCGCAATCACCGTTGAAATATTCACGTTGAACGGAGCGATATGCCTACCACCACCATCTGGATCATTATTATGTTTGAGGAGGACAGTTGAATCTGATTTTTGTAGCGCTTTGATGATATCGGTTTTAACAATTCTTACTAATTCATCAGCGTTGTATTTCGGAAACCTGAAATTACGCAGATTGTCTTTTGTGATATTGTAATCGGTTAGGAATTGTTGTTTATTGTCGCTGTTGTCATTAATTATTGTTTGAATAATTAGTTCATAGATATATTTCATGTCGGATATAAGCTGATTTATTATTTCAACGTGTTTTTGCGATCTTGTTTTCCGTAGTTGTTCTAGTTGTGTGTCATATAATTGTTTAATCTCATTAAAATAACCACGGACGTCAGCTAGCGTAAATGAAATAGTAACAGATGACTCGGCTGTTCTTTTAATGATAAAATCCCATTGCAATGTGTCTTTGTTGGTGAATATAAATCTATCGCCGATTTTTCCTTTTCTTATATCAGATAAATTATCTCGATAACTGGGATTGATTTCATGATATGATTGTACATCCGTGGTTAAGTCGGTGGTGGATTTTTCCGGTGGTAATTCAGGCCATCCCAGTACGGTTCTAATAGAACTTTGATAGATATCTACGACATAACCCTCTGTGCTTATTTCAATGGCAGATGATAGTGTTGGCTCATGAACCGTTATAGCTATCTTTGATTCTTTTCCAGTAATCGATTTTATTCTACGCGCGAATTCGTTATTGATTTGTTCGATTTGGTATGATCCGGTTGGTATGGAAACAACGTTCCAGTCTGGGGTACCGTGGGGTTTATTCTTATTTGCAAATACCAGGGAATTATTCGGTTGTTGACCACCAAATGATTTTGACCTAATATTTGGCCAACTGTGGTATACTCGTAATTTTGCTAGCGCTATCTCCTTCACTGGGACCGGAGAGGGGAAATTCACACTGAATTCTGGATTCGTTGAGGTTAATGAGATCATGCTTGTTTGTACTGGTTTTGTGTTCTCCACTATTTGTTGAAGTAATTCCATCTGTGTTGTCATTGTTATTATACTCATGTTGTATTTCTAATTTTGACATCGCAGAATTATATATATCTACCATCGCTGAAAACTCACTCTCTGATATAATTGTATCATCGAGCGATGACGATATCAATGAGGATAATTGCGAGTATGCAGTGGACACAACATGAAATTGAATTATGTAGTCTTGTAGTTTCCGTTGGCTGCATGAGGATATTTTATTTGTGATTATTGAAATTATTCCAGCGATTGTTGTTGCCGCAGAAATGCAAATTGGAACAGCTATCGGGGCCATCATTGTCACTGAAGACAGTATAATACCAGCTCCAGTGATTACACCACTCACAGCGTACACAGTAACATCAATTGCGGTAATTCTCCTGCGATATTTTTTAATTTTCAATTCATACTCCTCAGACTCCTCAGACAAGGTTTTGAGTCTAGTTTGATATTCTCTGACCTGATCATAGCGATATTGCGATGATGAAATCATTTTTTATTTTAACAACGCTAGCGTTTTCAATTACGATTTACTTAAATCCGCTACGAATTCCACATACCACGTTTTTGAGACCCTAACCAAATCTTTATCAGTAGATGTAATTGTAAACTTTTCAGTTGTATTCTTGTCGATGATCGTTGAAATCGTATTATTGACCCCGGATGAACTGGACGATGAAATATTAAATTGAGACAATGGTGTTACTAGTGTTAATCGATAAATACCCTTAACGGTTGCAGTGATATCTAATTTGTTGTTTGTAGGTGACCACTCAAATGATCCGTGTTGGATCGTGTATACTAAGTTGTTGGTTTTCTCATGAGGAATTTTTGTTTTTTCAATGGTTGTTATCATCCTCGAAAGATCACCTTTGACGGCTTCGATGACGTTTTTCGTCTCATCGATGGATTTTTTAATATCAGGGAGTTTCAGTTCAATTTTATCGAATGTAGTTCCAATAAATTTATCAATGATATTTCTACGAAATGCGGTAAACTGTTTTATGTGTTCTTCGGTTTTAGATTGAAGTGTTGCTAGTTCTAACGCAGAATCGATGAGAGTTTTAAATCGATCTGTAATCGTCGAAAAAAGTACACCCGTTTGAGTTTACCCTGATCGGAAAATAACGCGATAGTATCCTCGATTGCATTTTGTTGTTTAACTAAAATATCATCCAGAGAAATATTACTGGTTTTCAATTTACCCTGATCGGAAAATAACGCAACGGTGTTCTCGATTGCGTTTTGTTGTTTAACCAAAATATCATCCAGAGAAATATTACTGGTTTTCAATTTACCCTGATCGGAAAATAACGCGATAGTATCCTCGATTGCGTTTTGTTGTTTAACCAAAATATCATCCAGAGAAATATTACTGGTTTTCAATTTACCCTGATCGGAAAATAACGCGATAGTATCCTGGATTGCGTTTTGTTGTTTAACCAAAATATCATCCAGAGAAATATTACTGGATTTCAATTTACCCTGTTTGTCTTGAAATACAACTATTTCATTCGGGTCAACACTTGTTAAGTTCAACGTCTCAGCGATTTCATCTTTAATTTTTTTTTTATATCCTTGATAGAATCAGGAGTTGCAGTGTCATCGGGTTTGGGTTTCAGAGGTCTTCCCCAAATATCAATCATGATATTTTATATATCTCTCTCTAAAAAGCGATTACTAGTGTAGTCATTTACGACAATGTGTGGTGATTTTCTAGATGCTGAAATAGCGTCAAGGACATTTAATACTTCACTGCCACATATTGGTGGGTCATTGATTTGTTGTGTTGGTAGCGTAGAATACCAAGTCTTCATTGGAAGGGTTTTTATATAACGCATAAACTCTTTTGGTGGGGCTAATCCATATGAATCAAAATAGACAATCCCACGTGGATCAATAGCGTATGCAACCCAGTGAGTTCCAGGTCCGGAGCTGTTATCGAGATTAATGATACCTGTTTCAGTTTTGTTTGGTTGATGTGGTAATTGATCTTTCATAAAAACACCTCTGAAATTTTTAATCACTAGTTTTTTAGCAGCATCCATTAAATCAAAATTGGACATTGGAACCATAGATTCCTCAATTAATAAACCGTTCCTGGTAGTCTCAGGCCTGATCCGTGAACGGATCTCCCGCTGTACCATGAATACGGGGTTCCTGGTAGTCTTAGACCCTTTCCGCTGTACCATGAATACGGGGTTCCTGGTAGTCTTAGACCCTTTCCCTTTTTTATACCTTGACCTTTCTTCGGTTCATAAGATTCAGCAATGCTCTGTACCGCTTTTGTTCCCAAGCCTCCAACTACCCCCAATGCGGCCGCTTTTGCTACTGCTGGGGCTGCTGCCGCAACCAATGCTGGTATTGCAGCAAACAACGGAAATATACCACCTGTTTTTATCATATTTTTGATAGCAGCCGCAGAGAGTGTGATCTGAACTCCTTTTTTATCCTTGAAAGCATCATTGAAATGTTTCACTTGACGAGTTGTCAGCGATAATTTATTTGCACCACCAGTCATTTGATTAGGTTTCAACGTGATTGTGGTTCCACATTTTTTAGCCGATTCTGATTGCAATTTTTTGATTTGACCAGGAGTTAACGCAACACTAATAACACTATATGACATGTTATACATAATTGATTGATTCTAAATCGTAAAACGATTCAATGGAAATATCCTTCGGATTTTCAATTACATATTTTCCACTGGTGCATCTACCACTCTCATTCTTCCTCCAACACCTTCAAGTAGCATTGATTTATCACTGAGAATGACAGCAACCGCTCTATAATTAGCAGCACCACCAGGACGGGTTACACGGGCTCTAAAGTGTATATCAACGACAGATTGTCTCACCAAGTCGAGATGTTCCAGCGAAAAGTAATAAATCGGATACAGATTTTTAAAATCATATTGTGATATTTGCAAACCGGTATCCACATTTTGATCACGTGCCATAAATGACAACAGGTTATGATAGACACGTGCAATATGATTTTGACCGTAATCAAGTTGCACATCTTCAGATGGTTCCTGTTGTCCGTTTATTCTCAGCGAGACTTCATTAACACCTAACTGATCAAATATCATATGACTTCGTTGTTGATTACCAACTCGATCATTATTCTGTAATGCAATAAATATATGACGTGGAGCTGAAACCCCTTGTTTTGATGCCAGGTGCCATGTGAATGTACCATTAACATTGTCTTGTTTAGTATCCGTAGTCACTGATAACCAACTCAATAACGACTTTCCTCCTTGGTCCATAAATGATAACAATTTTCCTTCTGCGGTAATTGATGGAGTTAACACTGGCATCCACAATGATAGTTTTGTTAAAACGACTTTACCATCAGAACACCAGCATCACGCCATATTGCATCATTATCAGTACCCTTTCGTACAAGCGCTACTGTGTGTTTAGCTCCATAAATAACTTTTTGGACGTTTCTACAGAATCCGAATATATGATGCAGTGGAATTGCACATGAAAATTGTCGACGCTGTCCTTGTAATGTTGATACACGTGTTGCGAATCCTAGATTGTAAGTAGTAATAGTATTTATGACATCAAAATCACCAGCTGGTCTTTTATATCCGGCTGGTGCTGGATTAACTGCAGTGGCTTGTGTTGCCTTGACTCTAGAATACGGGTTGTGTTCAGGGTGATCAGTAATATCCTTAGAAAACATCATAGATGGACCTGCTGATCTTGTATAATCATCAGAATATCTTGCTAACCCTATGATTGTTGTAGCCACATCAACTTCACGGTCAATGGATTCAATTTCTTTTCCATCAATGAGATATCTAGCGCTTTCAAATAACGCCATGATACCGTTATTAACAAAACCAACTCGGGTAGTTTGGCTAATGTCATATGGAGGATCATTATGTGCAGCATCATTTGTTACAAGTTCTCCTTCTACTTCAATAAACGCTTCACAAGGTAAAAAGTATTTACTTGTATCATGAACTTGAAGTTCAATTCGTGATCGGAGATCGGGTTGTACTGCGTGATAAGAATAAAATTGAAAATCGCGTACAGAATCATCTTTACGCACTGGGGCATCCATATCAAATGCTGGATCAGGTGACCTTTTGAACATTTTATTCTATTTATCAGAGTCTAAATCGGATTTTCCATTTCATCGTGAAAAACGCTAGCGTTTTCCTCGTGGTTTTTTAAAGCCACTTCCTGCTATCATGTTTGCTGTCATGTTATTTTGGTCCTCTTGATTTACCATCGACGCTAGTTTTTCATCTACTGCGTTATTTATTATTTTACTAACACTCGCAGGCATCTCTACTGTAGATGGCAATGGTACCTGTTTCTCTTTTCGTCTCACTAATGATGTTATTTTATCCTTCGCAGTTGAAAACGCTTTCCCGGCAAGATCTCCAACAGTACTAATACCCTTATCACGAATAACATCAATGGCTTTCATTCCTAGTTGTTTAGCTAACGGCATCACTTTTGGGGCCGTTCTTGAAAAAAATCCTAAAATGGTATTACCTAAACCATCTCCGTAGTATGCTCTATAAACTGGAAACCGCGAATTAACTACATAGACGGGGGTTGGTTTATCATGATTGTAGTGTATAATCATCTTGTTATAAAACTAGTAGTTTTTTAATTAGTAATCAATCGCTGTAATAACCATGGGCATCTTTGTGATTTTCAACTAACTCAGCAATGAGTTCTCGATATACATTAATGTCCATGATACCACCGGCAAATAATCGTCTACAGATATCAGCTGCTTCATTAATTATTTCCGGTGAGTTATTTCCGGCTCGTTTCCCTCCGATGAGAACTTCTAACCGTGATATATCACTGAGAATGTTACCAGGACAAGTAACGCTAGTGTTTTCGACTATTCCGCTACCTAAATACTTATCTTCAGTTGACTCCTCTTCATCCTCTTTAACTACTATATTCATTTGATTTTTTTTACTCAATACTTTGTTTTTAAAACTCTCAAAATCATTGCGGTTACCTTCTGTGATTCTAAATCTACCACGGTTTGCCAAGTATACTTTTTTTTATCCAATTCTCGTCGTTTTTTATATACTCTTTATACTCTTTGTTTACAGCTATTTCTCTTTTATCGAGTGAAAAATTCCGCGCGGTAAAGTTAATTAAATCATTGTCATCTTTATAACTTTTAATTATGTTGTATGCATAGTTGGTAATTATAGTTTGCGGTGAATACATTTTTGCTATAGTAACGTCTTCTTCCTCTTCTTGTTTTCTTGCAATAGCACCTAGTTCTTCTAGTACTTGCTTTTTTTTTTGTTGTTGCCGTGAAGTAGCTACTATATCCACTGGAAGCGTTTCTAAAGACTTTTTTGTTTGTTTAGTTCTTTTTGCTATTTTTTCTAACACAGGGAAAAAAGTCTCTTCTTGTTTTTTTCCTTGCTCAGAGAGTGTTGACACTATCTGTTTCGTTGTTGTAGTTATTGGTTTAAACAACTCTTCAGATCCCGCAGCAAAATCAGTCTGAAGACTCTGTCGTTCTTGCAGTTTATTCCTGACAGAGTCACGAATTGGTATAAATTTCTTAATTGCATCTAGTCGCTCACGAGCCAATCGGGTCGTTAATGCTTCATTGACCATTATTTGAAATCAGAAACCATTTTTCAATTGCAAAACAATTTTCCCCATCGATGATTTCATCCTTAACGGTCCAATTTTTTATTGCTGTGAAATATTTTTATTTTTTATCCATTGATTTTGCCTGTTTTGGTGCCATTTAGGTGGTTTTCAGTTGAAAATCTCAAAGAGATTTTACAGTCAAGTAGTCGATTTTACATGGGATTTTCCATAAGGAAAAGCTGTTAAAACTCATTTTTGATGATTTTTAGCCATTTTTCATCAATTTTTGCCTGTTTTCAGTGATGTTTGGTCATTTTTCATCGATTTTCATCAAAAAACCTCGTAGGGTCAAGTAGTCGATTTTGCATTGGATTTTCCATAGAGAAAAGCTGTTAGGATTCTATTTTATTTTCGCAGTGTGAAATATTTTCACTGATTCAATCAAAAAATGACAAAAAAAAAATGAAAATCTCAAGGAGATTTTACTGTCTGACAAAATCTTTTGAGGGTCGGTCAATCAAAATAGTTCATTTTCTTGAATTAACGCTCGTAAGTTTCTAATTTTAGAATTAACTTCCTTTTTCAATTCATATTCGTTACCCAATTCTTTTCGTATTCCTTCCACGATAGTATATAACGGAACAAACACATCTACTTCACTGGAAAATGCAAGAGAGTCTCGAATAGAATTTTGAATTTTTTTGATGAGTGCATATTTCTTTGGTAACATATACTTGTTAGTGCTAACTCCGTATTCTATATCCTGAAAATCCGACTTGATTTGATCAGGATTTAACCCATCTGACAATTTAATATTCTGATTTTTCAATTTTGCAATTTCAATTATGATGCTATTCATATTATCAGAATTCATATATGATAATACATATTTCTAATTCATTTTTCAAAAATAAAAGAGCCGTTAATATTTTAAAAATTCAGTCTGTATATATAAATATCTTTTTTAAAAATTCAGTCTGTATATATAAATATCTTTTTTAAAAATTCAGTCTGTATATATAAATATCTTTTTTAAAAATTCAGTCTGTATATATAAATATCTTTTTTAAAAATTCAGTCTGTATATATAAATATAAATGCAGACAAAAATAAATAACAACCATGATGAGCGGTTATCAGTCATTTGGCCCCCTTGATATAGGCCACTGTGTCTTTCATAGGGTTCTTTCTATGAGTATTTCCATTTTTTTTCTGAGATATCTTCGATCTCGATTTGACACTATTTGGCCGGTAATTCATTTTTGAACACCATACGGGGCTACCCAAATGTGACGGAGAGCTAATTACATCCATGGATGTTATTTATTTTAGGTCATTTATATTTACATTCACCGGAAACATATTCCCCTAAGAGTGAATCTAACTCGTCAAATAACGGGTTAGAATCACAAGAGGGTATGTTTACGTGAAATGACCTAGAGGTTACATATATACGACAACACATCTTTGGAACTCCTTGGTTGCCTTCACATCCAAGTAAGCCCAAAGGAAACCCGAAACATACATCTCCGGAAGGGAGGCCTAACGTGGCAAACGCCATCTTAGACCGCCCAGAAGATATGCTTGGGGTGACGTCACAACATATACTTAATTAAGGACAGCACAAATACCGTATATATTTCCACTCGAGTGTTGTGGCAAACTGTAGGTATACATATACTTAATTAACTTAATTAAGGACAGCACAAATACCGTATATATCTCCATTCAGATTGTAGGTATACATATACTTTATTAACTTAATTAAGGGTGGATTATAATTCAATGATGATGTAATGATGATGGGACGGCACAGACATCACAAATATGAAACGACGGGGCTGATTTTCAAAGGCCAATCCGACCAATCAAAGCAACCCATGAAATTAAACCCGGTTGCATGATTGAGAAAAGTCAACCACGCACACGTGTCAATAGCGTGGGTTATTTTTTGACTGGTCGGATTGGCCTTGAAAGCCCCAGCTTTAAACCTTTCATTTAGTATATAAGGTGACTAATACAGCAGCGTCAATCCACAGAGTGTGTTATTTTATTTTCTTGAATTACTTGTTAATGGTGCTTCACAGTATTTAAATGAGACAGAATATTTGCATAAAGCACTAAAAAAAGAATATAATCGTTTGAAAACCTTTTATATTTGATTTCTTTTCTAATTAATTATAGCCCAAGCCGCTGAATCACAATTTAGGGGGAAATAACCCACGCCATACTGTAATGTAATTTTTATAGATGTAGCCGCTCTCTAGGGGCATTTGTACATCTTTTATAGGTGCCATGTCGGCATCCTCTTTTTTTTAAAAATCTTTATTCAATATTTACATATTAAATTATACAAATGATAGTCAACCCCCCCCCCCCAGCACCCGTCATTCATACACACATTTTCACCACACTCACTACATACAGACATTTAAAAACACTTATATTTACACATAATAGTAGAAACATATATAAGTAGGTGGGAGGGGTTGTTATTCCCTCCCTTATCAACCCGACACCATCTAAGGGAGAGAGTATATAAAGGGAATTAATACAGCAATCCGCAAGGTATGCTATTTTATTTTCTTGAATTACTTATTAATGGTGTTTCACAGTATTTAAATGAGACAGCATATTTGACTTAAACACTAAAACAAAGAATATAATTGTTTGAAAACATTTCTTTTCTTACAAAACAATGCCCAGCCGCTGAATCGCAATAACCCATAAAACAAGTTAACACAATCTAAGGGAGAAAGTATACACGTGTGTTATCCTGTAACGCCTGCATCTCCGGATCACATCCTATGTTTATGAAATACGCATTAATCGCACGTGAGACAGAATATTTGACTTAAACACTAAAAAAAAAGAAAATATTTCTTTTCCTATAAAACAATACCCAGCCGCTAAATCACAATGATAACTCCCTTGGTTATATCCATTGGTTATATTTAAGAGTTGTCTCCGTTGGTGTTATAGACATACGAAAATCGAATTTTTTGTCCTGTCTCTTTTGAAATGGTAAAGAATTATTCTGAGAATCGGAATCAATATAACCATCCTTGATTCTATTATTCAAGAATTAAGTTATCATTCAACACCTACAGAGAACATTAAATGTTCACATATTAATCTATCTATCTGACTGATCAAATACCACAAATCCAACTGGATTCTTCAATCTGCGGTTTCTGATAATACCATTACGGAATGCTTCATAATTAACAAGCACGGGTGAGGTCTGAATTCTTGGTTCATTTGTATAATAACACTATTTTTCTAATTCATTGTTTGGTTTAATTATAAGTCTCTGTATATAATCTTGAGGAGTCTTTATGATTTTGTCATCGTTGGGGTCAATGACAGTATTTTTTATTCTTTTATCATAATAGCGTTTTAGTTCCCTGTATCGTTTGCCGCCACACCTAACACATAATTGCGACCTTCCCCTAACCCCAACCCCACATCGAATACAGGGTAACGGACCAAGGCTTCCACGACGAAAGCTTTGCATATGATACCAACAGAATTCATTTCTGCATGATTTGTTACACGGTGTCACTGATCCAATCATAAGCCATTTGCAATGATTCATTATACTTAAATCTTTCATTTAAATACTTGTTTTAATTATAGTATGGAGGAGTTCGAGAGATTATCGAAAATTAAGCCCTGGAAAAGTGTTCAATTCAATCTTGATAGAGTTTCTGATACACCAAAGAATAAAATTCTTGATAGAACCTTGATTAGTAAAATCAGAGACTGTTTTAATGAATTCAAGCGTGATGGGGCAGCTCATTGTTGGTCAACATTTCAAATTGATGGTGTTGTTGACGCTACCATGAATGATGAAAAAGCAGCAGTGATAATCTCACGTCTTGGGGAAGAAAGAAATTTTTTTCGAATAAAATTCCTTATCCGTGATAATGGAAAATGGATCATTAGGGACAAATACGAGCCTATTCTTAAAGACAAAAAAACTGTCACTGTGACTCAGGATTCAAAACCAGGAATTTTGACTGGAATTGATAAACCCTACTACGAAAGATCTTATCCTGTCACAGCAGTTGTTTACGGGATCTATCCGCTCAATGAAAAACCTGATATTTCAAAACTAGCACCCATGAAATATTCGACAGGGCTCAATTGTGTAGCAGCACGAATAATAGAACACTTCACAAATGCGTCCCGGGGAAATAAACTAACTGATCTAAGACGAAAAAAAATAACCGAATGGGAACTGACAGTGAAACAGCATGGGGCAACAATTCAAGATATAGCCAAATTAGAAACATCATTGAGATTTCCAATATCGGTAAGGACAATCACCGGAGAAGTATTATACGAATCGAAATATAATAAAAATGGAACCCCAATACAGATTATTGATCATAACGAACACGCGTGGTCATCTGCAGTAACAATATTCCCACGGGATAGAACCGTAAAATATCTATCCCAAACTCTGTTTGGAACCGAAGAGTTTTTTTCAGAGCAGAAATTATTTGATGCTATTTACCATTTGAGTAAAAAAGATCCTGTGTCAGTGTGGCTATTTCATAGTACTTCAGACGAAGAATGTAGATTTGATCAGTTTGTAAGGCCCAACGGAGAATTGTACCGTACTGAAGAACTGCATAATCAAATGAAACAACTAGCTAGTGAGTTTTCTCCCCAGAGTTCTCTGGGGGAAGACAACGATCAATTATTAGCAAACTGTTTTACACTTCCATCAGTTGTAGCACATTTTGCTAGGAAGAAAAACGCGTGGAAACCAACACGAAGTGAGTTCTTATCAGAGGTCAAATTGTCTTGTCTTGAATACGGCCATGGAGGATTATGGAATACAAAATACACCGCTGATACCGTTATTTCCGTTGATATGATTGCGTGTTATCCAGGAAGTTTTCTTGGGTATGGAGAATGCGAGAAATATTTCAAACGATTTGGACACCCTACACACGAAATGACCCGTGTTGCTAATAATGGACCACTGCCACATTTCGATTTAACCGGATTCGCTTGTGTAGTATCATTTGAAATGGCTACAGGACTTCATCCGTGTAGTTATCTTTGGATTGGTAAACACATGTCTGAAAAACACTGGATGCCAATAGTGTTATTACGGTATATGCTTGATTGTAAGATGTTAAAATCATTAATTGTCAGTGAAGCAATTATATCCTATCGAGCACAGAAATCAGTCTGGTTACCACAACCTGATCTAGAAAAAATAATTAGCGAAGAGCGAAAACTGTTTCCAAATTTCAGTGAACAACAAATCATGGATTGGTCCCAACAGTTATTTGAAATCAGAAACAATGAAGCAAAAGACCTTGGACGAAGAATAATCGGTAAATTTACCCAAGGTGGTAAAGATGATAATACGAGATATTCTTCACGATTGATTATAGACAATGTTGAATACGATTTTGTAATCAAAGATTTAACGAATAGGGGCTTATATGTCAATCGTAAGGACGCATTTATGTCCGATGGAACCAAATTGGGTACAATTGTTACTTACACTGATGGATACAATCCGCAGTACACACATTTGAGAGCTTCTATGCTTGGTTATGCTTCTATCAATCTGTTTTCAATGATCAATAGATTTCCTACCACCGCAGTTAGAGTTGCTACTGACTCATTTTACATAAATAGCAAAATGGCTGATTTTAAGGCTACTGGCAACGAGAATTGGGGGTCATGGAGAATTAAGAAGGAAATGCCTCATGATTATATTCCATCAGCAGATGTTACCATTGAAAATAATTACTTAGAAAGCAATCAGTGTTCAGAATTTTCTAGTGCACCACCGATTTCTGATCCAATCTGTAGATATAAAACAGTTTATTTAAACGGTTGTGGCGGGTCAGGAAAAACAACCCGGGCAATTGAGTTATATCGTGGGAAATCAAACATGATTGTGCTAACACCGACTCACAGACTTGCAAGAGAAATGATACAGAGAGGGGTAAATGCATGCACTTATCATAGTTTCTTTAGATGGAAGGGAGATAAATGGACTACTGAGCGCATGGGAGAGAAATTTATTCCTGAAATTATCATGTGGGATGAAATAGACACAGTGTCAGAAGATGTCTTAAAAATATTTCTTGAGTGGTTGTTATTGAAGAATACAAAAGTCGTCATGTGCGGTGATTACGGCCAACCACCACCATTTGTCGGTGCATCTCCCCATGAATGGCTAAAGGGTTTTGTAGACTATTATGAAGAAATTGATACTGATCATAGATCACTTGATAATGAATTAAAAGAGTTTAAGAAATTAATTAGATTACAACCGGATAGAATCCAGTGTAAAATAGCCCGTGAAATAATTTCGGAAACTCCCATGAATGAGTTCTGGGAAATGTGGAGACCAAACGATTTGATCATTGCAAGTAGAAAAATAGTCAGGGATACACTTCAGATGAAGTTATTTGAATTGCATAAACAAAAATTTGCAACACTTCCAGTGCCCCTCTGTTATAGGCCATCGGATACACGAAAACAGAACATCGAAGTTGATATTCCAGGCCTGACAGAGTCAGGGCGTGAAAAGCAGATTCTCGTATTAAATGATATTGTGCTGGTTGATATCAATGTCGTTGAAGATGCATTGCGTGCTAATAAATCCCCGTGGACGCTAGGTTATGCAGCAACAATACACTCTTCACAGGGATTGACTATATCGGATACAATTGTTTGGATGGTAGATAATCGCATAGAATGGTCGAATTTAGTCTATCTCGCAGTGTCTAGAGTACGAAAAATAAATCAGCTTCGAAGAATTGTCGTTGGCGAAGCCAGTGGCGATGATGAAATCATTGGCGATGATAATGACACCACAATAGATGATATTATTGATAAAAAACTCTCCGGTTACAAACAACAAGACAAAAAAAAAAACAACGAGAATTTGATATTGATGCTGAATTAATAATTACTCTGAAGCAGCAACAGAATAATCACTGCGCAAGTTGCAATTGTATAATGCGTTGGCAGTATTCGGATAAGGATCCTCGCCAATTCACCGTTGACAGAAAAAATAACAATCTCGGTCATGTCAGAAATAATGTGATGTTGACTTGTCTTGAGTGCAATAGACGCAAGGGTGCTAGTTAAGCCCATGCGGTGGTAATTGAGTATCCTCAGGTATCACTTGTAATTGTTGTCTAGTAAAACCCCGTTGAGGGGCAGTTGAATCCAGTTTATAGATTGGAAGTCTACCCGTAGATCGTGTTATACTAGATATCTTATGTGCAGTAATACTCCAATTAGGATCAGTAGCCCTTTTTGTGCCACCCTCAAGCTCTCCTGGTTCGTATAAGTACCTCACAATGACATTACTACCAAGAATTGGTTGGGAAACGCTAAAATCTTTTTGAATTTCCATTTCAGGTATTGACTTCTTTTTAATCGCATTGATAGGTTTCATGTTGATGGTTCTAGTAATCTCGTTATTCAGTGCAGTAATCACAGCTGGTAACCTTTTAACCCATTCACGGGATCTTTTTTCTTGGATGAATTCTTTTGCGTATTGATATCCAAATAACCGCTCAGCAAGGGTTTTATTAAACCGTTCTACAATGGCCTGATCACGATGTAGCGCAGTATGTCCTCGTCTGATAGTGACTTTATGATTTTTCATTATTGATAACACTACACCCTGAAATTCTTTGCCGCGATCAATTTGTAATAGATTTGGCCAGTGCAGAGGACTCCTTCGATAAATCCTTTCAAATGCAGAAGCCACTTCAGTGGCTGATTTTGTTTTTAACGGTTCTGCTTCTTTGTATCGACTTGCAATATCAACTACGGTTAATGCGTATTTGTAACCACGATCATGTGGCAGAAATAATAGATCAGCCTGATGAACTTCATTAGGAACTGTCACATCAAAATGCGAGAATTGAATTTGTTTAGGCGGTGGTAGATAAATTTGCCATAGTGCCTGTTTGGATAACCAATGAGCCGCAGTGGTTTTTTTCACTTTTGCAGCGCTAGCGAGTTTATGGATTGCTGATTTACCCCTCCAGTATCCTCTTGGGGAATAATAAATAGATTCCATGTTGTTATTAATTACCAGCACCTAACATCAATTTACTTTTCATAGCCGATTTTATCAAAAAGGAAGCCAATTTTTCTTTGAAAGATTTATCAGAAATAGCATTTAACGCATGAATTAATTTCACATCTGCTAGATGCCTGTGCTGCAGATTACTGCTTTTATAAGATACATCATGAAGGTGACAGGCCTTATCAATAGCGTTTATTGGTTCCTCACCGGGTCGGGGCTGATTTTGATCATTGAGTCTGATATCAAGTCTTGTTCCCGGTCCACAGTAGCTATATCCTGGAAGGTGCTTTTCTCCAGGGTATTTTGCCCATGGGGTTCCAGGGAGTTTAGTTAGCTTGGCTGCGATATCACCTCCTCGTTTTTTTTTAAAGGTTCCTTGAGTTCCTTGGGTTTAGAAACAAATCTAAATTTCTTTGTACTACATTGTACGCATTTACCAGAAAGCGCTGATCGGTTATTTTTAGTTGTAATCGTCGTCAAGTCATCTGTGCCAGTACGTTTTTTACACCTCACATAATATAGATCCATAATTTATGTATAGAGATATGAATATAATTGATTTTTCAGCGACTAAAACAAGAGAACCAGTGAAGCATCATGCAGCGCTACCAAACTCTATCCGCGCAATTATAATCGGGCCATCTGGATCCGGTAAAATGCAATTGTTGCTCAATTTAATAATGAGATGGATGAAGTGGGATAAGTTGTATTTAATTGCCCCTAGCGTAGATGATCAACGATGCTATCAAGTGCTAAAAGATTTTAATGAAAACGCTTCAGAGATTGCCGGCGAGGATGTTATTGAATTTATAACCGATATTGACGAGGCGCCATCCGTGAATGACCTCGATGGAAGTATCAACAATTTAGTGGTATACGACGATGTCATGTTAGATAATCAAAAAAATCCTGCTAGAATATTTTCCCGAGGCAGGCATAAAAACACTGATGTGATCTATGTCACTCAACGCTACACTCAGATTCCAAAAGTGATTAGAGATAACTGTAATATGCTTGCTGTATTCAACGGCGTTGATACACATACGCTACGAAATATTTGGCAGACATGGTGTTCTGATATGGACTTCAATCAATTTAGAAATTTCTTTAGTCATGCTCAGTCTGCCCCACACGGATTTGTAACAATAAATTTACATGACCCTCGAACACGATATCGTATCGGACTTGATAAAATATTCGGTTAACCCATAGCAGCAGAGAGGGTGAGTGACAACGACGTTGCGACATTTTATGATTCGCGAATGCGAATCTCATGTTTTCAGACTCATTTTTTTTTCTAGTTATTCGCGAGAAGGGTCTAGTGTTATTTGGAGGGGGTATAATCAAAAATAAAAACAAAAAATGTTGTAGGATTCACCCTCTCTGCTGCTCTCTATCTTTGTCTACATAATTGTGTTTCTTCATGCACTGACGGTTCAGTTCGTATGTGTTTCTTCATCTCTTTGTTTTGGAAACGAGAATAATTATATTTTTTCTCAGCTTTCTTGTTCCACTATTACGACGTCCTTTGCTTTAGAAAAAACCGCCACCACGAGATTGACAATCAACTCGCTAACGCTCTGATCGACTCTCATTAATTGATTCAAATGACCACTCCTTGGCTCTTCATACTACACTGTGCTGAAGACTAAACGAACTGGGACTACATTCGTCATTACTTAAATAAAAACGGAAGCGAAAAAACAACAACAACCCAACGTTGTTTCAAAGTTGGCCGGAGTAGAACAGGAATAATAATTCCAGTTATCTCTCTTTCACCCTTTCCAGATAAATAATTAAAAAATTTGGCCGTTAATTTTGATAACCTGCTGAAAATTCATCTGAAATCGTCAACCGTTGTGTCAACTGTCCCAAATATTCCACTGTGTATTTGTATTATTCAACACTCAATTAGTATGACCACCAGAAAGACGCACACAAAACTAGTTAATTTTATCAACGACCAGATTATCGACGTCTTCCTCCTTACAGAAACATGGCTAAAAACACCCACCGCTTATTCCATCAAGTCGTTTCCCCGCAACTCTCGCGGCGGTGGAATTGCTGTCATAACAAAGAATTCCATGATAAAAAGTCTTAAGTACAATACAACCTTCAGTTTCTGCCATACATCGTTTGACCTCGTCCAATCAACACTGACACTGGAACAAAGGTCAGTCCATTTTTTCTGTCTCTACAGCCTTCCTCTTAGTAAAACAAAAAACAAGCTGGCTGAATCTCTCATTTTGGAGCAGTTTCCGAATCTTCTGGAGTATGAAAATGCCATAGGTGGCAACCTAATTATTCTTGGAGATTTCAACTTTCACTTTGACTGTCCTGGAAACTAAACAATTCATTCATGTTTTAAACCTTAATCAGTCAGTTAACCAACCACCCATAAACATGGTCACATTTTAGACTGGTTTCTTCATAGACCGGATGATACTATTCTGCAGTCGAAACTTGGATCCCACGAACTTGTATCAGATCACCTCTTTATTATATGCCATCTCGACGTATCAAGCTAACCTTCCACCTTTATTTGCTATTTAGAGAAACTTCCGTAAGAACCAAACCTATGCATGACATCCAAGAAAACCTAACAACTTGCTTACATCCTACAACAGAAAAACTCAATAACTGCCTGCGTTCATTGCTTGAAAAACATGCTCCAGCCACCAAATGCAGAGTATCAATAAAAAAAGTGTTATCCATGGTATACCAGTGGTAGGGACTAGCTTGGCACTGCCAGAAAATATCGCCGTAAAGCAGAGAGGCTTTGGGTTTCCACCAGACTAACTATTCATAAACAAATCTATGAAGCCGCTAAGAAGAACGTCACAAACATAATCCATTTAGCCAGATTAATTATACCACTATAGTACTAATATCACAGAGAGCTCCAGCTGCAAAGAGCTCTTTGAGATAACTAAGAAACTAATATCAAGGAACAAATGTACACCATTTCCATCTACCTTCTCTGCAGTAGACCTTCCGGACAAATTTGCAAATTTCTTCCGTGACAAAGAAAAAACCGTTAGAGATTCGCGTGACAACACAATTTTAGTTGATTCTTCACCATACAGTTATGATACAGAATTTCAGCGACAACTTTTAGGAGCATTTGAAACCTGTCTCTATGGGTTTAGTACGGAAAATCGCGATTAAGAGTGCACCAAAGTCATGTGAACTTGATTCAATTCCATATTCACTGCTGCTTGAGTGCTTGGACCCAATATTGCATTCACTAACTGATGTTAATAATCTCTCTCTCTCTCTCTCTCTCTCTCTCTCTTCTCTCTCTCTCTCTCTCTCTCTCTCTCTCTCTCTCTCTCTCTCTCTCTGGGGTTTCCCATCATCTTTCAAAACTGCCATCGTAGAGCCTCTCATGAAGAAACCAACACTTGCGCATAAAGAACTACCGCCAAGTTTATATTTTCTCGTTCATATAAATATCTTAGAAAAATTGTTCAAACCCAACTTTGTATCTCATCTGAGCTCAATCAGTCTTCGCAATGTACAGTCTACATAATACCCTTGCCACAGTACTGAACTACTCTTCTGAAAGTATTTAATTACATTATCTCTGCTTTGGATAGTGGAAAATTTACAGTTCTCACCCTCCTTGATTTGTCCGCAGCATTTGGCACAGTAGACCATGATATATTACTTCACAGTCTCCAGAATGCATTTAGCATTCATAATACAGCCTTACATTTGTTCAAGTCTTACTTAGTCAACAGGACACAATGTTATCCGCCAGTGGAACAAACTCCAGCCCAGTTGATCTATTTTGTAGTTTTCCACAGAGGTCTGTTCTTGGACCTGTTCTCTTCATTGTATACACTTAGCCGCTCGCAAGTGTCATAGATCATCAGCTAGTGTCTCACCAATTGTGCGCTGACAACACCCAAATAACTAAGTCTAGCCACCAAACGGAAGTTGATGCTCCCATCCAAGGAGTAGTGAGGTGCAGTTCTGATGTGAAATCATGGATGACATGTAACAGGCTGCAGATGAATGATGATAAAACTGAGGCCATTCTGATCACAACACAAAAAAACTGTCTCTTTCAATCCTTTACCTCAAAGAATAAATAGCAGCACCACCAGCACTAAATTCACACAGTCAATACGAAACCCAGGTGTTACTCTAGACAGTATTCTCACCCTGCACCAGCATATCATGAACATATACAAGGCTGCATATCTTGTGTTCATTAATACTTTCAAGACTGGACTATTGCAATTCAATTCTGTCTTGTTCATCACAATATCTACTCTAGAATCTTCAAAAAGTTCAAAACGCAACTGCTCGGATCATCTTTAGAGTACCTCGATCAGAACACACCTCACCACTGCACTGTTCCCTACACTGGCCATCCATTCGATCCAGAATCAAACACAAAATGTGTTCTCTCTGCTACGTTTCACTGACGGACTCAGTGAGTCAAGCATAACTATCCGGCCTCTCCCATGTTTAGACTCCAGCAAGATACTTACGCTCCTCTTCTAAAAGTCATATACTCCTTGTTCCCACTATGAAAACGAAGTCATATGGACAAAGTTCGTTTGCATACCATGGCTCGACGATGTGGAACAAATTGCCCATTGAAATACGACACAATGACACAGTGATCCTTTTCAAGAGTGCTCTTAAAACTAACCTTTTTGTGACTGCAGGAACAAACTTAGTGACATAATAATGTTTTGTACATTAAATGTTTTCAGTATGTTTTATGTTTTCCAGTTTCATGGGTTTTCTGTCTTCTGTAGTCATATCATTATAGATATTTTAAGCGCTTAGAGCTTCTAAAGATTAAACGCTATAAAATGTCCTCATTATTATTATTATTATTGATATTATTATTATTATTATTATTATTATTATTATTGTTATTATTATTATTATTATTGTTGTTGTTGTTGTTGTTGTTGTTGTTGTTATCAAGAGATCGAACTGCCTTGATGTTATGACGCGATGAGAGTGAAATATAGAATATCATCAGAAAACTGGGAAGCATTATTGGGAAAAAATAAAGCAATAAGAGGGCCCGTAGACAATAAAAAAAAATAATTTAATCAAACAAATTAAAGGTTGTAATTTTAATTCACCTTAAGTGATATCAACATGTTGTAATGGCAATGTGGATTTATTCCATCATCACATTGAGTGAAAGAGCGACTGATTGAATCACCTTTCTCTCGTTTCCTACTTTCTCGTGTCTTCCCTTTCCGACTGCATCGTCCTTCCTGGACTTCCAAGGTTTTATTCTCTACCCGTCACGTTCCTCTTTCGTACCTCAATTTTCCCTATTTATTCGGACTCTGTCTCCGGACGGTTCAGTCTACTTTCACGGGGAAAAATGTTTCCTTATTGCTGTTAACTTTGGAACCATTACATCCATCATTAAACCTTGTATTTATCGCAAGACGGACACCGGGTCTTTCCCTTGTTTAACGAGGAAAGCACTAGTCTTTCTTAGACATCAGTCGGAGTCAATCTTCTCACTCCAAGGAAATTTCTGACAAAAAAAGTTCGACCAAGGTTGTCAGTTTAAATGCCGATGTTGTCCAAGATGTACGCGGTAATTTTACTCGGTCAATCATAAGCCGTGTTTTCTCAAACGTTTGCCTAAGACAAACATTTGTTTCATTAGTCAGAATATCTAAACTATGTTATATAACTTTTCCTTTGGAATAATGATTGTTTGACAAGGTTCAGGTGTCTCTTTCTGACATAAGATGTAGACTAAGTCGTCCATTTCATGAAATCAGAAGGTGTCTCTTTCTGACATAAGATGTAGACTAAGTCGTCCATTTCATGAAATCAGAAGGTGTCTCTTTCTGACATAAGATGTAGACTAAGTCGTCCATTTCATGAAATCAGAAAGTGTCTCTTTCTGACATAAGATGTAGACTAAGTTGTCCATTTCATGAAATCAGAAGGTGTCTCTTTCTGACATAAGATGTAGACTAAGTCGTCCATTACATGAAATCAGAAGGTGTCTCTTTCTGACATAAGATGTAGACTAAGTCGTCCATTACATGAAATCAGAAGGTGTCTCTTTCTGACATAAGATGTAGACTAAGTCGTCCATTACATGAAATCAGAAGGTGTCTCTTTCTGACATAAGATGTAGACTAAGTCGTCCATTACATGAAATCAGAAGGTGTCTCTTTCTGACATAAGATGTAGACTAAGTCGTCCATTTCATGAAATCAGAAGGTGTCTCTTTCTGACATAAGATGTAGACTAAGTCGTCCATTTCATGAAATCAGAAGGTGTCTCTTTCTGACATAAGATGTAGACTAAGTCTTCCATTTCATGAAATCAGAAGGTGTCTCTTTCTGACATAAGATGTAGACTAAGTCGTCCATTTCATGAAATCAGAAGGTGTCTCTTTCTGACATAAGATGTAGACTAAGTCGTCCATTTCATGAAATCAGAAGGTGTCTCTTTCTGACATAAGATGTAGACTAAGTTGTCCATTTCATGAAATCAGAACACTGGCCCCTTTGAAGCTTTAACACTGATATGGAGGAAATTGAGAAAAAAGGTTTAAACGACCCTTCCCAAATTCGCCCATGGCCAGAATATGATAAATTTTTTAATCTCGGCACATTCAAATTAAGGTTCACCAACATTCAATAATTCATCAGAATGTTATCCAAAGAGAAATAGCAGGTAATTATGTCATCAGGTATCCACATCAGGGCGTAGGTATCTGCTTCATACCTTCCGATGGACATGACAAACTTTACTGCATTAACATGGATATTTTTTATGTATATTTAATTTAATTGCATGTTTGCAAGTTTTAATTTTGTTTACTTAATTACATGTTATTGTGATGTAACATTGTATGCTGGACTTGACCGTGTCCAACTTGGAGATTATTTCTGCTTGACCTAATTATTTTCGCTGGATGTACAAACATGCTTTTTTAAATTCTTGGATAGAGATATTCACTAACATTTATAGGATATTCAAATATGGAATTATATTTCTTTGACTCAACAAAAAATGTTGAAACATCAACCTTTGATAACTACGTCATTGACTTCAGTTATGCCTTATATTCTGCACTTTTACTTAATTTTATTCAAGACTTTTAATAATATCGTAAACTTTTATTTCTTATTATTACTTTTTATTCAAGGGAAATATATTTTTATTATACTGTATAAAGCTTGTTGTATGTTACTCTCGTTTATTACGTATTGTAAGAGCACACACTCGTAACAATTTATTGTTCTAAACTGCGTCAACCGATCGAATCTGTTATGGTAGGTTCGCAGTACGAAACATCGTCCAAGAAGGTAATGCCTGCAATGAAGGCATACGTTGACAATTAGTAACATATCCTTTCTTGTTGTATACTATCATTGTTGTAATTTCAGGATTGCATGTATAACAGACTAAAGAAAACATAGTCATGTAAAATTATCAGCCGTACCCATGTCAATAACAGGTTTGCCATCTGGTTTACGCTAAACTAAGTAGAGAACGAAACGCCATAGAATATTTTGTCTGAAAAGATATCATAAAAGGTACTTTGTGTTCTGATCCGGTGAAGTCTCGAATATGGGTTTGGTTGTAGATAATAGACCCAAGAAACGACATTTCTATTTTGTCAATCCGAGTGATCCAGTCTTTGATGGCTGCTGGTTTCAAGGTACACTCAGAGGTCCCTTTATAACTGACCAGCCTGCTCAGAACTTAAGCCTCAAATTGGAACATCTCTCCTGTTTTAGTTTCAAGGTGTACAGGTCTTACGCTTTGTTAACACTGCAAATTGTCGCTAATCCATTCTCGAAGCCACCAAGAACACATCTACATTATCTACGTAAACTAAAACGGGTGTCTTAGCAATACCTCTCAGACCCATCTGTTTTAAATATTTATTGCATTACACAGTGACTAAACTCTATGGATGCATGATCAAACATGTCATATTGTGTGCTGAATCAGTTTCAGTTCCTTCTAAACACCCAGCCTTATCAAAGTTTGTAAAGCAAAATGTTTTCTTGCTGTGTGTCCAAATAGCCTTTGAAAGTGGGATTGGTAGCAGTCCATTGCAATCATGGAAGTTTGTCCTCAGTAGTCCGCACACAACTAATCATTCGGTTATTGTATTCAAGAAGAGCTATTACCCGTTTATAAAAGAGATGTTTGATAATGCCAGCTTCTAACATTTAGGCAAAATATTTCTCTTCATGTTTATTAAAAGCCTAAGTAAATATTTGCTTGTTTTGTTTGAATGTATACAAATGTTATACTTGTCTACTGCTAGGCATTCAACTCTTCAAATGAAAGTTCAGTCCGATTAGACAGGTGTTATGAAGTGGGAATGTCGGCATTTTTGGATGGGTGCTGAGGCATGTTTTTATTTATGAAGTTTCCGGTCATACGTTTATTCTTCGCAGTATTTTTCAGCACGTATGTTGAGGTCGGTTGTCATCGTTGCCCATGCACGATCATAAGGTCACGTTCAAATGATGTTTGAATCGATTATTCATTCACTAGGTGTAGTACTATTTTGTCTTTTTCTCCATCTGCAATAAGCTAGTATTGAGTTTAAAGTTTCCCTTTATTTCCTTACATGACTGGTATGTTACCAGCTGTGCTCTTGTTTCTTGACCTCTTACTATCTTCTAATCTAAAGACGTCTGCTAACTAACTTTGTGGTTCAATGTATCAGAGGATGAACGATATATCGAATGTCCCTTTGGATTTTAACTGTCATATAGTGGCATGTTACGATGTATTTCTACCCAAGCAAATGTATCACCGGTTGTGCCTTGAAAATCAAGATCTTGGTTTGTTAGGTTACTTCGAGAAACGTTTGTACTTATTAGGATTTTACTATCCGATGATCAATATGAAGTGAATTAGAATTAAAACGGCCATACAAATTTGCTTTAGAAAGGCTATTTATGAAATTTATTAGAGAGAGAAATAAATGACAATAATCGGAAGCTTCATTAATTGCGCATTAATATTTTCAACACGTGTGATCAAGATGTGTAACATAATTTATTTTCTATTACTATATTTTATTGTGATTTGATATTTACCTTTCTGTCACATTATATACTCTTCGTATTGCCCTCATTCCTGTGAATCATACAGGAAGCATTACTAAAACAAACGTACATGCTCAGGATGTGTTGTTAGAATGGATTAAGAATATTGTGCTTGGAAAGGATTTTACGATAGTAACACTGAAGTTCTGTCATGCTTGCTACAAATGTCGCTTGTTACAAACCTTCCTTCACGATTCAACATAGTGTGCTTTAATACTACCTCTGGATTAAATGCCTTTACAAGTCATTTAGTAAACATGATGCATCCATTCAAACATCTTTTAAAAATTAAAAAAATATTAATTCGACCATGTAGTACGTGCCACATTAGGAATAATAAATAAATAACAAAACATAACTGCTTTTCATGATTGTAACGTAAAGGCAACTCACTAACTTCCCTTCATAAAGGTTTATATTGTAATTAAATATAAAGAAGTAGGGGGAGTTTTAAGTTACGTGCTCACGAATCAAATATATGATCATTCTTCTAGCCATCATCATTATCTTTTTTTCCTAATATACAATTTATTGCCACTATAAATGAGTTTTGTTGTATTTCATATTGTTTCACCATAATATCCATAAGGATTCCGGTGGTGTTATCACTGAATTAAAGTGAATGAATTCATTGTGGATAATTGCATACTAGCTTATTCATTACAGTAAACTACATACTTTAGCGTGGTCACTTTAGTGTACTATCATGCTTGCTATTAGTATACAGATTAATCCACTATCATGTACTACATTATTCACTATAGTGTGCTACCATGCTCACAACGTTTGGAATAGGTAGGTAGAATTAGTGTGCTCACAACATTTGGAATAGGTAGGTAGAATTAGTGTGCAATCTTGCTACAACATTTGGAATAGGTAGGTAGAATTAGTGTGCTACCATGCTCACAACATTTGGAATAGGTAGGTAGAATTACTGTGCTCACAACATTTGAAATAGGTAGGTAGAATTAGTGTGCAATCTTGTTACAACATTTGGAATAGGTAGGTAGAATTAGTGTGTAATCTTGCTACAACATTTGGAATAGGTAGGTAGAATTAGTGTGCAACCTTGCTCACAACGTTTGGAATAGGTAGGTAGAATTAGTGTGCGACCTTGCTCACACCATTTGGAATATGTAGGTAGAATTAGAGTGCAACCTTGGCAACAACATTTGGAATAAGTAGGTAGAATTAGTGTGCTCACAACATTTGGAATAGGTAGGTAGAATTAGTGTGCTCACAATATTTTTATAATATGTAGGTAGAATTAGTGTGCTCACAGCATTTGGAATACGTAGGTAGAATTAGTGTGCTCACAACATTTGAAATAGGTATGTAGAATTAGTATGCTCACAACCTTTGGAATAGGTATGTAGAATTAGTGTGCGACCTTGCTCACAACATTTGGAATAGGTAGGTAGAATTAGTGTGCTCACAACCTTTGGAATAGGTAGGTAGAATTAGTGTGCGACCTTGCTCACAACATTTGGAATAGGTATGTAGAATTAGTGTGCGACCTTGCGCACAATATTTGGAATAGGTAGGTAGAATTAGTGTGCTCACAACATTTGGAATAGGTATGTACAATTAGTGTGCGACCTTGCTCACAACATTTGGAATAGGTAGAATTAGTGTGCTCACAACACTTGGAATAGGTATGTAGAATTAGTGTGCGACCTTGCTCACAACATTTGGAATATGTAGGTAGAATTAGTGTGCTCACAAACTTTGGAATAGGTAGGTAGAATTGTGTGCTCAAAACAATTGGAATAGGTAGGTGTAATTAGTGTTCTCAAAACAATTGGAATAGGTAGGCAGAATTAGTGTGCTCAAAACAATTGAAATATGTAGGTAGAATTAGTGTGCTCACAACATTTGGAAAAGGTAGGTAGAATTAGTGTGCAACCTTGCTCACAATGTTCGGAATATGTAGGTAGAATTAGTGTGCACAAAACAATTGGAATAGGTAGGTAGAATTAGTGTGCTCACAACCTTTGGAATAGGTAGGCAGAATTAGTGTGCAACCTTGCTCACAATGTTTGGAATAGGTAGGTAGAATTAGTGTGCTCACAACATTTGGAATAGGTAGGTAAAATTAGTGTGCGACTTTGCTCACAACATTTGGAATAGGTAGGTAGAATTAGTGTGCGCACCACATTTGGAATAGGTAGGTATAATTAGTGTGCGACCTTGCTCACAACATTTGGAATAGGTATGTAGAATTAGTGTGCAGCCTTGCTCACAACATCTGGAATATGAAGGTATAATTAGTCTGCTCACAACATTTGGAATAGGTAGGTATAATTAGTGTGCTCACAACATTTGGTATAGGTAGGTAGAATTAGTGTGCGCACCACATTTGGAATAGGTAGGTATAATTAGTGTGCGACCTTGCTCACAACATTTGCAATAGGTAAGTAGAATTAGTGTGCGACCTTGCTCACAACATTTGGAATAGGTAAGTAGAATTAGTGTTTTCACAACATTTGGAATAGGTAGGTAGAATTAGTATGCGACCTTGCTCACAACATTTGGAATAGGTAGGTAAAATTAGTGTGCTACGAGTGCATCGCTAGTCTTCATGATGCCAAATGTACCTATATACAACAAAATGACTATTTCCACGCAGGACGTGAACGTATACATTGGACTTGAGAAAAAAGCAGAATCTGATGTATCCGTAAAATTTGATGGCAAGGACGAAGAAGTGAAGGCTACATACACAGACCGATATTTCTACAGCTTTTCATTAAAAGGTATGATTTCAATTTTGACTAATCAGATATTTATCAGGAAACCATGTAAAATATATATATTTTAGATTATCACATTTTAATGCCTTGAATGCGATCGCCATCTTTTATGACCCATTTCTGTACCATATATGCATACTCATTTATCTTTGATATTGAACGTACTATTTCGTACTCATTTATCTTCGATATTGAATGTACTATTTCGCCTCAGTTCAAGCTACTAATTCCATAAACCATTATTATTAAGAACTTTCGAGATGCTGACTGTATTACTATCAGTACAGTCCCTATAAAAGCAGACGTTTCATTCGTATGGTTTGACGATCTTCATTTATATGATCATATCTTATTTAAATTAAACTTGCTAAAATTGAACTTACTAAAATAGTCAAATGCATGCCACATATACAGTTGTTACAATGAAATGGATAAAATCATATAAGTTTAGTCAGGAAACTACGAAAAGTATAATAATACACTAATTGAGCTAATCATACGTCATTACATCATTGTATCGTCACAAGGAAATTCGTGAATACTTTTGTTTCATTTTTGTTCCTGTGTGTAGTATTGAACAGAAAGCACCACAGACATATGGCGATAAACATATCAGAATGTGAAAGACTAATGGTTAAAAATTGACTGAGTGGACGTTGGTTGTAAATATTCACTGAAAATTTAAACCGTTACAGCTGACCTCTTTTTTGCCTCTGGTTGAATGCGTATTAAGATGAACTATTATATAAAGTTTACAATCGTCAATGTAGCACATAAAGACAGAGAGGCAGATTTGGCAAGTAGCTTTAATCGTTAACAAATAACAATTATCTCAAATTGGTTTCTTATCTTTGTCTTCCTGACAAGATCATCAGTTTGTGTATCGTATCCATCGAAACATAGAAGTATATACAATATAACTGTTTCCATGATAGCAACCAAAACAACCAAATCTGACCTATTTGACCCTTATGGTACTAACACTCACAACGGTTGTATGTTCCGCATATTTATATTGGCTGGAACTTACTTGCATTTTCAAGGTACATCCAATATTCCCAATATTCCTATGCAAGCATGTTGACATTTGAATGTGCTAAAGGTTGTATAAATCCCATGTTCCTAAGAGAGTCGGAAACGTCCTTCTCGATCACTTTGGCCTTTTTTCTTCAGTTTTTATTAAACCGGTTGCAAGCTGTTAGTGGAATGAAATTATCTCCCTTACTAGCTGAGTGTAAATTCAACATTTGTTAAATAAGCTGATGGCAATGACGAGAAAATATAGAATTGCGCAAACACATAGATACATATACGATATAACTATGTATCACGTATTATATGAAATTGCATATGAAAACAATCATCACTTGAAACTGGATATCACATTATGAACGTTATTATGTATTATTACTGCTTATTAAATATATGTGGCAAGCATAATCAAACTATGTTATGTGTCCCAAATCTGGTACTATGTATACGTCTTCTTCTTCGCCTTCCAGACTATGAGGCACGTATGTTGTCCACGTTTAGAATTATGTGTAAGGAAGACACACTTGGTATAGGACAGATCAAGGATAATGGACCTTCACCTTATCAGGTCAGCCCTCGCAAATGCAGTCTGTGTGCAGGACCCGCTTCAAGCGTAGTTGACGGGAAACAAACAAAAATCCAGCAACTTTGGGAACTTCTGAAGGAAGAGACAGATCCCATAAATATACTATGCCAGAGTGTAGGGCTGCGCGGTTCAGACAAGAAACATCTTGATAGGAAATTAGCAGAAAAACTTTCAGTATTGGGTTTCCCAGAGCATCCCTCTTTCATGAACATCGACGAGAATTCACCTGAAGGTAACATCCTCTATTATTTCCAGTATAATTTGAACATCACACACCTATCTTGTTAAGATGATTACCAGGCGACTTTGTACATTAGAATAAACCTTATTTTATGTATTACATGTCAGCGAAAACAAACGTCCTGAATACACAAACGTCCTGAATACACAAACGTCCTGAATACACAAACGTCCTGGAAACACAAACGTCCTGAATACACAAACGTCCTGGATACATAAACGTCCTGAATACACAAACGTCCTGAATACACAGATGTCCTGAATACACAAACGTCCTGGATACACAAACGTCCTGAATACACAAACGTTCTGGATACACAAACGTCCTGAATACACAAACGTCCCCACCCCAAACAAAACAATGCTATCGTTTCACATTAAGTTCCCAATACTTTTTTTTTACAGTTCGTAATACGCCTAAACAAGAGGTTTTGCTTCGTATGTACCCATGACACTCATTTGCAATAAGGATTGCTACGGAGTTACTCAATAGAGGTGTGACTTGTTTAAATCATTATGGCTCCTTTAAAAATTACCACAAATATTACAGCACATAATATTGTAAACCTTCATATTGTAAAAGCTTCAAAATCCTGTAATTTCATTTACTTACGTATTATTTGCTCTATTTTCATATAACACGTGTTGTAAATAATAGATCATGCATTACATTCAACCTATACATTTCAACAATCCGTTTAGTTGCTGTAGAATGATATCAAGACATTAAGAAGCGATTGATTACTGTTTAGTTGCTGTAGAATGATATCAAGACGTTAAGAAGCGATTGATTACTGTTTAGTTGCTGTAGAATGACACCAAGACGTTAAGAAGCGATTGATTACTGTTTAGTTGCTGTAGAATGATATCAAGACGTTAAGAAGCGATTGATCACTGTTTAGTTGCTGTAGAATGATATCAAGACATTAAGAAGCGATTGATTAGTGTTTAGTTGCTGTAGAATGATATCAAGACATTAAGAAGCGATTGATTACTGTTTAGTTGCTGTAAAATGATATCAAGACATTAAGAAGCGATTGATTACTGTTTATTGCTGTAGAATGATATCAAGACATTAAGAAGCGATTGGTTACTGTTTAGATGCTGTAGAATGATATCAAGACATTAAGAAGCGATTGATTACTGTTTAGTAGAGGTAGAATGACACCAAGACATTAAGAAGCGATTGATTACTGTTTAGTTGCTGTAGAATGATATCAAGACATTAAGAAGCGATTGATTACTGTTTAGTTGCTGTAGAATGATATCAAGACATTAAGAAGCGATTGATTACTGTTTAGTTGCTGTAGAATGATATCAAGACATTAAGAAGCGATTGATTACTGTTTAGTTGCTGTAGAATGATATCAAGACATTAAGAAGCGATTGATTACTGTTTAGTTGCTGTAGAATGATATCAAGACATTAAGAAGCGATTGATTACTGTTTAGTTGCTGTAGAATGATATCAAGACATTAAGAAGCGATTGATTACTGTTTAGTTGCTGTAGAATGATATCAAGACATTAAGAAGCGATTGATTACTGCTTAGTTGCTGTAGAATGATATCAAGACATTAAGAAGCGATTGATTACTGTTTAGTTGCTGTAGAATGACACCAAGACAATAAGAAGCGATTGATTACTGTTTAGTTGCTGTAGAATGACACCAAGACATTAAGAAGCGATTGATTACTGTTTAGTTGTTGTAAAATGATATCAAGACATTAAGAAGCGATTGATTACTTTTTAGTTGCTGTAGAATGACACTTAGTTCAGAAAAATACAAATACCGAAGCTTTAAAATAATGGATACATTCATAAGAATCCAAACACTAATGAAAATAAATGAAGTTAGCCATTAATACTGAGAGTACATTTCATCAAGGAATCGAATGTTCATTTAACATTGGACTGTTGGATGATTCAACATGACCTTTTTCGTCGACTGGTTTTTCTTTCTTTTCCCTGCGTGCGTCCGTCTTCAGCTTGCCCTTTGATTGAACGGGAATTCCACACTCTGACTTCTTACTTCTAATTTTTCTCTTTTTTTTTGACTGCTCGCTGATTCTTACTCTTGCCAAAATAACTATTTTCCTTTGACGTCTCGCTGATTCTTACTTTTGCCCAAGTAAACTATTTTCCTTGTAAAAGAAAAGGGTAAAACGCCCTAAGTATCTCGTTACTTTCAGAGTTGCGATTGTTCGTCCGTCTTCATGTTCGAACAATCAGATCTTACTATCAGTGTTATCATTTATACGGCTAACAAATTCTATACATGTTTTCAGATCAATAGAGCTATACTGCTAATTATCGACATCAGAATTCGGGAAAGTCATATATTCCCGTAAATCATTACGTAAAGTAACATAACACACAATCCATATTTACTAATATGATAAATTCAAATTAATGTAACACTTTCCAATCATAAATGTACACGGCGTGTTTTTCTACACCACTCATTTACCTTCCTAAGTATATAAGGTAAAAATGCTAATTCAGAATTCAAAATACATTATTAAATCACTGTAAAACCGACTATCCATACAAAATATGAACACATCATGCATCTGTAACAAAGAAACATATCTAAGTACGTTATTAAATCAATATAATACTGAACTATTTGTATCGTAGTATCGATACATTATGCATCTATGACAAAGATAAACAGCATATACATTACATCATAATAAAGGTGAATTTGAGTTAAATACCTTGTGTTTTTGGCGTCTTACAAGCGTTCCACATTCAGTTTTCCCGGAACCACAATTAATTTACGAACGTCTGTCTTTCAAAGACGTACGGAGTCTTCTATGTAGTTTTTATTTCCTCTCTTGCAGAGGTCTTCCTAGACTGACTAACATCGTTTGATACGAAGTATATATTTCCCCGATTCTGGAGTCCAACACGCCCCCTTCTCCATGCATTCGCCCAATCGGAATAAATGCTATTCTTACTGACCTTATGAAAACCGTCTATCAAGATGCCAAAAATGCCACCTAGGATCGAAATATCACCTTATCATTTGTCTCAATCATTTTTGAAAGCTCTGCGTGAGTAATCGCATAATTTTAACGCGTCAAACACTCAGTCCGTTTTCCCTCTAATTATTGTAACAGTCTGGCCGTGTTAAACTAACATTCTTTCCGTTCCAAACTCTCCCCAAGACAGTTGATTGTCGGCTAGCCTACGAATTAATTACTGGATGTCACTGACGAAAAATTTGGCACTTGACAGACACCAAGACATTAAGAAGCGATTGATTACTGTTTAGTTGCTGTAGAATGATATCAAGACATTAAGAAGCGATTGATTACTGTTTAGTTGCTGTAGAATGACACCAAGACATTAAGAAGCGATTGATTACTGTTTAGTTGCTGTAGAATGATATCAAGACATTAAGAAGCGATTGATTACTGTTTAGTTGCTGTAGAATGATATCAAGACATTAAGAAGCGATTGATTACTGTTTAGTTGCTGTAGAATGATATCAAGACATTAAGAAGCGATTGATTACTGTTTAGTTGCTGTAGAATGATATCAAGACATGAAGAAGCGATTGATTACTGTTTAGTTGCTGTAGAATGATATCAAGACATTAAGAAGCGATTGATTACTGTTTAGTTGCTGTAAAATGATATCAAGACATTAAGAAGCGATTGATTAGTGTTTAGTTGCTGTAGAATGATATCAAGACATTAAGAAGCGATTGATTACTGTTTAGTTGCTGCAAAATGATATCAAGACATTAAGAAGCGATTGATTACTGTTTTGTATATTGTTCCTGTATTTGTCAGTAATTGAGAGTATGTCTTGTATTCTAAGTCCAGAGGGACGAAAAGTGGCCGACCCTTCTTCATTTTGCCGCAGAATATAACCTTATTAGCTTTGCGGAAGCTCTGCTCAGTTATCCAGCTTTTGCTGATGCATGCAAGATAAGGAATCTTGATGGGCGCTCACCATATGAAATTGCCCACTACTCTGGCCATCAGGAATTATCTGAAATGCTGAGGTTATTCCCTGATTGTGTAAGAGGTATATATTCATCTTTTTCTGCGAATATTTAATTCCACGTACGTGACTGTTTTTTCTCCATATGATTTTATGTCTCATTCAGTTTCATCTTTCATAAATGTCCAAATTTACTACCTTTCGATCCACGTTCATAATCAGTTATAATGAAGAGTTAACAGTGGCTACCCTTTTATATTGTTTCTGAAAAGAGAAATTAAAAGCTAACTGTCAATATACCTTGCATTAATACAATGAACTTAAAATCCTAAATTAAAAATGAATGTCTGAACATAGGACAAAAATCAGATGCGAGGTTTGTTCAACATATCCTCTGAGACTTGAGTTTTAAAAAAAAAGCGAATACGTTAAATAGCTGTTAAAAGCTATTGTTATTTTCGTCGTCCCTACGCATTGTTTAACTTACCTGACACGATGCATAGTGATATCTTTGCTTTCATGTTGCCGCTTACGGCATATCTCTGATACGCAACACCACTATTTTGGCACAAATCTTGTCTCTAAAGCTTCTTTGGATGCAATTATTTTAAGTTTTTGATTATTTTACTGAAATTTTGTGAGTGCAGGAACGTTATACCAGGTTTGTATTTCTTTGTCTTCAAAGTGACATTCTAATTTACTTATGAACATGTATCGAAAACTTTACGATCTTAACGAATTTATGATTTAACGTATATTTTAGGTATCAATCATTTACAATATGCTAAAGTATGCACTGTACATTGGTAATGACAACTTCTGATCTGTGATACTTTTAGGCAATCCCAGATGGTCTAATGACAGCGGTTATGTGGACAAGGTGCGACTCTCTCAAATAAAGTCCAATGTTGAGAAAGTAGGATTATCCGAAGGTTCGCAAATATGTCATCCTCCGTCAGTACCACATGTAGGAAGTACCGGTCGTGCTTTAAGACACGTACAACCTCCAAAACAAAGTATGTCACCTAGTTGATATGCCACAATATCCGTCCTATTTTATGAAACCCCACAATCCAAAGGATATATATATATATATATATATATATATATATATATATATATATATATATATATATATATATATATATATATATTGTGCGTGTGTGTGTTTGTGTGTGTCGACATTTGCAAGATTCATTATATGGTCTTCATCTCGTGTCCTCAATGTCTAAGAAAAGTCTATATATAATCCTAGCTCCTTTTTTTGTCTGTGTCGTTATAATATCCCACATACCATGGCTAAAATAGTATAGTGTATATTAACATACAATGGCTAAAATAGTATAGTGTATATTAACATACAATGGCTAAAAGAGTATAGTGTAAATTAACATACAATGGTTAAAATAGTATAGTGTATATTAACATACAATGGTTAAAATAGTATAGTGTATATTAACATACAATGGCTAAAATAGTATAGTGTATATTAACATACAATGGCTAAAATAGTATAGTGTATATTAACATACAATGGCTAAAATAGTATAGTGTATATTAACATACAATGGCTAAAATAGTATAGTGTATATTAACATACAATGGCTAAAATAGTATAGTGTATATTAACATACAATGGCTAAAATAGTATAGTGTATATTAACATACAATGGCTAAAATAGTATAGTGTATATTAACATACAATGGCTAAAATAGTATAGTGTATATTAACATTCAATGACTAAAATAGTATAGGGTATGTTAAAAGACTTTCTAAATGCATGCTGGGATTTAGTTTCTTATACCGTTATCCGTCTTATGGTTCATTTAATGTCGTTTAGATTGTCATTGTAAAAGATGTTTACCCTAGATGAAAGAGATAATCTCCTAGATGAAAGAGATAATCTCCTAGATGAAAGAGATAATTTCTTAGATGAAAGAGATGACAGATAATCTCCTAGATGAAAGAGATAATCTCCTAGATGAAAGAGATAATCTCCTAGATGAAAGAGATAATCTCCTAGATGAAAGATAGTATCTCCTAGATGAAAGAGATAATCTCTTAGATGAAAGAGATGAAAGATAATCTCCTAAATGAAAGAGATAATCTCCTAGATGAAAGAGATAATCTCCTAGATGAAAGATAGTATCTCCTAGATGAAAGAGATAATCTCTTAGATGAAAGAGATGAAAGATAATCTCCTAGATGAAAGAGATAATCTCCTAGATGAAAGAGATAATCTCCTAGATGAAAGATAGTATCTCCTAGATGAAAGATAGTATCTCCTAGATGAAAGAGATAATCTCTTAGATGAAAGAGATGAAAGATAATCTCCTAGATGAAAGAGATAATCTCCTAGATGAAAGAGATAATCTCCTAGATGAAAGATGTTATCTCCTAGATGAAAGAGATATATAATCTCCTAGATGAAAGAGATAATCTGGCACACTGCTAGATATCAGCTGGTGATTAATATATTGGCTTTATAACGATGTACAAGACCCGTGTACATGATACTTGATACTAGATTGGGAGAGATGGATGGAAGATTGGATATATGTTCTGATGCTGATATAGGTTAAATTACCTGTCCTCTCTCGCCCAACGACATCTTTACCTATATTTTACAATTCTGCAGAGGCTATATACCAATGAACCTAATGCTTTAAGACTATATATTACAGATTTTTTTACTTTTAATGTAACATTTATACATCTCATGGTATAGCAACGATACAGCGTAATTATATATATATATATATATATATATATATATATATATATATATATATATATATATATATATATATATATATCCTATTTCGTTTGGGATTTTGTTGAGGCTAAAAATGTCCTTTACTATTCAGAATAAACTATGTGTTTCAACAATTATGTCTAAATATTAATTATATAACCAGGCAGGCCTGCACCTAGTCGGGACAACCATGGCACTTGTCAGGGGCCCTAGTGGCGTTTTAAAATATATGCACATATTTGAAACACGAAAGAGGCCCGAACTCTGTCAGCTGCCTGGGGCCCAGAATTTCCTAGGTGCGGGCCTGAACCAGGGACAATGATAACAATACATATCCTAAAAATCTTTAGCTCACGATCTTTTTGGAGAAATTGTCTTCCCGTCAATCAAAGTTAAAAATAATCCTGAATAAATTAACTCTAAATATGATAGATATAAATGGTTTAATATGAATCATTTCCTCTTTTAATAGGAATGCCATCTGCAAAATCACATTTTATAAGGCTTGAAATGGAGCTTTTGCACAAATTGAATTTTTGAGCCAATGTTTTGTATATGCATATAGGTAGTTTGAGCAGCTCCTTCCTTTGTCATAAATGATATGAAAGTGTTAATGTTATTATACACAGATTGTTGTGTGACATATTAACCTTTGTTAACATTACGTTTTTAACCGTGACAGCTTGTTTCTTGAAAAATAAAAGGTAAAATCCCGGTTAATGTTATTTTTGGAAAAAACCATTATTTTTTTACCAGTTCATTTCAATCCATAATAACATGATTCTGATTTATCAAAATGTAGAAGGAGGAGTAACTTTTAAAGTCATTTAGTCAGGGCACAAATGAGTTATGAATGTTTTAAATGGAAGATAAAATATAGATGTATTAAAATAGCCATATTAGAGCAAACTCTTCCTTTTCACTCATATCCTACCTATGTCCCGATGCAGCCACATAACAATACGATTATACGTGTGTCTGCCAATGAAATGAGTCGTATACTATACGATAAGGAAACGTACTGTCGCAGCTGCGTCAGCTCCGTGAATTCGTAACTTCTAAACACATCATGCCAATAAATTATAATGAAAGTGTTCATCTGATTATACCATTATATTATGCGATGATATTGTATATTTGAATAATTATTACAATTGTAAGATTCATAACGTATATGCACGTATGTATTGATGTGCATATGTATATATGTATGTACTAATACACTTATTTTCATACAAAATAAATTTTCTGAATTTTGGACAGATTTGCAGCAGTCAGCATTGCCAGAAGAACGGATGGCAAGCAAAAGCGTATACGACCAGCAATTTGATATCAGGGTAAAATATACAATTTGGTAATTTGTATTAGTACAGACTACATCGCATATTATTCAAGTACACGTGTCACAACTAAAATAATTGAAATTATTATTAATTTGATTTATTATTATTATTATTATTATTATTATTATTATTAATTAATTAATTAATTGATTAATTAATTAATTAATTAATTAATTAATTAATTAAAGATCGCTGATAATTGGACTTTGGTGAATTGTTTAACATCTACAGACATATTAAAAATTAGTGTAAATGCAACACATTGAAACTTTAGTGCTAAATTTGCAAGAAATCATAATTAAATAACGCATGCTAATTTTCATTTTATATATTAAACTGGCAATTTAATTCAAATAAAATTTTAATACTTATATTCAAGGACAGCATGACTGATCAACGCGCATTCTGAAGTTGGTGTTACAGAAAGTTATATCACAAAATGGTATTCGTTCATTTTCATTAGGAACAGTGCATACAAACTAAGAGAAATAATAGTTTTATTGGTAAAACGTTCTTTCCATATCATGCTACTAATATATGATAAAGGCAACGTTTACGTAAAATAAATTCTTCTTCATATTTCAGTTATAGTTGTTGTCATCTGATGATGTGTTTTGATTATTGCAGTAGTTGTTTCCCTTATTTAACTGTTCTGAAATGTATTTTATTGTTGTTTTTGTATGGAAAATTTTGTACCCGAGAAATGATATATATATATATATTGTAAGTCCTTTCTCTAAAGATACGAACATGTTGTTACGTTTGTTTTTTTTCTCTGGATTAGTTGGTGAATCAGAGCTACTGTTAACAATGTCCGTAGTATTTTTCTGGTTAGCTAAATAGTAAAGTCTTCTTCCAAACAACATACTCAATATTAAAAACTGTAATTTTGATCATGCTGATGTAAATATTATTGCTGTGAAATAATCTGTATAAATTAATATCTCTGACATGCATATTTCCATATCCAAGTAAATATTTATATTATTCTTAAATTGATCATTTATTGCAGGAGAAACCCATGCCGGAAGAGAAGAGAAAAGGTTTTTTCTCGAAACTGCTGTCGAGAAGACATAAACCTAAGCCAAGGAATCGTACTGCTTCAGATGGTGTCTTAGAATCTGTGCGAAAATTTCAAAGACAGAATGCACACGTAAGCAAACGATTTTCAGGATATTAACCTCATCATACATATTTCATGAAGCGACTGAAGTCAATGTAAACGCATTGAAAATTACATTTATTTATTTTTCATACGCTCTGTTTTAATAATAAATGAAACAATAGAGCCGGACCGGAACTTCATTACTGAACGATACAAACTAAAATCAATGGATTTGTATATATATATATATATATATATATATATATATATATATATATATATATATATATAACGCTTTTAGAACGAAAAGTCTATTCCTTTGGATGGCCAAAATGCCGTACACACTATCATAACACTAAAGCCTCATCCTAAATTCAATATGACAGCTACATGTGTCTACAGGCAACCTGATAACTTACTATTATTTCTCTCGGGTGCATGTTAACGTGGCGGCTTATCTAAATTAGTGGTCAATCAGAGCTACTGTTGACTATTTTCACATTATTTCTCTGGTCAGCATGTCAGATACTTTGTTACTATTATGTAAATGTTCCTAAGCCCTGTGCATTCCTGGATTTCTCAAAAACAGGTAAAATCGTAAGTGAATTTTTTTTACCTACCGACTCGTCAGTACAATGTCTCGTGTCCTGGTACAAATGGCAGTAAATATATAACTTGTTCTGTTGTAAAAAGTGTCTGCATTGCCCTATCGCCGGACTTGTATTAAAATCGGTACTCCTTTATTTTAAATTGGTAATTATTGAATTGTTCCGAACTGGTTTAAATGTCTATGTCACCATAAAATGTTCTGCTTGAGTACCAGGTATATTTAAACTAATCACTAATCCGGGCATATTATATGATCTCTCATTAGGTAAGCAGAAGACAAACGCAGCGTGAAGTTCCCGATGAAATAAAAAGTGGCATCAGTAAGCATTTGGTTCAAAATTTTTAAGTTACTTTATGTTTTAGTTTAAACTGTTCTCTTCAGTTTGACGCACCACACATTTCTGACAGTATGATTCAATGTATTAAACGCGTGTGAATTGCATCATTTCAGTTTCGAGTTGTAGATTGTTGCTTCACCATCTATTTTGTTCTTTGTTATAAATTTCAAATTCATTTATAATAACTGTTTTTCTCTACAAAAACAAATAGCCTACAGTGATTATCCAACTCTCAAACCTGTATGTCATTTAGTGCAGAAACTAGGATGATCTAAAATTGAATGTACATTGATAACTGATTGACATCGAAAATTAACCTATTTCATTGCCATTGTGTTTATAACCAAAGCTAGACGTCTGGTAATTTCGTAAAGCCTCTATCAAAAAAATTACATTTATAGACAAAAAAAAATGATATTTCCAAACATTATTAGATATAATAAAGCAAATGGTCCAATGACGCACATATTACGTAGCATTTCCAACATGTATATAAATGTTGGTATTTGTGGTTCGTCCAAGTTTTCCAAACAAATACTGTGGGTTATGTTTAGTTTTCAAACTGAGAGTTAGGATAGTTAGTTATATACTAAAATAATAGATACTAAAGTTATTGTCATGTTGCCTTCACTATTTATACTTTAGGTAATTTGTTTATTACTCTACAATGGAGTATGATATCATTTTAGAAGAATGCGTAGTATATATATATATATATATATATATATATATATATATAATAATAATAATAATAATAATAATAATAATAATAATAATAATACAAATGCACATTAAATGCTTTTACATTTAGTTTGCTTCATCTTGACTCGACTTAACACAATGCCTGACATTCATTTGGTTCTAGCATAGTCTAATCATCTGTTGAAGATTTACAACGAAAAAATAAAAGCAGGAAACCTATATATCACTTGAATGCGTTGTTGTAGAAAGTTAATAAAGTGGTAATTGTTTAATTTATTTTAGGAAAACAAATGCTAATTCTTTATTTCAGGCAGGAACAGTTCTTCTGTGTCGCACCCAATTGGAAATGAACAAGAGCAAGCAGTGAGTCTTTCCATTCCAATTCAAAATCTGATATCACTAGATAGGACTACTCCATTTCATCTAAGTTATATAAAATGGATTCATTTCTTTCTCCCTTGGTTGTTTTTCTATTTTGTTATTTTGTTTGCTTTTAAAATATCCATATCAGTAATCACCCAAGATTGAAATTCGTAGGGAGATGTTTTACCAGTGGTGTATATATATATATATATATATATATATATATATATATATATATATATATATATATATAAGCTAATAAACTTAATGACTTAATGATCGGTATACAAAATATTAACTCCGCATCGATTAGAGTTTCGAGCTCTGTCAATGCAGGTATGTAAGAAATCTTGCCATTAGCTTTCCATGGGTCGGTAATTCTTACTGGGGATTTTCCAAGTATGTAAGAAATCTTGCCATTAGCTTTCCATGGGTAGGTAATTCTTACTGGGGATTTTCCAGGTAGAGTTATACTGACTGCCATCTACATCCTATGTTAGGGTGAGAAATGGCGTTAAACGCAAAGCAACAACAACGAAGCAAGGTGATCAATTCAAAATTTGACTTGTTACCATTGGCCTTTCGAATTAATACAATTACTTCCTATATTTAACAATTTGTCACTTACTTTAATAAAATGCATTTAAAAAAAAATCAAAACCATTTAACGAAATTCATACAAATCCAACTTTAAAATCAAAGCTGTTTTCTCATCAGCTGGTTTGACGTGAAATTTAAGTGTAACCTAATGTAAGTAACATACCTAGCGTGGTCATGCTTAGAACAATGCTTTTAATAGGAGCATTACTTTTTTCTCTTTTCTGTTTTCGAAACAATGTCTATCCAAATGTCATTTACGAGCCCTGTTTCATTCTATCCAAAGCAGGACGAGAGAGAGAGAGAGAGAGAGAGAGAGAGAGAGAGAGAGAGAGAGAGAGAGAGAGAGAGAGAGAGAGAGAGATAGATAGATAGATAGATATTATCTAAACGCAAAACTTAACATTCAGATGCAAGCAGTCCATGAAGATACAAGAGACAAATCCAAGAAGAAGTTTCATATATTCTTTAGAAAAGCTGAGGTTTGTAATCTTTTAGATAATCCTTCAATGTAATGGGATCAAATTGTATTTCAAACAATAAGATCTAATCATTATGCATCTTATACATTTAATGCTATATTAATTGCTTGGTACCTAGTCATGTAATGTCATGTAATGTCCTGGAATGTCATGTAATGTCATGTAATGTCATGGAATGTCATGTAATGTCATGGAATGTCATGTAATGTCATGTAATGTAATGGAATGTCATGTAATGTCATGGAATGTCATGGAATGGATTCAAAACATTGTTAAATGTGCAATTGTGGCTTTGTTTTACTAGAATATTTGTTTTAATGAAACATTTTTACAAACAATTCTCTTCACAAAGGCACTTTGTGAAATTATGCATTAGAATGCAGTTATGTATGTTTACAAAGATTACAGTTACGGATTATGTAAAGGGTGTGAACCAACAGGCATGATCCACGTTTGAAACTGTTAGTAATACACTATTAACTTTGTGTACTTTTTGCAATACTTAAATGTATCAATTTGTAACAGAATTGTTACCGAGTGGATGGTGGATTAAATGAACAACACAAATACAATATGTGAAAGATAATGTAAATTTATGAAATAAATTATTAATGAAAAATAATGATGTATCAACACAATAACTCATGCATTCAGCCCACAATCAGACTTCACAACCATTCACAATTCAAAAATAAATTAAATATTAATACAAAATAAACACATATGCAAGGAATCTCCTGGACTAAACACAGATCCGAGGAACTTCCTGGGTTACACAAATGTTTCAAATAAAATCGAGCCTTTACAAAAGTTGTATTATCGCACGTATGGATTGCGACAACAAGTACAAACATCTACATGTATTTTATCAAGTTGCTAACTGTTATTGAGATTCCTGTAATCCCTTGAAATACTACTGTGATTCAAAGTAACTATGTGGAAATATAACAATGTATTCAATTGTAACTACAGTTGAAACACACATATGCGTCTCGACCCTGTACAACCGTACGATTCACCAACTGTTGACCCAATACTTTTATCGGCCACTTGCCCTTCACGGATCCACTACAGTTATACGTACAGATAGCATACAGCACCTACTAGAACCACCGGTCCCAAACACCTAGATGCTACCCCGGACGTTTACACCTCTTGACAGCTCCGACACTCGGACATTTAGACTTCTAGATTTCCGGATATTTACACATCACGACAGTCGTAGACAGACAGACAATCCGACAGACAGACAGTCAGATACCTCAATTTGATAGCACAACCAAAATGCATAATCACGGCACAATCAGTCACATTCAGCTACAATTCAGAGACATTCAGAGACGTTCAGCTACAATTCAGTGACATTCAGAGACGTTCAGCTACAATTCAGTGACATTCAGAGACGTTCAGCTACAATTCAGTGACATTCAGAGACGTTCAGAGACGTTCAGCTACAATTCAGCCCTTTGGCTGGAGAAAGAATGAAGAGCTATCTCTCCTTTGATAAGATACTTTTGGACTCGCCATCTTATTAGAAACATTCTGCCTTATATATCCTCAAATAGGTGAGCAGAATTCAGGGCAAAATTTCCGTGCACCCCGTGATTCTAATGTTCCTGACTTCAAGTGATTTGTAGTCAGGCACATGCAAATCGCTACACGTCACTTACCTTGAAAAACACTTATTCACCCCAGGTAACGCATGTATGACGAAACAAAAAAATGGTGAAATTGGTTTGTAATTCAAGAAGAAATAAATTCAATTTTCGCCTAATTCTGTGACACAATTACAATATAACAGTATTATATGCAATGTAACTATTGGAAGCTGTAAGACTTTTATGCATAGCGTTACGTATCGCTTTCATCTTGTTTTTCTACGTTTTATAGACCAGGCAGTCAATGCGCCTAGCACATGCGAAGAGAGACAAAAATATTTCATACCCATCCTTGCCGTCAAAGAAGCCATGACATCCATCAGAACAATGTACATCAGTACAGACTTAGCCAAAGCAATATTTTCCCAACTCAAGGCTGGAAACATTGGCAGAAAACATGTTCATTACATTATACAGTGTTCAATGTGAAATCATGTTTATATATGACAAAATATTTATTATGTTATCTATCATTTTCTATCTTGTCGATATTTTATTGATACCATTCAACCGATTAGAACCATACCAACTGTATCGTATATATGCCTCGTTCATAGTTGGATAAATTCAACATGCTCATTGGTCCAATGCCCTTTAATTTAAAATCCCAAACCCATTATTTAGAAAGGTATTACGTTTTGATCAAATTAGATTAATATACTTTCGTGTTATTTCTTTTAAGCATAATCCCCTATAACCATGGTAACACTACCATATGTGAACTTTGTTAGTTAAATCGCATTTATGGAAGAGGAAAGTACCATAGATTCAACAGAGTAAAGTAATGAGTTTTATTTCAGAATCTTTTGTGTTCCATTTATATTACTGTGTATCCTTACTTTACAATAATACCAACATCTTTGAATTTAGTTTTAACAAGTTCTTACACAATTTGAGTTTAATTAATATTACTGTTAAAGATTATTTCGTCGATGGCAGGTGGAAAGTGAGAGACCAATGTGTTACCGCTAGTGCTTTATAATGTAACATCAACATTTAATCATTTAGAGATTCTTCTGACGGTGCTCGCTCAAGACACTCTGTAACTTGCACGAAACATCCATAAATATATTTTTTATCCATGTAAGTTGGATATTAATAGTGTCGTTGTTATAAGTTCATGTTTATTGACTGCACAGGTTGACTTTCAAAATCAAAAATTTATCAGGAGATTCTAAATATGTTGATTATAACAGTCAACCATTCTTAATTTCCATTATCATCTAATATTTAGAACTTTCGCAAATTTCCATTGCATTTATCCTTTTTTAATAATGAAATACTAAAATGTGACACCTTACTTTCTTTTGATTTATAGAAAAACAAATCAAAATAATCAGTCTCATATTAAATTGTGACCCATAGTCCCAGACATTACTGACATGTTGGCCTTCTTTTTACACATCTTTAAAAGGATTCAGAAAAATTCTTCAACCAGGGTTCTTGACAACATCGAACAAGAAACCCCATAAAAAATGACGTTTCTGGACCCGCGTCAAGTACAATGCTAAATGATATAGAAACTTGAAATCCATAAACAATGTGGACAACTATTTTTAGTAAGTAGTGTGAAGTTCTTTTAAATTTAAGTCTTCCCGAAACTGAGGAATTATCAACGCTAACTACTGACCATCAGCAGGAAATCGGTCCTTGTTTTTCAAAATTCTATTTGACCATATCTTGCTAACATGCTGATGACCTGTGAGCAACGACGTGAGGATTACACCCATTTGTATTAATTGTCATATATATATATATATATATATATATATATATATATATATATATATATATATATATATATATATATATATATATATATATATATATATATTCAAAGTGTTAAACTCTCGCTACTTTATTTCGAATTGCCATTAATTTTTCAATATAAGCAAACATTCCTGTTTGAATTGTCAGAGAAAAACCTGATTGAACGAAAACAAATGCTGTGTCACTTTCTAGGCTTTTTTTTATCTTTTATTTTCATTTATTGGTAACGTTTCTTACCCTTGTCGCTAGATAGACCCACCATGTTACATTTCCCTTGTCGTCCCCAAACAACTACTGCTGTGTCACGTTTCTAGGTTTGTTTATCTTTTATTTTCATTTATCGGTAACGTTTCTTAGGTAAGGGCCTATTCTAGCTCCCTTTACTTAAATACTGCACTACAACATGCAGACAGTTGAAAAAGGATCTATTGTGAACTGAGTTGCTTTTTTACACAAAGAGTCAATAACCTTAATAACAGTTTATATGTTTAAAATCGTAAGTATTTCCATTACGTCAATAACATCGGCGGCTTAAAATGTATACGATTGTGTTTACATTCAAGTTTTTGTGAAATAATGAATAACATTCATTTTCAATGAATAATAAATATTAAAACCTCAATGGATTAGAGATTAATCTATTAATATCTAAATAAAACATCAGCTGAATTATGTTCCTTGTCATTACCTGTCCTACTCTAATATATGTCACATAGGCTTTTTCAAGTGTAATATATGTCACATAGGCTTTTTCAAGTGTAATATATGTCACATAGGCTTTTTCAAGTGTAATATATGCCCCACAGTCTTGTAAATCACCGCGACGTTTCTGTACCTTATTCACCTGTGCAATTTCTAGCAGCTTGTCATTTGCAGGAATCTTGATATGTCAATGTCCAGCTATTTCGTAAAGAGGCTTCAAAGTGAATTGTGGCAACTCTGGAGAAAGTCTTGTCATTTAATAATGTCTGCTATTTCATTCGCTGCAATGCATGTACATTTAAGCTACCACCAGACTAATATCAAAATAATACTGCCAAAATACCACAACAATAAAAACAGAAAAAAGATCCAAGAGAGAATTGACATAGATTTGACGTTATCATAGAGCGACTACTCAACCCATTGGCATCATATATTCATCTTCTGTGTGTACTTATAGGTCCTCTTACTCAAATAATTTATAATAAATATGAAAACACTGAATATGCTCAGCTATAACGACACATAAAGCAAGTCAACCTGTAAATATTTATGCATATGTCTCCTAAATTTTCCTATGAATTTATAAGAATGAATGAATGAGTATGCATTAAATAGGTTAGTACAGTAATTGTGACATGATGTGACATGATGGTAACCATTATACAATCAGTTTAACATCACACAACAAATTATTAAATGAACATTCTAATGTGTTTATATGTTAAAGTGATAGAACCTCAAGAATCACAGTTCTAAATCCAAAGTTTGTACTTTAAATTGATCTCGTGGAAGTCGATTGTGACTTAAGTCCTTGGAAATGCCAGATAGTGCGACATGATTATTTAAATGTTCAAGTGTTTTACTTTTAATTATTTATATATTTAATGTGTCTATGTTTATGTTTTAGGTCTTCATCTTCATGTTCTTCATTTAGTCATCATCTAGTATAATTAAAGCACAAGAACATCAGAGATGTAACGTTGTTTTTCCTCCAAAAGACCGATATATCTATTACAATAAAGTCCACAATGAGCGCATGTTATTTTCAATGATCGAGAGAAAATCTCAGATTTGACAGAGTGGCCTACACAAAGGAATATGAAGAAATTGCGCCTGTTCATTGGGTTTGCTGGTTGTTATGGTCGGTACGTTGAACACTACGCCAATATAGCGGAACCATTAAATGACGTATGAACACCGGTCATCGCTGTACTGAATATGTAATACCAATTTACTAAACTCACACAAACAACAACAAGCAGCGATTTGGTTTACGATGTACTCTCACGAATCTTAAAAAAAACTGGCATATAAACTAAATAATCTTAATGTGATGCTTTAATTCTCGTATACAGTCTCAATCAGCAAACCATATCAGCAAAGTCTTAATTATTAAAGAGACTATCGAGCATTTAAATTATTAGATGGTAAATAATTAAAATGTTATGCTCTGACTTTCTCATCTTACTGAGCTAATCAACACCTACTGAGTGCATACTATTTCTACAAGACAAATGAATCCCTAGTATCATGTGATATTTTCGTGACCTCCATTCAAATTAAATCGCGAGGTACTTGACCGAAATAGTTGCTGACGTGTCCTTGGCAATCAGCTTTGATTTATAAGTGAAGTTCTACATCTGTTGTCATGAACTGTTAGTATTAACATAGCAGTCATTGAATGTAAAGAATTAATAAAGAAAGGACTTTAAAACATGAAACTAAAAACTGATATATAATATAGATATACGTAACACCATCCAGTGTCTTTAATAGTGTTTTCTACAGGCGCATGAACCTGAAACGGTTCAGTCAGACTTAAACAGTGGCTATTGACTTCATATCAACATGCTGAAAAATCCTTTATATACGTGTTAAAGATAATACTAATACTATACGTACATTAATTAAAATTATGGTCATTTTGACGTTTAAGCTGGGGTCAAGATCTGTATTTAACCCTTGGCGTAACATATGTGAAGTATAACAAACCTCGACAGAACGTCATTGATATTTAAGTACACTAAAGGGATTGTATGGAACATAGCCGTAATTTAATACAATAAACAACACACCCCTCAAAGGATCTATATATTGCAAAGTATTCGTCTCCTATAGATTTTATTTGCATGTTATCTGTAGAAGAAACACGCTATCTTTAATTTCCTGCGTAATAAAATTAAATGTAAATCAGCAAAAGGCATGATACTGTTTATCATATATTATCCTAAGTATAGACCAATCGAAAAGCTTCGGATCACAAATTCTATTTTCATTTCAGTTAAATCGGCTTAAGAAAGTGGAATTAAATAAGAAAAAAACCTTTACTCTTATAAACGTTGTTTGTTTTAAAAAACATAAACAAATATGTACGTATTAATAATTACCCTGTAATTTTAAAAACATGGGGAATCATGACTGAATTGGCTTCCCTTCACGACTTTAAAACGTTTAAATGCCAACTGAAAATTACCAACTTGATCTAATGATTTAATATATTTCACTACTATCCGTGTATTTGCAGATCATAATATGAATTATACGGCAAACCTAATCTAATTTATTATCTATTTTTATTTTACGAGCTGTTTTGCAATACTTATTAATTAATATTTCGAATTGTTGCGTAATGCAATAGCGTTTGTAATTATCCATATAATCAATTCCTTTAAATACAATAAAATAGGGTTATGTCTTTTGTCATGAAAGGTAGACAAAAAAATCATTATTAATCTCATATAAAATAAAAATCATTATTATTCTCGTATTAAAATAAATTCATTGTCCTACATGTTAGTAACATTTTGGTATTTCTTGTACACATCGCAAAACGCATGCATAAAAATTGCTACATCAATATTCTTAAAAACATTAGACACTATCTCTGACTATTTTAAAGAAACGGATAACACTAAAACGTTTGTGTATTTTTCTGCCAAGTGTTTTTGGAATGAAATTCATAAACAAAGCTAATAATTATTAAAATAAATTTGGAGTAAGCGCATTTGATAGCGCCCCGTTTTTAAGCAATTCTTAGATTTGTATGATAATAGGGATTCCGCGCCATGTAAATATTCATAGCCCGAAATAATTAGCCAATTATTAGGAGCAAACGTCACGGAGTCGAGTGTTAGTGAGTTTGAACGATGTCATGGTTCGCTAGTAGTGAATTCAGGTCCAAACTGAATGACTGTCCCTGAGTAAGATAGTCCATATTAAAATATAGTGGTGTAAAAATAGTGTTTCTAAGGTGGCGGTATTTACGATAGGAAACCGGTAAATTACACAATGGAATCCATGGAAACCGGTAAATTACACAATGGAATCCATAAGTTGGGACTTAGTAGATACCGGTTACGTGTTCATAGTGGAAAATAGGTGTTGTAATATTAGCGTAATGAGCCGGTAAAAGCGTATATTGACTTGTCAGGGTGGCGGAGTTAAATAGTTCGCAGTGAGAAAGGGGATACTAGTGTATTTTCTATGGCATAACCGGCTGGCGGTACGGAAATCTGATGACGGTGAAGAAAAACCATGCAAATGTGCGGTTGACGGACTTTTGGCAAGTTGTTTTAAAGTGTACCAGAAATCATTTTGTTATGCAATTGGAGAATCATCATCTGTTGGAATTCGGTCGTAATTTATTCAAATTCCAACTGACCACGTCGCACATCCAAGGTGGCGACGTGTTATCTATTGTTCAATGATGTCAGGTTTGCTCACATGTTACATGTATATGTTCCAAGTGTCAAACCCTGGCTGTTTATATTCTATGCAATATGCGCTAAACATATCTATCTTACTGGAAGTGTCAATGGAAATCTTGTGATCTAACGAAAACAAACGTAATGCACATTTTTTGGCTTGGTTATCCAGTATTTTGACATTTGTCAATAACGCTTCATACGTACCCAAACATTACTAGCTCTTTATACATCACATGTATACTACATTATGTAGACATTTAAACAAGACAATGTATTGAGAACAAAATAAAATGGCTTTAATAATATATTGATGGTTTAAGGTCGATAGTTCATTTCATCATGGAAACCCCAAAAGGCGGCTTAAAATGTATATATATATATATATATATATATATATATATATATATATATATATATATATATATATATATATATATATATATATATATATATATATATATATATATATATATATATTTGTTTACATTCACCCATATATGAATAAAGGTTAACAAGTGGATATTGGACGAAAAGATGATTATGTATAGACTTATCTAAAACATATCCATACCTACTTTTTGGACAATACATTACCTTGCTGTGCTATTGTAAATGTGTTTTTTTCGTCTAGGTGATATATATCTACACGGGGATATGTTACAGGAAGCAATAGCATCCGTTGGATTTAAGGCAGCGAATTGAAAAGTTTACACTCATGAATAGGACAATAGTTGAAGCTGCAGTGACGAGACAGAGTGTTTGTTTCTTTGGAAGATATGTCTTCATTGCTTGCTTTTATCATCCATTTGTTCGTTCTCACCAGCAAGTGTCAGACGATCTATGTGTAATACTAAAAAGTTCCGCCCTTTCGTAGAAGAACTGTAAGTAATGTACTAATTACTGTACGATCCATTAGCTGCCTAAATTATGTGGCGATACATTATATTACACTAACATGATGCCGTTTCGCTTATCTTTATAGGTCATAGATAACAATGGTATTTTACATTGTATAACCGTATATTCTAGTGTTAAAGGCATACAACCTAAGATTTTCGACATTTTTGTTCTTGCAAATGCATAATATTATGAAAAGTATAGTAGAAATAATGAGTAATTACAGGTAATTCAGTTACAAAAATTGTACAGCTGTAAGTTTAATCAATGAAATTAGAACGATTTTATGTACGGATTGCTAATTAATTATGCAGAAACGGAATTTACCGATATTCTCCGAAGTCGCAGTGTCAAGTGACGCGCGTAAACAAATAATGGAAGTCGAGGTAAGCCTGTGATTCTCTTTTGATGTAATTATTGCCTTTTCTTTCATCTGTCCTTCTCCTTAGTTCTTTATAGTCACCCACAATATATGTATTGCTTATAGATTTCTCATTATATATGATAAATTACAAGAAGTAGGCAAAAAAGTCAATATGATGGAAAATCCTGACAATAAGGGGTTCCTAATGTTTACTTCTCGTGTTTGTGTGATTCTGTTACGTTGTAAGATAAACCAACTAAAAATATGATAATTTGTATCATTGTAATCAGAACCGCTATTAAAAGGTCTCGCTAAAGTCGCTTCTTTGGCTCAGAATAAAGTTGATCTTCTTGGGCAGTTGCATTACCACATTACGTTCACGTATCCGATAGTCGATGTGATTTGCGGCATTTGTTTGTATATTTACACGTTTGCTTCATTGCATAACACAAAAATTAATATTTTCCCACATAATATTTAATGGATTTATTTTATTTGGAATTTTTTTGTACTGATAATTTTTTAAAAATTTCTGCAGGACTTCGACCTGGTTGTTTTAGATGAAGTCGTGCTCCTTGTTGCACAGAGGTATATTCAAGATGTCCTGGCAGCAGAAGAAGATAATGATTACAACCAGGGGAAAAGGCATACTGCTAATAGGCAGTTTATTTTATGGACTTAACGGATACCTAAGTACTGGCAACAGACATGTCATTCCAAGCTGTTGTGTATGGAGTATAATGGATAAATAATTTTGGCCAGTACCATGGCTTTACACAAGGAAAACTTGGATGATCTATCCAAATATGTGATGTGTGAATAATATAATTTATGTTGATTTTCTGTTGTATGAAACATTTCTTTTGTAGTATGCAATTTTTATTTTGCATGAATAAGTTTTGTTAAACATTTTTTAGCTACCTACCCACTAAAGAATGATTATATCTATGGCTATGTTTTGAAAGCAACTGTGAGGAGACTATTTATTAAAAAGATAGGATGAATTGAAGTTGACTTGCATTGTCTTGGGATGCAAAGAATATAAAAAACAAAAGTACACTGGTGAATATGATTTTAATCGTGCATATACAGTAACACATTAAGTTAAATGATAAATAATGCATATTCATATTGAGTTGAGAAAGCAAAACTTGTTGCATTGTTTCATGAATACAGATTGGCTTGCAAATATCAACAGAACTACAAACACTAGGATACTATTCTATCCAGACACTGCTCATTAATTACAATATCATGTAATACAAAATGGCTCTGGAAACAGAATAAGGTTTTCAAGACTAAAATACTAGTTCATCTAAAGCAACCTTGAATGCTTATATCACATATGTGGATCATCAGCCATCTTATTACAACTAAATCAAATATACTCGACACCATTTAAAAGCATCAAATTTTCAGTTTTTTAAATGTGTTCATTTACCATAGAAATAATTATACCCTTTATATGAATACCCAGATGAATGTACACAACTGCATACACTGTAAAACTAACTATTATATATTATGAAATGTACAAAACGTATATAAGTACAAATGTGCACGTACAGGTATAACTTTAATTCAAGAGTACATGTACAGTCAGGCATAAAAAACTGAAGGATATCATCTAAGAATAGTTATGGCATATAAAGAGGTTTTCCATGTTATTTAGGTTGGGTGGGGTGCTCCCAATATTATTTAAATTATTACAAAAGACCCCTTGGCATGTTTTTGTGAGGAACTGAAGTAGTGATAGACAGATGCAGTGCTCAGAGCCCCCAGTCAGTGGTGCCAACAGTTAAATTAATGAATACACAAAATGTGAAAGTCACATAAGCAACAATTTAATCTCATTAAATAACAGTCATCTCTCAAATGAAATTCAAATTAAAACCCTATCACTTGTCTTTAACTCGACCAAGTTATGGCCTATTTTATCATCTGACTTAGTGTAATAGATTTTCCTCTTCTCCTGTGTTCCTACTCGTCTGTACGATCTTTCGCTGGAGTGGTAGTCCAATTCCATTCAGTCCATCACACTTCTGCCTCCATTCTTCCTTTTCTTTGTCTCCCAGAGACTTTTATATGAGAAACTAGTGAACCATTACTATAAATGATTGATTTCAGACATCCTATTCCAAAAGACTAGACAGTTCTATAGAAATTACATTGATGTTTTAGAATCCTGTGCATGGTTTCTATGCTTTTGACACAAGTGATTACCAATTACTCAATGCCAAACTTTAGTACATCACCTAAACAAACTACTGCAGAGAAACAAATATTGAAATTAAGCCTACCCCCATGTATGTTTACTATTGCATTTCTTTTAAAATTAGGGTAGCTAGGTACTCATTCACACACACACACACACACACACACACGCACACATATATATATATATATATATATATATATATATATATATATATATATATATATATATATATATACTGAATAGTATATATAATGTACTAAGTACAATGCAAAACTGGTTCAGATATACATATCAAATTCAGGAATGCAGGGGTCATGTTACCAGGCAAGGAGACTTTGACCTCTTGATTTTTCAGATGTAAAATGACTGGTTGTAGTTCCTCCATGTACCCATTAAGTTCTGGCAGTGTTGTAATCCAAGGCATCATGTATTTATGCAATGTTGATACCAATTAGCCTACACAAACTCTTACACATTCACATGGGCGTTTTAATTGCTAACTGACCATTAACCCTGTTTGCAGCAATTTATCACTGCTCGAGTTCATGAAATTGGGCCTACTGTACAGTGATGAAAATATATTTATGCAGTGTTGATACCAATTAGCCTACACATACAAACAAACTCTTACACATTCACAGGGGTGTTTTAATTGCTAACTGACCTTTGACCCTGTTTGCAGCAATATATCACTGCTGAGTTCATGAAATTGGGCCTACTGTACAGTGATGAAAATATACCAAATTCTGTTTCAAAATTGTAACAGTGTTTGTGATTTGGATTTTTAAGATACCTTGAACAATTTTTCAGTCATATTGCTACGATGTTTGCAATGTGGCAGTTTATAATGATATCTAGCACTGAGGCATCATGCCGCAGACATGTAGCATGACATCCCATCCATTTACATTATCCTGACAGTAGGACGACCAGTCCATACACTAACCTCTTAATGCTGAGCACCAAATGAGGCAGCTGTTAATACCATTTTTATGTCTTTGGTATGACCTTGCCAGGGATCAAGGCCTCCACAACCTCTTGCATCTGAGGTGGATGCTCCTACCACTAGGCCACTGGAACGGTCAACACCAGTATGTAAATAGTAATATGTTGTTAACAAATATAATCAGTAAAGATCATTTTTAATTGATATCTTTTTTATAAAAAAAAACCCAGAAGTTAACAGCATTTTTTTTTTTATAAAATTAGTTTTAAACTGTATGTGAACCGGTAATGGCAGACATCGCTGCACCTGTGATAAACCACTTCATTACATTGTATTCTTAAAACATTGGGCAAATAAATTCAGGTAAATATATACTTTAATTAAAACAAAGTCTAAATATTTTGTGTTCGAAAATTTAGCCTAAATATTTAATAATGAAATAAGAAATATGGGACAATACTATGTTGTGAAATTCGAAACAATGTTGTTAAGCTCAATGCTGTTTTCTGATTTAATTCATTTTCATGAACATACATACATACATACATACAGACAGACAGACAGACAGACAGACAGACAGACAGACAGACATACATACATACATACATACATACATACATACTTGGATTGAAGTCATTTGCTCCAATGTACATTTTTTCTTCTTCAAAGTATCCTACAAATCTTTCTGACTGCAATTTTACACAAAACATGTAGAAAAAAAAATTATTAAAAGGTACTTTATGCAATAATACCGACTTGCAATTACACGATTTTAATCTTGTTACTCCTATAAAATTAAATGAATTACAATAAATAGTTTCTGCTGTTCTTTTTTTAATACATCTTATGGCCAAAATACACTGCATTTACTTCAATCTAAACATACATATAAGACAAGTATAAATGCAATGGGTATGAAAAGTTTAAAAAGGTCCTACATCTTGTGGTTCAAATGAATGTTTTTTCAAAAGCTTTAAGAACATAATCAACAGTGGTCTGAAGATAAACTGAATCTTGGAAATCAAACAGATGCTGGACTTTGGCTCATAGTAGACACTTCAAGAAAGTCAAAGTCTATATGGGTTCATGGTAGGGATCATTTGTTATCATACAATCACTAGAATAGTCTCTCCATAACAATTTGATATCAATAGGTGTTACCTGACTAAAAGGCTTAAATCATTTTAACTTAAAATGAGATTTCTGCTTTGTAACAATCTCTTCTGTAGGTGATGGTGGTATTGGAGCAAGTACATCAGATATTCACCTATGATCATTTATGACCAAAATAACTGGCTGGTTCATTCCAACTCTATCATCTAACCTCATTTTCAATATCAGCTTTCTTTGGGTTTGCAGACCAGCTCTCACTTTTTTGTTGAATGACCTTTGGTATCTGACAAGAAAATGCAAACATTTCACTGACAATGTCATTTTATATTTTTTTAATCCTCAAAAGTCCAAATAAAAACTGCATTCAATTACATGTAACAAATCATTTTGCTACAGATGAAAATGTTAATATAGCAAACCTGTATATAACCCATATATCATAAAAATGTTTAGATTATTTACAGAATTTTCTAATTACATTAGACTAATTCTAACCAAAATTGGTTTATGAAATTTATTTTAAAAAATTTCTTCTGTAAAAGATTAAATTGTACCACAAATAGATGGTTTATCAACTTTCAGGTAAAGCATTAATATTTTAACGAAAATGAATTATTATGTTAACAAACAAAGAATAAAGTTTATTACCTTATCTTTCCATCTATGTTTACAATGACATCTCTGTCAATATGATTGTTATGATCAAGAGTTGCCAACAGATTCCTAGCTCTGAAAGCTGGTGGCTTATATGAATATTCTTTGGAGGCATATAATACAATCAAACATCTGGAAATTCTACAGTTCTGCTGTACTTCTGAAACAAAGTAAAATGACTAAATAAATAAATTGATTCCTATGCAAAGAACTATTTCAAAATTATAAATCCCAATTAATCTGCTTTGATGAAAATGCCAGTGTACAGTAGCTTTATACATGCAGAGAATAATCAACTCATTCCACCCCTACAAATTTCTTTCCTTGTCACCTGAAATGGGGGTAGAGAATGCATTTGTGGGCTAATTTTGAATACATTGAAATACATCTGCTTCCAAGAATTTTTTGCTTAGATATATGCCTAGGTGTGCTAGAAACATCATTCGGCATCTGCATAAAGGTAAAAGTTGGAGTTTTTTCTTCTTCTGACCCATCATTTTCCTCCTGGACACTTTTTACTTCCAAGCCCCAATTTTTCCTACTTCTGCAAAAGTTTATCTGTCTGTGTATAGCTCAGACTGATATGAATTAGACTGCAAGCAAAAAAGTAAAAATTCCGGAAACAAAATCTGATTCCAACAATGGGCATGTGCACAAAAATCGGGTAAAGCTTGACCCCTCCCTCCCTGTACACATGCATACTTTACTTTTTTACACACACCCCATCTGCGTACATGCAATTACCTTCCACATTCTGTAGAACAGCCTATATTTAATCCACACAGAAAAGATCAAGGATTAATAATATTATGTATTTAATATAACAGATAGTCCACCAATGTTGAATGTCTGGCTGCATCAAATAAATAAGTTGTGTAACTTTAAAAAGTTTGTCGATTGTCCACTAAAACTCAAACACCAACTGAACCCAGTCAAGCAGGTTACATATTAGACAAATTACTATCGAGGTATATATATATGTACATACATAATCAGCAGACCTCCCACCCCCATACACAAGCATATGCATTTGGGTAACCCCCCCCCCCCCCTTGCCCTCTCCAAGTGTACTAAACGGACAAACCATAACTATGGCTTTAGTGTGGTTTGTATTTATAATACAATGTATTCATATTCTTACAATAATAACCAGTATATCTTCATTTTTTCAATTACGCATCAATACTATATTTAAGATATATTGTAATTACACATTTTTAACTTGTATGTTCATGCACTGCAAAGAAAGCTTTTGTGGGAGCAATTTTCTGATTTATACACAAATACCATCCACAAATACCAATACATACTATACATGTATATATATAGTTGCTTTTTAGTATACTTAACACGAATATTCTCCTTTTTGTATGTATCACAATTATTTTTGTTAGTATACTTTCTCAAATGGGTTGATAAAACTTTTAGACTTTTCCATCATAACACTTTCCTTCTCCTTAAGTTTTTCAACTTCAGACAATACTGAATCCCTTAAAATAAAATTTTGAAATGTGTAAATACTAATGTTGAACTTGGAAATCTTTAGTTTTGTATCAAAAGAAAGCATTATCATTTATCTTGGTTATTATAATGGGAATGATAATGCCTCAAGAAATAATAATAATAATAATAATAATAATAATAATAATAATAATAATAATAATAATTTATTTAGAGGGGTGACTCATTTAGTTAAAGACTATTCTCACTTGAGACTAACTAAAATACAAACAGCATGATGAGGAACATATCAATAACAAAAATGACATGTGCCAACAATTTACAACAAAAATATTATTCTAAATAAAACAAATCATATTTTAACAAAATGTACAATCTTTTCCAACTGCAAAATATTAAACTAGTATAGAAAGATATTTCCAGGTGCATCTACCAAAATATTTGTAAACAAGTAAATATACATAAAATTTAATAAAATGTAGTAATACTTACATAGATGCCATATCTGATTCTGATGTGCTTATATCAGAGACAGCAGGAATTCGTATCCTATGAATTGTTGGCCCAGGTGTAGAAGTTGTGGCCATGTCTTCTTTGACAATCCTCTGTTTCTGATGTTTTCCTTGCACTGGCATTAAATTCATAACTAATATAGCAAGGGAAAATAAATATTTCATTAGACACAAAAATTATATATATATATTTTATAAATAATAGTGAATGAATGAATGTTAAATTTAAGTGAACCGGCCCCGGTGGGTCATTATTCACTGTTGTATCTTTCAAAAGAAAGTTATTTAATTTTTCCCGTGGGGTAAGGAATGATGCCACATCCCCACGAGCGTTTATGTACACATAGTGTGCTATTTAATTTGGTCATGCATAAAATATACTTAACTGTATTGCATTACTTTTATTTACAGCCATCATTATTTACATTATAAATAATTTGTATTTTAAAAAAAAAACAGTAGTGACTGCTTGCCTCTAAATAGTCTTATGGTTGCGTGCGAAAATGAAGATGATCATTAATACCCCTTTTGTAGCCTCAAAAAAACAGGTGCTGTATGTCATGTACATGCGGATTTCAGCGATATTGTTGCAGGGCTGTGGCATTTTATTTCAAGCTAAATGGAATAATGCCAGTTGATATAAAATATGTTATTTTAAGAGTTTTGATAAAGAGTTAACAATACAGAAATAAAACAGCGGTATAAAAACTTGACTGTTCATTGCAAAATTGAGACTCACCAGTATCCAGCAAGAATTTGGCGACCTCTGGATTCTTTTCCAGGCTCAAAGTGGACTTCTTTTTATTCCATCGTTCATGCTGGTCACCAATACATATGGGTGTGCTGACATAATTTGCCCAAACAGTTTTTTTTTCCCTCCTCCTTTCAGAATCTATGTGTTGGTTTCGATCTAGTTGTGGACACGCCATTATTTTTGTAAACACGTGTTTGCGCATGGCTAAAATTCTTAATCTTCGGGAGAGGTCAACACAGAGGTTACATGAATATAGGCGTGGCGAATAGCGAATTTTCGTCTGCAGACAATAATTGAAATATCGCGTATTTTATCACAAAATTACCTATACTAGCCTGATTTCGGCCTCAGTAACAGCCTGAATCGTTATTTTTCAACTAAACAAGTAATCACGAACTGAAAAAAGAACAAAATAATTTCATTCGTTTTTACTTAGGTTGTATGCCTTTAATCGCCGATTTAGAATATCTTTATCTTTCATCACATGACTGTATTCTTATATCATATAATTTAAAATGAGTTAAATTGGTCATATAATATGAATCAATTTGTATAAGCCAAAGACGCAAATACTCGAGTAAACATTTATCGACCATTTCCACTAATTTGAAGAAAAAAAACGTCAGAAACAGATCCAGAAAACTACATGAGGTCTGTAATCCTCATATGTAGCGAAAAAAAAAAGCCGATAATATTGCAAATGTCACTTTATTCCATCACCATATAGTGCCATGTTTCCACTAGAAGTTCCGAATATAGTTCACAATGGCAAATTATTGTATTCGAGGTTTCTATTTTGAATTTACAGACAAGGTTGAGGATTTAACAATTACTCAGGCATTCAGATGAAACCCATGTCTTTGCCTGATATAAGCAAATCCTTGCTTTTGTTTTCATTGTATAGCTTCTTTGGGTAACAAAACTATTATATTTAGTAGAAGGGAACAAACCAGGATATGCGATTTTCGTTCTCAATAATATCTAACGATAAGCCCAGAGAGTAACATAATAGGCTGTTTTTCCAAAGCATATACGTGTCAATGGTTTTGTCTCTTCACGGCATGCATATTGCGTACATGTATGTCTGTCTGTCTGCATGCATGCATGAATGATTGTGTGTGAATGACTGACTGACTGACCCTCGCTCGTACGCATGGTCGGGTTTAAGTTTTGGTTTTGAAAGACATGCAAAAATACACAAATGTTATAACAGTTGTCTTTTGTTTCGTTCGAGATTTTATTTTTCCACTGAGAGTCTATCTATTGTCGCTTCGATAACCATAGGTGGTAGCGTGTTCTACAATATTCAGTGTCAGAAGTATTTACTTTGTTACAAATGTGTCTGCCACTCTAGATTTAATCTACGTCCGAATTAGGCGATACTCTAAGGTGTTGTGGTTGTGACAATTAGGGTTTGAAATCCAAAAACCTAAATACATTCCAGTAGTGATATGAAAAGTTCTTTTACGATATTTGTATGGTATCGCTCTAACATTGTCAACGATTCTACGCGGTATTCCGGAATTGGACTTGCATATCTTTACTGAGAATAAATTTACTTTTCTTCCCAAATCTATTTGCTTTCTTTTTCTCTCACACGCTTGGTTGTTCTGTATGTTGTCACATTTTCCCGTCAACATATCAGGAAACCAAAGGTTTGCAAATCTACTTTTAATAAAACATCTGTGAGCGACCTGAAAACATTTAAAGAGTACTTTTAAACAGGAAAGGGTAGATCCATTTGTCTTGTGAAGAAAATGATTATTAGTACAGATATTATTACTTCATTCATACATATATCATGTACAACTCTAAAACTAATCAAAGTAGTATGACATAGAGAGAGTAGTTAATGAAATTCGCAAGCTATTTGTTTCATATATCGTATGCTAGAACGTAGCTTCGAGACAATTTCGAATGCTAAAATACACGTACGCGTTCCAATTCAAGCCAAGTTCCTTTATCAGGCAGAATGCTTATAAGAGATTTTCAGATGTTTCATGAATTTGTTTTGTTCGTAGCCATGTAACGTAATACTTTGACATACATTCGTTTAGACATAATTTACGAACCTAATTACATTAATCTGTTGTAACCTAATAAGGATAGTACGTCAGATAGATAAAAACATGAAATGAATGAGCCACAAAACCGATTGTGTATTAAGTCGATATGTTTATTAAGCATCTACAATTAATAGCGCTGTTATGGCTAAACTGATTTTTGCATTGATTCTATTTGTAACTAGCTATAAAAATAAAAGAAACAAACAATCGACCAAAATAAGAAAAAAGTGTTTTTTACTTATTTTTTGACATGTTACACGTTCTTTCTTTCCCTTTAGGAGAAATACAAAAACGATCTAACGAGAGACATAAACGAACATGTCAAACACATTTTGTTTCAAACAGCAAATACCATTAGTATAATCGAAATTCACATTATTTATAAAAGACAGCTACTCTAGATCAATGGTGAGCAAAATGACGAGTGACGGTTAGCACAGACTCTAATTTCAAAATGGCAAATACCAAACACTGTTAAACCTCAAGTATTTACAAAATTGACAACCCGGAGGAATAAGACTGGACATCCAATGATCTAGAAGAGTCCGAGTTTTTCAGAGGTAGACACTAAATTTCCGAGCTAATTTTTGATGATGCATGCATATTTTATTCATTTGCTACAGAGAATATGCCGGTAAAAGAAATACAAGAAATTCATTTACTAAAACATATTCCAAATGTTGTACGAAATTTAACAGGACAGTATAGTACGTGGAATGAGTTTATGTAAATGTACTTGTTAATCCTCTGTCTTGGTAATCGTTTGTATTGCATGGTTTCATTAACTTCTCACACGCCGCCATAAAACACTGATGACAGAACTGGTGGCATCGCCGCGTGTTTGGAATTGATCGGAGCCTGACATTAGATTTCAAATCGGTCATTCTAAACTGTATATTCACGTGAATATGTTCTTGATACGAATATTGACAACGTAAACACTGAATCGACCAAATAACTTAATCAGCCTGTTTTCCCTAGGATGAAAATAAATGCTTACTTTCGTGGAGCTTCACACGACAAGTGACACAAGATGCTTTGTGATGTTCTCCTGTGTTGACCAATTAGGGTCTCACTAAAGATCTGGGAATGGTCATTCCAAATGTTTTGGGCCGTTGTCCTTTGAACGTCTGGTTTTGACTGGTAAAATTATAGTAATCAAATAAATCCACATGAAATATGTATTTTGCTTTGATATGTGATTCCCGATTTCCCTGTGGTGCACTAAGTCTCGTCTAAGTGCACGGATAACATCCGTATATCAGCACAATGATGGAATTCCTTTCAAACATGGGGAAAATCGCGCAAAGAACACATCACGTCGGAGAAGATATCATTTCAACTGACTTCGTTGAAAATGGAAGTGTGGTTCCAGCCCATTCTTTGTGTGTTGTACACGTCGATTTCAAGGACTTCTTTCCTTGAATGATCTATCGTGAATTGAGTTATGTTCTACTACAGGCCGGTACTCGTACAACAACATCTTGTAATTTTGAAATAGTAATTGATTCTGGAAGAGAATCCAACAGACTGCATACAATGGTCGACTGATGATTTAGCGATTAGACATACGTAAAACCAGGAAAAAGTAGCACGTTTTGATCTTCATCTGACTTTAAAGTTTCTTTATATTACGTTATTATTGGACTCGAATAATATATTAACTAGAAGCAGAGAGGGTGAACCGTACAAACGTTTTAGGCAAATATTTTTTAAGCAAAAACCTCTTACGAAAAACGAAAAAAAAATCTTACAACGATATGCCAACGTCGTTGTCACTCACACCCTCTGCTGCTATGGGTTAACAATGAAAATCACTACGATTTCACAAACAGACTAATTTGTAAAACCTCACCTCGTAAATCAATTAGATTCTTGGATTCGTCAGTGAGTCTGAAATTAATTCTCGTTAACGAATTATTATGACATCGCATATAGACTGGATTAGTTTGATCCTCAATAATTAGAAATCATGGAGGAGCTGTTAGTGCAAATGAATATAGAATATATCCCTGCTGAGCTTGATTTGATCGCTCGAGATTTATTTGATAGCTTCCTTCGATAACATCACATACTAAATTCAATGCTATCACCGAGGATATATTTACATTTAGCGGCGCGATATGCCGCCCGCCTCCGTCTGGGTCATTATTATACGTCAGGATAGTTGTTTGTGGTTGTGGTGCTGTTTTTTTCCATGCGTTATGGATTTTTTGGAAACCTTCATCGATGGTATCATTGAGAGATTTTTGTAGTTCTGAGATATTATATCCGTGTTGTTTGAGCGCGGGAATATCTTCAGAGTCAGGAGATGATAATGACACTACAATAATTGATATTGTCAGTATTGACTCTGTCAAGGACATAATCAGAAAAAAGTTATCTGGTTATAAACAGCAGGATAAAAAAAATAAAGAATTTGATATTGATGCTGAATTAATAATTAAACTGAAACAACAACAGAATAATCACTGCGCGAGTTGCAATTGTATCAATTGTATAATGTGTTGGTGTTTGTCGAATAAAGATCCTCGACAATTTACCGTAGATAGAAAGAATAGTAGTATTGGTCATACCAGGGATAATGTGATACTGACTTGTCTTGAATGTAACAGACGAAGAGGTGCTAGTTAAGACCACGCGGTGGTAATTGAATATCCTCGGATATCACTTGTAGTTGTTGTCGAGTAAATCCTCGCTGCCGAGCAGCTGAATCCAGTCTATAGATTGCCGGTCTACCCGTAGATCGTGTTATAGTAGATATTTTATGCGCGGTGACACTCCAAATAGGATCAGTAGCCCTTTTTTTACAATCTTCGAGCTCTCCTGGTTCGTATAAATACCAAACAGTGACATTACCAAGAATTTGTTGTTTTTGAAAAATCTTTACGCGGTTGTACGGGTATATACTTCTTTTTAATCGAGTTGTTAGGTTTCATATTAATCGTTCGAGTAATCTAGTTATTCAGCGCAGTAATCACACCTGGTAATCTCCTAACCCATTCACGAGATCGTTTATGTTGAATAAATTCTTTCGCGTATTGATATCCAAATAACCGCTCGGCAAGCGTCCGATTAAATCGTTCAACTATGGTTAGCGCGTATTTGTAACCACCATCATGCGGCAGAAATAATATATCAGCCTGATGAACCTCATTAGGAACGCTCACATCAAAATGCGAGTAATTAATTTGTTTAGGCGGCGGTAGATAAATTTGCCATATCGCCTGTTTGGATAACCAATTAGCCGCAGTGGTATATTTCACCTTTGCGGCGCTAGCGAGTTTACCAATTGCTGCTTTACCCCTCCAGTATCCTTCTGGAGAATAGTAAATAGATTCCATGTTGGTATTAATCACCAGCACCTAACATCAATTTACCTTTCATTGCCGATTTTACTAACCATGAAGCCAATTTTTCTTTGAAGGGTTTATCAGTGATAGAATTCAACGCATGAATTAATTTCACATCTGCGATATGTATGTGTTGCAAATTATTGCTTTTATAAGCAACATCATGAGCATGACACGCCTTATCAATTGCGTTTATTGGATATTTTCCCGGTCGAGGTTGGTTTCGATCATCGAGTCTGATATCGAGTGTGGTTCCGGGTCCACAATAACTATACCCTGGAAGGTGTTTCTCTCCTGGATACTTCGCCCATGCTGTTCCCGTGAGTTTAGTTAGCTTGGCTGCAATATCACCTCCTTGTTTTTTTTAAAAATCCCTTTGATTTATCAAGGGAAACAAATCTAAATTTATTTGTACTGCATTGTACGCATTTACCAGAAAGTGCTGATCTGTTATTTTTAGTTGTAATCGTCGTCAAGTCATCTGTGCCAGTACGCGTCTTACACTTCACACAATATAGATCCATAATTTATATATAAAAACATGAATGTAATTGATTATTCAGCTACCCAACGACGGGAACCTATCAAACATCATGCGATGTTTGCCGAATTAAATTAGAATGATTATAATCGGACCATCTGGAAGTGGCAAGACACAACTGCTACTTAATTTGATAACGAGATGGATGAAATGGGACAAGTTGTATTTGAAAGCTCCTAGTGTAGACGATCAGAGATGTTACAATGTGTTAAAAGATTTTAACGACAGCGCGGTAGAAAAATCCGGCGAGGGTATTATTGAGTTTATAACCGATATAAATGAAGCACCGAGCATTGATTATATCGATGGAGATATTAACAATTTAGTCGTATATGACGATATCACGTTAGACAATCAAAAGAATCCCGCTAAGATATTTTCCAGACGGAGGCATAAAAGCACTGATGTGATATATGTCACTCAACGGTACGCTCAAATACCAAAAGTAATCAGAGATAACTGCAATATTCTTGCCGTATTCAACGGAGTTGATACACATACTCTTAGAAATATTTGGCAAACTTGGTGCGGCGGTGATATGGATCATAATCGATTCAGAAATTTCTTTAGTCACGCTCAGTCAATCCAACATGGATTCGTGACGATAAATTTAGCAGATTCTAGGACGCAATATCGTGTCGTACTTGATAAAATATTCGGTTAAAATTGTTTACTGAATCTCGTAAAACAATTGTTAACCATAGCAGCAGAGGGGGTGAATTCCAACGACGTTGGCATCTTTTTTTTGCCAAATAGACCCTACGAGGAAGCCTTAGTTTGACGAATCGACCCCTCTATTAAATATTTACTAGGAAGCCTCAGTTTGTCAAATAGACCTTTCTAGTAAATATTTACGAGAAGAAAGTCTATCTAACGCCTAAAAAGTTGGTCTGTTCACCCCCTCTGCTGCTCCGAGAGGTAAGGAGAGAAAGAAAAGAAGCGTAGATAAGTAATTGTGTTAACACATATTACGGAAACATTATTTTACATTGTTTGCATTACAATGCTTAATGCCAACACATAATATGTGTATACATCTGTTGGCTTATGTGTATAAATCTGTTGGTTCATGTGTATACATCTGTTGGTTGATGTGTATACATCTGTTGGTTTATGTGTATACATATGTTGGCTTATGTGTATACATCTGTTGGTTCATGTGTATACATGTGTTGGTTCATGTGTATACATGTGTTGGTTTATGTGTATACATGTGTTGGTTTATGTGTATACATGTGCTGGTTTATGTGTATACATGTGCTGGTTTATGTGTATACGTATGTTGGTTTATGTGTATACATGTGTTGCTTTATGTGTATACATGTGTTGGTTTATGTGTATACATGTGTTGGTTTATGTGTATACGTATGTTGGCTTATGTGTATACATGTGTTGGTTTATGTGTATGCATATGTTGGTTTATGTGTATACATGTGTTGGTTTATGTGTATACATGTATTGGTTTATGTGTATACATGTGTTGGTTCATGTGTATACATCTGTTGGTTTATGTGTATACATGTGTTGGTTTATGTGTATAATGTGTTGGTTTATGTGTATACATGTGTTGGTTTATGTGTATACATGTGTTGGTTTATGTGTATACATCTGTTGGTTTATGTGTATACATGTGTTGGTTTATGTGTATACATGTGTTGGTTCATGCGTATACATGTGTTGGTTTATGTGTATACGTATGTTGGTTTATGTGTATACATGTGTTGGTTTATGTGTATACGTATGTTGGTTTATGTGTATACATGTGTTGGTTTATGTGTATACATGTGTTGGTTCATGTGTAAGCATATATTAGTATGACTGTGCATAGTGTATGTGAATAATCATACACTTTTCAGAGCTATATTATATCATGTGTAGGCACTACTATACTGTATCGCTTGTCACTCCATGTATGATAGTATATACAATATGTATGTATGAATAGTGGACACATGTATGTTCTAATATTAACGACATGTTCTAAGATGATGGTACGTTTGTGTGTAATGTGTCAGTCCTTTCACTTTACTTCTATCGTTATATTGGTATACGGTAGGTATTAATGGTAATTGTATTACCAAAGGATTTTAATTGTATTTAATAAACTTATTCTACATGTCCTTTTGTGAGTTAATATTGGTGGTGTCCAGCGCATTTTGATGCTATTCAGAAAATTTTGGCTGCTGATCTCTAAAGTTACGGTCTTGATCAGTGAAATGGTAATTTGTTTAAGAAATGTTTCGTTGAGGTGATAGGGCCCATTTCTAAGACCATTTATATAGACACAGAATACAGGTCTTCGAATTGCATCGGTGCCACATTAATGTTAAACCATTTGATATGTTTAACATGGGATACCTATTAAAGGATGTAGAAGAACAACATGGTGACCGTAACGTAAATTCCCTGTGATGGCAGATAGACATTTCGGAGGCCATATTAATGCATATATTTACGTAATATTAAGATTAATCAGTAGGACAATTATGTTCGTAATCTTAAAGGTGACCAAGTTTAGATTATAGAAGCCAAATATATTTTACTGTGATTAAAAAAAACTTGCTACAGTCGGCATCATTGTCAACAAATAAATAATTATATCGTTCGTTAGACATATTTCTAAATTATTATCTACAGTTTGAAATTGTGCATGGTACTAACTATTCGTTATATGTTTCTGTACATTGATTTCCGAAGTTTATTTTCATATACTTTCCGAAGGTAAGCATTAAACATCTATTGCTCTGCTACAGTCGTCTATCCCGTGATCACATATTTGATGACGTCCACACAAAAGGAGATTTCCATTCATTACCATCCCCAAGATGGAGTTGAATGGGCAAAGTACCTCCAGTCCAGGCTTGGCGAACGGGAATATGAAATTGACATTGCCCTCAATGACGTCACTGCTCCTGATATATCCAGAGGAAGGAGCCGAATAAACGTTTTCCTCATTACCCCAGACTTCATGGATTTAATAGATTTAAAAATCATGAAGGGTTTTGATCATCGATATTCACTTGCCATTCTGATGGGAATCGAAACAGAGCTCTTTACATTCATAGCAACACAACATGGTGTATATGAAGATCTGCAAGACTGGATTACGTTGGATGCAGAAGAATCAGAGGAGTTTGTAAGGCGTTTGCTTGTAACAATTGTAACTATGTACGAATATGATTATCTTCCACCCAGAATTCGGCCAGTGATCAGGGAACCTATTGATGAGGTAAGTTATTTCAATATTAAATGCAAAGTTCGTATTATAATTGGCAAAGTGGTAGACAGTTATTGTCTCACATTTTTGCTCAACAATATTTTGCAAACATTAGCTGAAACACTGTCTTGTTATCGGGTGTATTGTTCTTTATTGATGTGCACAACTGATTCCGGAGATGTGACTTTTGGTCTATTTGCAACACAATGAAAAAGTACAAAGCAATTGCCTGAAAACTGTAAACGTTCTAAACTTATGTTGCTTGTTGTGGATGTCCCTTCCTGATAGTGTTTAGATAACCAGTTTTAAAACCATGTTAATGTTCTAAACGTGAGGTGGAAACCATTATTAATTTTCTTAAAGATATAATGCAATCGGGAGCCATCTTTCAGTAATATCTGCATGGCATTTTGTGATTCTTGTTCACAATCTGTGTTCTTTCTTGCTGGTCATCGCTGTAATTGTTGTACATCTCACATCTTTTCCATACCAAATTCTTAACATTGTGCTTCGAAATCAAAAGTCGTTTGAGTGAGAATTATTCTAAGAAAATATTTGAAAGTTACACCATTAAAAACTAATGACAGCTTATGCCTTTTGCTGGAAAGATGTTTTTATTTCGATCATTTTAAAATTGTACGTATTCCGTTGTAGAGATTAAGAATAAAAAATCGTTCTAGTTTCCTGGGTCAAGTATTTCAGCGGATCTTTTCGCAACTCGAAGATAATGAAATACATAAATATGTCAAAATAATATTGAGATGGTACTCATGTATAACGTACAGCAAGTAGAGCTTCTTATGTTGTGATCATTATAGTTCTCCTAAGTAAACAAGGTATAATTATATATCGTCTGCAGTTGTCTGCACCTTGATGAACGTTGTAGTCTACAATGGTAAAAAGCAACATATAAGTATTTCAACCTAAGTAAAAAAATTTCCAGGGCATAAGTACTTAGATAATGAATTTTCCATGGCATATGTAATTAGATAAGGAACTTTCCTTGGCATAGGTAATTAGATAATGAATTTTCCTTGGAATATGTAATTAGATAATGAATTTTCTTTGGCATATGTAATTAGATAATGAATTTTCCTTGGAATATGTAATTAGATAATGAATTTTCCTTGGCATATGTAATTAGATAATGAATTTTCCTTGGCATAGGTAATTAGATAATGAATTTTCCATGCCATAGGTAATTAGATAATGAATTTTCCTTGGCATATGTAACTAGATAATGAATTTTCCTTGGCATAGGTAATTAGATCATGAATTTTCCATGGCATAGGTAATTAGATGATGAATTTTCCTTGGCATAGGTAATTAGATAATGAATTTTCCTTGGCATAGGTAATTAGATAATGCATTTTCCTTGGCATAGGTAATTAGATCATGAATTTTCCATGGCATAGGTAATTAGATAATGAATTTTCCTTGGCATAGGTAATTATATCATGAATTTTCCAATTAAAGTGTTTTATCTAACAAGTTTCTTTCATTGTTTTAGGAGCTACTTTAGCTTGTTCACTATCGTGTACTACGTTGTTCAACATAGCGTAAGAAATTTGTTCACTACTATAACAGTGAACTACCTTGTTCACTATTGTGTATTATGATGTATGTATGCAGGGTATGATGGTATACATTGGGCTCGGGAGGAACAGCGAATCTGAAGTATCTGTTCAATTTGATGGCAATGATGAAGAACTGAAGGCTACAAATACAAACAGATATTTCTACAGCTTTTCATTATCAGGTATTATTTTGACTTATTAGACATATATTGATGCAAGGAATGAAATGTTTTGTACCTTGTCTCGTTTTAATATATTCTATTCTAAAACATTCTTTTGTAAAGCTTTTAATAGTATACACGTATGGTCATTTATATACGATATTGTAAGCAATTGTTGATTTCAATAGAATCTACCAATTTCATTACCTTTTTTTACTATTAAGTGTTTCATGTTTGGACGGTCTCTAGTCTTATAATTTATGTATTCGAATTCAGTTAACCAGTAGAAATAGATAAATATATACCAAAGGCACGGGTATTAAAAGGAAATAGACATCATTTAGGGCTAGTCATAAAACCTTGAAAAGTACAATTTCGCTGCTTGAGATAATATTGCGCAATTCCATCGTCGAAATTAGTTAATATTTTCTACCTGACTTATCCTCGATGTAGATTTGAACCGTAATAGAATGACTACATACTGGTTTCACTGTGACTAGCAATACGTCTAAGAGACACAAAACTAGCATTCGAAGTTAAAGCTATGTTATGTTTTGATTGAAAGCATCAAAACATAGGATATTAAGATGTACAAGATGTGATTCCAAATTTGTTTATTATGGCGTACGATCACATATACCTGTAAGAACGTAATGGTAAATTGAGCTGTACTTGTCTATGAACGCATGAATGCTGCATAAAACTACTGGAATGTTACATTTTTCCACTGCTTCCTGTTGTCTCCAGTCAGATGCTTCCTTGTTGTCTCCAGTCAGATGCTTCCTTGTTGTCTCCAGTCAGATGCTTCCTTGTTGTCTCCAGTCAGATGCTTCCTTGTTGTCTCCAGTCAGATGCTTCCTTGTTGTCTCCAGTCAGATGCTTCCTTGTTGACTCAAGTCAGATCTCTTCCTTGTTGTCTCCAGTCAGATCTCTTTCTTGCGATCACAGCCTATTTAGATATAACAGATCCATCACCTCCCCCGAAAACATGAAAATGGTTTTACATCGGAACTTAAGCAAACCAAAATGAAATTGGTAAAACCTCCAGGCACACATATTAGACGGAGTGTTAACCAGATATATTCTATAAAATTTAGACTGATATATGTGGTACAAAATTTAAACTGATATATATGGTACAAAATTTTGACTGAAATATATGGTACAAAAGGAAAGAAATATAGATTTGATGCGAAGGTGTAATTGTTAACCAATAGCACTGGTCGCGACTGTCATTAAGTTTAGAGTCTGCTGTTTCTGCCCTCGATAATAGTCTCATTTTCTTTTCCGTATTCATCGAAAGATTGAGATATTACAATGTTGCTTCGATGAAAGTAGACAAGAGATGCCCCATTTTACCCAAACGCATGCACTATTGTCCTTTGTGGTACTGACATTGCAAAGTTGAAATGTTCCGCATATTTATATTGGCTGGAAATATTTACATTTTATAGGTACTCTGAACTTCAAAATGCTGGCATTGTGTACAGTTTAAAGTGCTAATGTGTGAGGAAATTCCATATTTGAAAAGCTAGTCGGAATTTTATTTTTCTCATACTGTTTGCAACGTTACAAGACATTAATACTGTTTGCAACGTTATTAGACATTTTTACTGTTTGCAACGTTATAATACATTATTACTATTTGCAACGTTATAAGACATTAACACTGTTTGCAACCTTATAAGACAGTATTACTCTTTGCAACGTTATAAGACATTAACACTGTTTGCAACAGTATAATACATTATTACTGTTTGCAACGTTATAATACATTATTACTGTTTGCAACGTTATAAGACATTATTACTGTTTGCAACCTTATAAGACATTAACACTATTTGCAACGTTAAAAGACATTAACACTATTTGCACCGTTATAAGACATTAACACTGTTTGCAACGTTATAAGACATTAACGCTGTTTCAACGTTATAAGACGTCAACACTGTTTTCAACGTTATAAGACGTTAACACTGTTTTCAACGTTATAAGACATTAACACTATTTGCAACGTTATAAGACATTAACACTGTTTCAACGTTATAAGACGTTAACGCTGTTTCAACGTTATAAGACGTCAACACTGTTTTCAACGTTATAAGACGTTAACACTGTTTTCAACGTTATAAGACATTAACACTATTTGCAACGTTATAAGACATTAACACTGTTTCAAAGTTATAAGACGTTAACACTGTTTGCAACGTTATAAGACATTAACACTGTTTTCAACGTTATAAGACATTAACACTGTTTTCAACGTTATAAGACGTTAACGCTGTTTGCAACGTTACAAGACATTAACACTTTTGCAACATTATAAGACATTAATGCTGTTTGCAACGTTATAAATCGTTAACACTGTTTGCAACCTTATAAGACGTTATTACTGTTTGCAACGTTATAAGACATTAACACTATTTGCAACGTTATAAGACGTTAACACTGTTTTCAACGTTATAAGACGTTAACACTGTTTTCAACGTTATAAGACATTAACACTATTTGCACCGTTATAAGACATTAACACTATTTGCAACGTTACAAAACATTTACGCTGGTTTCAACGTTATAAGACATTAACACTGTTTTCAACGTTATAAGACGTTAACGCTGTTTGCAACGTTATAAGACATTAACACTGTTTTCAACGTTATAAGACATTAACACTATTTGCAACGTTACAAGACATTTACGCTGGTTTCAACGTTATAAGACATTAACACTGTTTTCAACGTTATAAGACGTTAACGTTGTTTGCAACGTTATAAGACATTAACACTGTTTTCAACGTTATAAGACATTAACACTGTTTTCAACGTTATAAGACATTAACACTGTTTGCAACGTTATAAGACATTAACACTGTTTTCAACGTTATAAGACATTAACACTGTTTTCAACGTTATAAGACGTTAACGCTGTTTGCAACGTTACAAGACATTAACACTTTTGCAACATTATAAGACATTAATGCTGTTTGCAACGTTATAAATCGTTAACACTGTTTGCAACCTTATAAGACGTTATTACTGTTTGCAACGTTATAAGACGTTAACACTGTTTGCAACGTTATAAGACATTAACACTGTTTTCAACGTTATAAGACGTTAACGCTGTTTGCAACGTTACAAGACATTAACACTTTTGCAACATTATAAGACATTAATGCTGTTTGCAACGTTATAAATCGTTAACACTGTTTGCAACCTTATAAGACGTTATTACTGCTTGCAACGTTATAAGACGTTAACACTGTTTGCAACGTTATAAGACATTAACACTGTTTTCAACGTTATAAGACATTAACACTGTTTTCAACGTTATAAGACGTTAACGCTGTTTGCAACGTTACAAGACATTAACACTTTTGCAACATTATAAGACATTAATGCTGTTTGCAACGTTATAAATCGTTAACACTGTTTGCAACCTTATAAGACGTTATTACTGTTTGCAACGTTATAAGACATTAACACTTTTGCAACATTATAAGACATTAATGCTGTTTGCAACGTTATAAGACGTTAACACTGTTCGCAACCTTATAAGACATTATTACTGTTAGCAACCTTATAAGACATAAACACTATTTGCAACGTTAAAAGACATTAACACTATTTGCACCCCGTTATAAGACATTCACACTATTTGCAACGTTATAAGACATTAACGCTGTTTCAACGTTATAACACGTTAACACTGTTTTCAACGTTATAAGACGTTAACACTGTTTTCAACGTTATAAGACATTAACACTAACTGCAACGTTATAAGACATTAGCGCTGTTTTCAACGTTATAAGACGTTAACACTGTTTTCAACGTTATAAGACATTAACACTAACTGCAACGATATAAGACATTAACGCTGTTTTCAACGTTATAAGACATTAACACTGTTTGCAACGTTATAAGACATTAACGCTGTTTCAACGTTATAACACGTTAACACTGATTTCAACGTTATAAGACGTTAACACTGTTTTCAACGTTATAAGACATTAACACTAACTGCAACGTTATAAGACATTAGCGCTGTTTCAACGTTATAAGACGTTAACACTGTTTGCAACGTTATAAGATATTAACGCTGTTTTCAACGTTATAAGACGTTAACACTGTTTTCAACGTTATAAGACATTAACACTGTTTGCAATGTTATAAGACATTAACACTGTTTTCAACGTTATAAGACATTAACACTGTTTTCAACGTTATAAGACGTTAACGCTGTTTGCAACGTTACAAGACATTAACACTTTTGCAACATTATAAGACATTAATGCTGTTTGCAACGTTATAAATCGTTAACACTGTTTGCAACCTTATAAGACGTTATTACTGTTTGCAACGTTATAAGACGTTAACACTGTTTGCAACGTTATAAGACATTAACACTGTTTTCAACGTTATAAGACATTAACACTGTTTTCAACGTTATAAGACGTTAACGCTGTTTGCAACGTTACAAGACATTAACACTTTTGCAACATTATAAGACATTAATGCTGTTTGCAACGTTATAAATCGTTAACACTGTTTGCAACCTTATAAGACGTTATTACTGTTTGCAACGTTATAAGACATTAACACTTTTGCAACATTATAAGACATTAATGCTGTTTGCAACGTTATAAGACGTTAACACTGTTTGCAACCTTATAAGACATTATTACTGTTTGCACCCCGTTATAAGACATTAAAACTATTTGAAACGATATAAGACATTAACGCTGTTTTCAACGTTATAAGACATTAACACTGTTTGCAACGTTATAAGACATTAACGCTGTTTCAACGTTATAACACGTTAACACTGTTTTCAACGTTATAAGACGTTAACACTGTTTTCAACGTTATAAGACATTAACACTAACTGCAACGTTATAAGACATTAGCGCTGTTTCAACGTTATAAGACGTTAACACTGTTTGCAACGTTATAAGATATTAACGCTGTTTTCAACGTTATAAGACGTTAACACTGTTTTCAACGTTATAAGACATTATTACTGTTTGCAACCTTATAAGACATAAACACTATTTGCAACGTTAAAAGACATTAACACTATTTGCACCCCGTTATAAGACATTAACACTGTTTTCAACGTTATAAGACGTTAACACTGTTTGCAACGTTATAAGATATTAACGCTGTTTTCAACGTTATAAGACGTTAACACTGTTTTCAACGTTATAATACATTATTACTATTTGCAACGTTATAAGACATTAACACTGTTTGCAACGTTATAAGACATTAATGCTGTTTGCAACGTTATAAGACATTAACGCTGTTTTCAACGTTATAAGACATTAACACTGTTTGCAACGTTAAAAGACATTAACACTATTTGCACCCCGTTATAAGACATTAACACTATTTGCAACGTTATAAGACATTAACACTGTTTGCAACGTTATAAGACATTAACACTGTTTGCAACGTTATAAGACATTAACACTGTTTGCAACGTTATAAGACATTAACGCTGTTTTCAACGTTATAAGACATTAACACTGTTTGCAACGTTATAAGACATTAACGCTGTTTGCAACGTTATAAGACATTAACGCTGTTTCAACGTTATAACACGTTAACACTGTTTTCAACGTTATAAGACGTTAACACTGTTTTCAACGTTATAAGACATTAACACTAACTGCAACGTTATAAGACATTAGCGCTGTTTCAACGTTATAAGACGTTAACACTGTTTGCAACGTTATGAGATATTAACGCTGTTTTCAACGTTATAAGACATTAACACTAACTGCAACGTTATAAGACATTAGCGCTGTTTCAACGTTATAAAACGTTAACACAGTTTGCATCCTTATAAGACATTATTACTGTTTGCAACGTTATAAGACATTAACACTATTTGCACCGTTATAAAACATTAACACTATTTGCAACGTTATAAGACATTTACGCTGTTTCAACGTTATAAGACGTTAACACTCTCTGCAACGTTATAAGACATTAACGCTGTTTTTCAACGTTATAAGACATTAACACTGTTTGCAACATGATAAAACGTTAACGCTGATTCAACGTTATAAGATGTTAACACTGTTTGCAACGTTATAAGACATTAACGCTGGTTTCAACGTTATAAGACATTAACACTGTTTGCAACGTTATAAGACATTAACACTGTTTGCACCGTTATAAGACATTAACACTGTTTGCAACATTATAAGACGTTAACGCTGATTCAACGTTATAAGATGTTAACGCTGTTTGCAACGTTATAAGACATTAACGCTGGTTTCAACGTTATAAGACATTAACACTGTTTGCAACGTTATAAGACATTAACACTGTTTGCACCATTATAAGACATTTACGCTGGTTTCAAAGTTATAAGACATTAACACTGTTTGCAACGTTATAAGACATTAACGCTTATTCAACGTTATAAGACGTTAACACTGTTTTCAACGTTATAAGACGTTAACACTGTTTTCAACGTTATAAGACATTAACGCTGTTTTCAACGTTATAAGACGTTAACACTGTTTTCAACGTTATAAGACGTTAACACTGTTTGCACCGTTATAAGACATTAACACTGTTTGCAACATTATAAGACGTTAACGCTGATTCAACGTTATAAGATGTTAACACTGTTTGCAACGTTATAAGACATTAACGCTGGTTTCAACGTTATAAGACATTAACACTGTTTGCAACGTTATAAGACATTAACACTGTTTGCACCGTTATAAGACATTTACGCTGGTTTCAACGTTATAAGACATTAACACTGTTTGCAACGTTATAAGACATTAACGCTTATTCAACGTTATAAGACGTTAACACTGTTTTCAATGTTATAAGACGTTAACACTGTTTTCAACGTTATAAGACATTAACGCTGTTTTCAACGTTATAAGACGTTAACACTGTTTTCAACGTTATAAGACGTTAACACTGTTTTCAACGTTATAAGACATTAACGCTGTTTTCAACGTTATAAGACGTTAACGCTGTTTGCAACGTTATTAGACATTAACACTATTTGCAACGTTATAAGACATTAACGCTGTTTTCAACGTTATAAGAAGTTAACACTGTTTTCAACGTTATAAGACGTCAACACTGTTTGCAACATTATAATACAGTAATACTGTTTGCACAAGTTATGCAGTTAACATAGCCAAACTAAGGTATGTGCTTGAAATCTGATCTTTGTTATACATTCTCTTAGTTTATGTTTTATCCTTTATTATATGTTATCTTCTTTTATCTATTGTTTTTCATCATACGTTCTATTTATTGTATATTGTTCTTCATTTATAGTTCTGTTTTAGTTGGGTTTTTTTCGCGTTTCAGACGAGGAGGCACATATGTTTTCCACATTTAGTGTTGTGTACAAAGAAAATAAAATAGGCGAAGGACAGCTCAAGGATATTGTACCTTCTTCTCGTCAGGTCAACAATCCCCATGGCGGTCTATATGAGAGACATACATCTAACGCAGTTAAAAGGAGACAATCAAAACTCGGGCAACTGTGGGAGCTTTTGGAGGATGAAACTGATCCTATTGATCTTTTATGCAAGTGTATGGGGATACGTGGTTCAGATAGAGAACAACTTGATAGAACACTAACAAACAAAATTTCAGTACAGGGTTTCTCGGAACACCTTTCTTTAAAACATATCAACGAGGATGTGCCTCGAAGTAAAATGAATCTCTCTCTCTCTCTCTCTCTCTCTCTCTCTCTCTCTCTCTCTCTCTCTCTCTCTCTCTCTCTCTCTCTACATTCACTGAACTTGTGCATATCTCTTTTTCAACATTATCAGGCGGCAATGTACATTAACATCCACCATATTCTGTGTATATAAAAAAAGTTTGTATCAAACAAACGTCCCAATCTCACACATGAAAATAAAAAATAAGATTTGCTATATGTTCTCAGTAAGCTGTCAATATATTATTGACAGTAATCCACTTCAACAAGGAATCTCACTGTTTTATATACCCGTGACAGTCCATTGTGCGGTTCTTTTGTATGGTGTTGCTCCACAAAGGTATGCCGTCTATTGAAAAACGTTAATGCTTTCAACTCCGATTCGCTCTTTTAGACGTTATTTCATTTGCTGTATTACTCGACCTATGTTAATGCATATTAAAACTTAATAATTTAAACACTGTAATTGAAAAGTTCACAAACCGTGTTATTTTATTTACTTCCTATTACAACTACATCGTCATATAACACATTGTGAATCGTATGTCATGCTTTGTAATATGCTAATACATTGCATGCATTCTTTTGTTGCTGTAATGATATATAGGACATACTTTAAGAAAGAACATATCGATTACTCTTTTCTTTTTTCCCCCCTGAAATTTGTCAGTAATTGATAGTATATCTTCTTTTTTTAAAGTCCAGAGGGAAGAAAGGTGGCCGACTCTTCTTCATTTTGCCGCAGAATATAACCTTATTAGCTTTGCTGAAGCTCTGCTCAGTTACCCAGCGTTGGCATGTGCATGTATGATAAGGAATCTTGATGGACGCACACCAGATGAAATTGCCCACTACTCTGGCCATCAGGAATTATCTGAAATGCTGAGAATATTCTCGAATTTTATGCTTGGTATATATTGGACATTTAATCAGCTTAGTTACACTGGTGTTGTATACTAAAATATATAATGCGAATTCTGGGTAGCATGTCACTTTCTGTCCGATCGAATACTTCATTTAATATTTGGATAGCAATATTTGAAATTGCAATCTTTCTTTACAAAATGTAACTTGACGTACGTGGTCATACTATTTACTCGCAATATTACACATGATTCTCCATTGTACGTTGGTTAAACGGGGTAATCGCACTGGTAATGAATCTTCTTAAATGTTAATAATGGCTCTCCTTTAGAATTTTGTTTTCATGACTAAAAAAAATAAGAGGCTACAAGTGATTTTCATATATTAAATAAAGAACGAATTTAAAATCCTAAACTGGAAATGATATTGTCAAGATGCAAAAAAAACAAACTCTTGGGGATTATTTAACCATCTGTTGCCAGTCGACTTTAATAAAAACGGACAAGTTGATGTACGACGTTTTTGCTGTGTTTCCCCAGATTTTTTTCTTACTATTATGGGGAGATGTTTTGTAATCTCGAATCCGTTGCCTTTCGACTTTTGTAATATCTTAATGTAGAAGTATTACCGTAAAAAAGAGATGGTGTTGTGAACTATTGTATTTAGTCTTTAGTCTATCCTACTCATTATCTCACTCTACTAGAAAAAAAAATCAATATAAATATTTGTATGTTTACTTATTACAACGCAAGGTATATAATGACGACAATGTGGCATGAGACGTGTGTGTATGTTCCTAAATAAATACTGCTTGGATCCCGGTTTTAGCAACTTATGATCGAATCATGAATATACAATAATAGATACATAGCGTCACATTCTTATTGTTTGCCTGAAACCGAATTATACAACCCCAAATTCGAGGGATGCATTCTAAGTTTATTATATTATAAAAGGGTTGTAAATGAAAAGTTGATTTCCTTGACATGTATGATTTGAACATGACCTATATATTGTTAATTTATTATATCGGAAGCAAACGAAAACGAAAGGACATTGGCACGATTAGTTTTGTAAAATCATGACATGTCCGATACGCATGGATTCTATGGTCCTCCATATTAAGATATCAAAGCATAAGCACATTCAAAATATAATAGCAGCTTTTTTGGTCTATTGCACAAAAGTTTATAAGTAAAATGTATGTTTTACAATATATTTTCTAAATACATCTAATGCTTTTGTTTCTTATGCAGATTTACCTCTATATGTACGATTTGCATTGTACAAGTTATATGAGTTGTATTAATGCGATCATGTAGGAAGCTGTTTCATCGCAGTTTGCGCTTAAACATTTCTTTATTCTTCTGTAGGACCCAGTATAGTGTTTCACGATGCAAACATGGGAGAGACGGATGGCAGATTGGACATGCGTACTTCTGACGATTTAGGTCATATTACCCTTCATCCTTAGCTAAAAGAAATCTTTATTTATGTTTGACAGTTTAATAAAGAAAATTAGCGAATGAACAGAGCCATTTACTACCATATATATATATATATATATATATATATATATATATATATATATATATATATATATATATATATATATAACACTAAACAAAAAATTCGTGGAATTATATAAAATATTTTAATCGTTCTATGGTTGGTTTCTTTCAGGAACCTTATAAATGAGGTCAACATACTTAACTAAAGAGCCTTCTTCATTTCAGAAACAGCATTTATCGGCCCAGTTATTTTATATTTCAATTCAGAGACTAAATGGTATTCCGTGTTTTTTATTCGGATATCATCTAGTACCACCATACTAACTGCAATAATTTTAGTTGCAAATTTTTTAACCCATACGAGGAAAAATAACAATTATAACTAATTAATTAATTATAGTTATAACTAATGATCATGTGATAAGTGATGAAGTAACCCCAGTGGATATGGCTATAAAAGATCATTTGAGGGTAATAGTCAATTTTGTTTCACTTGTAAAATGTTGTGCCGGAAATAAATATCCACCTATTTATTCGTTGGATCCTCGCTCCTTATATAGTCATGAGATCAATGCTGGCTGTTCTAATTTTAATACAAAAGTCAATCCTGACTGACCACTGTCCACTGATACATCCCATGTGGATCATATACACCGAACGTATGCAAAGTAACTAACTCTCTAAGTGTACGAATACTTTGCTAAAAATATTCTTGGCTTCAAACTTTATTTTATAATTATAGTGAATTTAGGCAATGGCATTTTGCATTATATTGATGTACCAGACTATTGGCACATATTCGTGACTACAGGCAAAGCAGCACATTCAAAATTGGAATTACTTTGGAACACCACTGGAATTCAACTAGAACATTCGGACTTGGTATTGAACTTGTAGGAATATTTGAGATTTAATTCACAATTATGTACGTTTTTGTTAAATGTTCACATTCTATTCTAGATCAAACAATGTTATTCTTATTCTCAGTGGTTAATAATACTAGAAAGATGACTGATAGACCTTTCTTCTGTCAATTTTTTTTTGGCTTGGAATGAAAGAATATATGTAATCATTTGTGATATATAATGTTAGAATCTAGATTTATAAACAAAAGTCTAAAGTCAGTTCACATAACTTACCAAGAAGAGGACAAAAATGTCGAGACGTTTAGATACTAATATCAAAATATCAAAGTATTAAAATGTCATCTCTTCTTTCTGCAGGTTATAGACAGCTCAAGAAAATGTCCATATTGTATATTTCTGAACTCACATGACACTTAGAATGGATAAATTACTGATATATATATATATATATATATATATATATATATATATATATATATATATATATATATATATATATATATATATATATATATATATATATTCCGTGTGCCAAACGTTTGGCGCATAACTTTAGATTGTAAATTGTAAAGATGATTTATAAACAAGATATCGCTCGGGTCACATCTTAATGTAGTTGGTGTTTGTTTGATTGAATTGCTTTTTAGACTTATAATAGTGTCATAAAGATATCACGATAGACATGAACATGAGAGACATGAACAGTCACTCATATTCTTAGTATTCTTCGGATTTCTTTCTTAGTCTTCAGTACTGTAATTAGATTCAATTTGAGAGCAATCATTCATTTACAATATTTGTTGGAAACGAAGTGCTCATCTGACTGTTTTACATTGGTTTCACAACACTTTGTACATTATTTCAGCTTCTCCCACAATTACTGTATTCAGTGATTGCAAACCTCTTTTTCTCATTAACAAATGAAAAACAAAATTCATAGAATTCAATAGGGTTGAAGTTGCAGAAAATACAATACTGACATTAATTAAAGACATAACGGCGAAGTTAATATGATTGCTGATGCACTGTCACGTATATAAAAGTATTATATATGTCATTCATCGGACACTTTCTTATGTAATATTAATTATTATACTATCATATGTATGTTGTACTTTTATTGTATACATGTTTTCTTTCAATTGTGATGGAAGGTGCTACGTGTCTTGCATTAGCTTCATGAAAAGCTGATATAAACAGAAGTCGAAACCAGCATCTGCTAAAAGATGAACCAAAAATATTTGTAAACGCTTATCTCTGGCTGGATATGTAGTATCGAGCTTCGGTTTGTTCATCTCTTTTTCATTTGAAGAAGCTTTAAGAGAAAGTAAAACAAATACCAAGCTCCTGAGTGATCATGGAATTTCTGAGATTGTGTATGCTGCTTTTTCAAATTAAAATCACTTGCGGCATTCGCACAATAAAATTTGAAAAGTAATTATTACAAACCATAGAAATTGTGAACGTTTACATTAGAACTGTTTGTAGTTTAAATTTTCGAGCTTTCCAAGATAATATTCAACTGAATGGATCCAACTTATTTCGTTAGAAAGAGGAGAGTTTATAGTCATTTGACCCCAACGAGTTATGTATCTTCAAAAAGCAAGATGGAATTTCGATGTATTAATTTTATTCATCGTGGACCTGACTCGTTTTTCATTCATATCATATTGATGACTCGCTGCAGCCCAATATTTGAATAAATACAAGTCATGTAATCGAAATAAGGGCCCAGTACTCTTGCAGATTGTTCGTTACTTCAGTTTGTTGTATGCGTACCGTCCAATGCATGCTAGAGGATTTATACGATGTAACTTTAGATGGGATTATATCAACAATATCTATAATATTTGAACAACCAGATTTTATCAAAACACATGTTGAAACATTGTTGTAATATACATAATGTATGTATGTATTTATGTAAGTATGTATGTATGTATGTATGTATGTATGTATGTATGTATGTATGTATGTATGTATGTATGTATGTATGTATGTATGTGTGTATGTATGTATGTATGTATGTATGTATTTTTTTATGTATGTATGTATGTATGTATGTATGTATGTATGTATGTATGTATGTATGTATGTATGTATGTATGTATGTATGTATGTATGTATGTATCTACTTATACCCCGTTTTTCATATATAGGCAATTTATTTGTTCTACTTGTTGCACAGAGTGGAAGCATTCGACATTAAATGAAGAAAGGAAATACCACGAAACCATATCTCGCCAACCGTTTGATATCAGGGTAAAAAATACAGTTATGTCAAATCTTGTTAGTGTTTTATACACTACACATTACAATAATTGAGCTATTACAGCAGATAACATAATAATAATAATAATAATAATAATAATAATAATAATAATAATAATAATAAGAAAATTAAAAATAATAGTAATAATAATAATGGTAATACTACTACTACTAATAATAATAATAATAATTAGTATTATTAACATTATAAGTATTAGTAGCAGTTGTAGCTTTAATAGTAATAGTAATAACAATAACTTTGTATTGCGCATAATCTTTGAAAGCTCTAAGCAGTTTACAACATCTATTATGATATGACTATAAATCAACCCACAAAAAACAAAAGAATTAGAAAACATGAAACGTGCTGACAATATTAAAGGTTGGAAACATTTTAGGTCTTTAAGTTTGTTCTTGCAGTCGAAAAAGATGAGTTTTAAGAGCACCCATTAAAGGGATAACTGTGTCTTTCGTGTCTGTGTTCAGTCGTCAATTCATTCCATGTTGCTGGGCCCTGGTATACAAAGGGGCGTTGTCCATATAACTTCGTTTTCAACGTGTGAATAAGGAGTATACGTATGTCAGAACAGGATCGTAAGTAAATTGCTGCTGTGTACACATTGGTAGGCCAGATAGGTATATTGGACTGGAGTCCGTCATTGAAACGTAGCTGAGAGAACAAATTTTGTGTTTGATTCTGGATCGAATGGATAGCCAATGTAGGGTCGCGAGCAGCGGGGAGGTGTGCTCTGATTGTGGTACTCTACGGATGATCCGAGCAGCTTTTGAGACGAACAAGACATAATTGATCTACAGTAGTCCAGTCTTGAAACTATTAATGAACACATATGTTTTAGTGGCATCAACTGAATGATATTTGCCAATGGATCTAATACGTCTCAGCTCAATATATACAGCCTTGTATTCTTCATGACATTTTGATGCAATGTGAGAGTACTGTCTAGAGTAACACCTAGGTTTCGTACTGACTGTGTGTAATTAATGTTGGTGTTGCTTAAATTTATTGTTGGAGGTAAAGGAAGGGAATGAGAAAGTATGTGTGTCGTGCTCATAATGACCTCAGTTTTTATCATCATTCATCTGCAGCATGTTAACTGTCATCTATGATTTCACATCAGAAATGCACCTCTCTAGTAAATGGATGGTAGCATCAATTTCAGTTAGGTGGCTAAATTTGTATATTGGAGGTGTCATCAGCATGCAATTGGTGAGACACTTGAAAATTATCTATGACAGTTGCGAACGGCTGAGAGTATAGAATGAAGAGAACAGGTCCGAGAACAAACTCATTTGGAACACCACAACATATATCAACTGAGCTGGAGTTTATTATATTTGCAGATCTAATGTGTGTCCTGTTGACTAAGTAGGACCTGAAACATAGTAAGGCTGTATTGTGAATGCCAAATGCATGCTGGAGATGGTGAGGTAATATATCATGGTATATTGTGTCAAATGCTACAGACAAAATCAAAGAGGGTGATAACTTAATCTTTCCGCTATCCAAGGCAGAGAGAATGTCATTAACTACTTTCAGAAGAGCAATTTCAGAACTATGGCAAGGGCGTTATGCAGACTGTACATTGCTAAAATGACTGTTTGATTGTAGATGAGATACGAATTGGGGTAGAATAACTTTTTTGAATATTATTTATATGGTCGGGAAATTATTAACTAGACATGGTGGAGTGTTAGTTTCGTCAGCAGAGGTCTCACAATGGCAGTTTTGAAGAATGATGGGAATTCCGCGGATGAGAGAGAGGTATTAATAACATCGGTTATTGAAAGCAACATTGGATATAAGCACTCAAACAACAGTGATAACGAAATGGTTCAAGTTCACGTGCCTTTGGTGCACTCGTCATCACCATTGTCAGTACTAAATCAATAGTGACATGTTGAAATGCTGATAACGGTTGTCACTGGAATTCTGAATTACAACTGTGTGGTGAGGATGAGTCAATTGCAATTGAGTTGTCAAGGTTATCTCTAATGGTTTGTACCCTGTTACGGAATACATTTATAAACAGGTCCTTGAGATGTACTGGAGAGAAGGTAGTTGGAAGTGGCGTAAATTTGTTCTTTGACATTAGTTGGTTAGTAATCTCGAAGAGATCTTTGCAGCTGGAAGTCTACGTGATCTTAGTACTGTACATGATTAATTTGCCAAAATGGACTATGTTTGTGACGTTCTTCTTAACAGCTTCATATATTTGTTTATGAATAGTGAGTCTGGTGGAAAGTCAAAACCTTTCCTCTTTACGGCAGTCTCTTTTATCAGTGCGAAGCTGGTGTCTAACACCGCTATACCACGGAGAACACATTTGATTTGAATCTCTGCACTTGGTGGTTAGGGCATGTTTTTCAAGCAATGAATGCAGGCAGTTATTGAGATGTTCTGCTGGATGAGGTAAGCAACTTCTTAGGTTTACTTGGACGTCACTCATTAGTTTGGTTCAGTTTATTATACTGATGTTTCTCGTAGAAGCAAATTAAGATGGAGGGTTAAGGACTGCTACTTCCAGATTGCATATAATGCAGAGATGATATGATGCAAGTTCGTGGGATACAAGGGTGGACAGTAGACTATTATAATCAGGTCTATGAATAATCCAGTCTAAAATGTGGATGGGTTGGTTAACTGACTGTTTAAGGTTGAAAAACATGAACGGAATCTAGGAGTTTTTGTGCGTATGGGTTTTATACCCTTAAAGTGAAAACTGAAATCTCCAAAAAGAATCAGGTTGCCACCTATCGAATTTCCATATTCCAAGAGATTTGTAAAATGCTCCAAAAAGAGAGATAGTCAGCTTATTTTCTCTACATGGAGGTGTACGGTAGAGGCATGAAACATGGACTGACTTTTGTTCTAGTGTGAGTGTTTTTCGGATTAGTTGAAACGATATATTGCAGTAACTGAAGGTTGTGATGTGTTAGAGACATCTTATCTTGGGCGTCTTTGTGATGACGGCTATTCCACCCTGCCAGAGTGGCCGGGGAACGACATGGAATTAAACGGTGGGTGTTTGATCCGCGCACTTGGGTTAATCGCCTGGTGTTCTTAATAATTTTTCTGTCAGAAAGAAGAAATCGATATTGCGACCGTTGTTGAAATTAACTATTACTGTGCGCTTTTCCGGTGCTCCTACTGATTAGGCTTTGCATAATGCATTACGCAGTGATATCTATGGGATAGTTGATGCAAAGGCTGGTAATTTAATAGCGATTTGCACCAGGTTATCTGAATTAACGGACTCGTGTTTTTACTTATTTAGCCTGAAAGGGCAAAAGAGAGATATTCTTTTTCCTGTTCTTCGCTGGCCAGAGTTTAAACGACGTTTATTTGTTCGCTTCCGTTTTCATTTAGGTAATGATGAATGTAGTACCAGTTCATCTAGTCGTCTGCACAATGTAAAATCGACAGTCAATGAGTGGCCATTTAAAGCATTCAATGAGGATCCATGGTAGCTTAAACGGGTTGACTTTTGATCTCTTGATGGCGTTTTATTCTAGATTAAAGGACGTTGTAGAAGTGGTGCAAGTCATCTGAGAAAAAATCCAATTGTTCTCGTTTCAAAACAAGGAAATGAAGAAACACATACGAACTGAACATCCAATGCATGATGAAACACAATAATGTAAACTAAAAAGACAAGCACATCTATCTTGAAAAACAGCAAAAACACGAGACAGCTGCTTCAAGCCGGTTAAGCGATAGCGGCCATTTTCCGGAAACTAGTAGTATTGCATAGACAAAAATATAAAAAATAGTCATATGCAGAACTACTGTAAAAGTAAAAACATTAAAACAAGTTCAATAAAAATATCATGTTAATAACAATTATAATCATAAAACAATTTACTAACTTTGAACTGTAAATAGCAATGAGATGACTTTTGTGCTTAATATCGTGGATTTTGAGTTATCTGTCTATAAGAAAATCTCAGAATGTTACATTTCCCTTTCAAAGTAAATATTCATTTAATTCTCAAATTGACAGATATTGCAGGAAACATTCAAGCATAAAGAGAAGGGAAAAGGATTTTTCTCTAAATTGTTGCAGAGAAAAAGTAAGCGTAAAAAACTTTATGTTTCGGGATGCGATTTAAACCCTGTGTACGAATTTCAAAGAAAGAATACAGATGTAAGTAAACCGTTTTCAGGACATTCATATCATAATATATGTTTCGAGAAGTATTACTTTATTTACGTTGTTATTACATTTTTGCATAAAACAAGGAAGGCACAACTTCATTCATGAACCTTTAAGAGTAATATTACTGGTATCTGTTTCTAATTAATACTGTCAAAACAATGAGTATATTTGGATTACTGAGCGAGTACTGATCACCTCTCTACATTCATCAACACTCGTGAATTTATACTTTGGGATTAAATGCTTGGCCGATATAAATTTGTGTTAGATTAGATGGAAAACCGAATAACCAATGAGACTGCTAGTAGCAAACTCATATTCTCCCGGCTAAATGAGAGCCATATTATTAATGAAAAATTTCCCATCCATTATCAAAACATAGTGTCCGAATGGGTAGCTGAAACCTATTTCGTAAAACCATGCATGGAGTATAGCTGATGTGCTGGTGCGTTAGAAGTAAAAGATTGGTTTGCGTTTTTTTCTTCCATATACAAGAATAAATACTTGTATAAAACGTAGTTGCTTTTTCCGACCAAAAGGATCATGGAAAAACAAATTTGGTTGGCTTATATTTTCCTTTGGCTCATCAATGCTCCATAACACGGTGAGAATAATATGTTTACAAAATACAGTATTCAGATCCAGAGAAATTTGTCTGTCCATAAACGTCCTTTTGCATTATTCGGAAACCTATAAATTTAGCTTACAACGTTATATATTTGATGAATGAAGTAAAGTGGAATTCGCAACCATGAGCATTCACGGATCGCTTAATAGCAGATAATTCAATAAGATAAAAAAACACCACTTTACCTAAAAAATTAACAATTCGTAATGAAATTTATATTTTCGTGGTATGAATGAGAAAAAATGGATAGATATACAGGATATTGGTGTAAAGTTGTTTGAGTAATTTTTTTCCATGTTGATATTTGACTTGATCTCGTTATTCCTGTATACTAAACATGCTATCATTGCAAAATGTTTAGTTTGTCTTTTTAATTACAAAATCAAGCATATTCAAACACTGATTCCAACATGTCTTATGATCTCTCATCAGGTCTCCAGAAAATGCACACATCACGACGTTCCTGCTGAGAGAGAAAGCGGCATCCGTAAGCATTTGCAACACTATTAAAAATATTTTATGTATAATATGAATAAATTCAACACTGCATGACAGGGAAAATATTTGACATATACATGCTGTCTATATTGAATCAACAGTACATATTCAGGCATTGGTACGGTTTCAATCTACAGATTGTCGTTTATATATCAATGTTGCATTTTTAAAATTCATTTATAAGAAACATTATTCTGCAAATAATTTACCTTCATCATAGATTATCCAACTCTCAAGGCCTGCTACCTTTTGTAGGTCAGTTAGTACAGTGATTATCTCTATATTCGCATTCACATCACAACATATTGGCATCGAAAATCAGCTTTTAGGTTGATGACGTTGTGATGACTATTCTACAGAAACGATACACGTGTGATTAATACTTTAAAGACACTAATAAGTGAAATATTACATTTAAAGACAAACATTTAAAGCACACTGCCAAACATTATCGAACCTAAGGCTGGTATCGGATGTTATAAAAGGAAAAGCGCGTTTTTCGTCCTTTTTTCCCAGACGTTTTATTATTTTCCAAACTTCGGAAAGATCTACCTTCTTATACATGGGTAACCGTTGCAAAAATGGTGTCATTTTGTCCATTTCTCTCTTCATGGTTTCACAATAGTCATTATTTTGCTAAAGCTTATTACCATACTATTGATATTTTATAGATAAATTCTAAAAACATTTACCTTAAATGATATTTTATGAATCGCTTCAAGATGACCAGACTATCACTTGTTAAATTATGTTATGGATCGCATGGAAACAAACCTCCAATTCTTTATTGCAGGCAGAAGCAGTCCGGTTTCATCAGAATTGGACAAAATCGAAAACAAGTTAAAGAAAGTCGTGAGCCACAAAGATTTTTTCCAGTTACATGCAATGATGTGGTTAATTTGTTTTTTCTTGGATGATAATTCGTAGTTTTTTTGGTGCTCTTTTTGCTTTAATTTATTCGCGAAAATTAGTTTGTATAATTGAGAATTTTAGAACGTCTTATTATCAACGGGTTATAAAAGATAATATACTTACAAACCTATATTCATTAACATCAATGTCATGTGCGTACGTTGTCATCTTCAGTTAGTACAATAAAATCACATATTTAACCAGCTCTAGCTTCTTAAGCAAAGCACAGACAATTCAAGATAGAATTGAACAAATATATTCAAAATAATGATTTCAAATCAGTATGCTTTATTTCGGATGGTGTTTAATCAAATTTAGGAACAGATTTTACTTCGTACAGAATGATGTAGATAAGCAATGCTTGAACCATTTGGCTTAAAGCTATCTTTTAAACGAACCAAACGTTGCTTCTGACTTCTGATTTTGAAACATATTCCAGTGTTTGTCATTCCATATCATTTTCATGGTTGCAAACAACTGCTGAAGTTCCTTTAAAAGATATTGATAGATGGAATCATCTCACTTTAACACAAGACTTTACATTCAGATGCACAGAGTCCATGATGACGCAATAGTCCTTTTTGATGCAATAGTCCATGATCATGCGAGAGTCCACAATGATGGAAATGTCTTTGATGATCAAAGAGTCCACGATGATGCAAGAAACCATTATGATCCAAACGTCAATAGCAAGATGACGCATCGTTTTGCAAGAAATAAAGAGGTTTGTAATTTGTTTGATAACCCATTGATGTGAATCGAACAAATCTTTTTTGAAATTAAAAGAAAAACACGATCATGATGATGCAAAAGTCAATAGCAAGATGACGCATCATTTTGTAAGAAATATAAAGGTTTGTAATTTGTTTGATAACCCTGTGATGTGAATAGAACAAATCTTATTTGAATTTAAGTGAATAACACGTAAACTCTTTGAATTTTCCATTCAGATGCACAGAGTCCATGACAATGCAAGAGTCTATGATGATGTAAAAGTCCACAATGATGCAAGAGTCCACGATGATACAATAGTCCATTTTGATGCAAGAGTCCAATTTGATGCAATAGTCCATAACAATGCAAGAGTCCACCATGATGCAAGAGTTAATTTTGATGCAAGAGTCCATGACGATGCAAGAGTCCAAGATGATGTAATAGTCCACGATGATGCAAGGGTCCATCATGATGCAAGAGTCCATGAAGATACTAGGCTCCACCATGATGCGAGAGTCCACGATGATGCAAGGGTCCACGATGATGCAAGAGTCAATGATGACGGAAGAATCCATGACAATGGAAGAGTCCACCATGATGCAAGAGTTAATTTTGATGCAAGAGTCCATGACGATACAAGACTCCACCATGATCATACAGTCCATTTTGATGCAAGAGTCCATGACGATGCAAGAGTTCACGATGATGCAACAGTCCACGATGATGCAAGAAACCATGATGATCCAAAAGTCAATAGCAAGATGATGCATAATATTGTAAGAAATGAAAAGGTTTGTAATTTGTTTGAAAACCCATTGATGTGAATATATCAAATCTTATTTGCATTTAAAAGATAAACATGTAAACACTTTGTATTTTCCATTTAGATGCACAGAGTCCAGGATGATGCAAGAGTCCACGATGATCCAAGAGTCCATAATGATGCAAGAGATTATGACAATACAAGAATCCACGATGATGCAATAGTCCATTTTGATGCAATAGTCCATGACGATGCAAGAGTTCACGATGATGCAAGAAACCATGATGATCCAAAAGTGAAAAGCAAGATGACGCATCATCTTGTAAGAAATAAAAAGGTTTGTAATTTGTTTGATTACCCATTGATGTGAATAGAACAAATCTTTTTTTGAAATTAAAAGAAAAACACGGTCATGATGATGCAAAAGTCCACGATGATGCAAGAGTACATGATGATGCAAGTGTCCATGATGATGCAAGAGTTCACGATGACAATACAATAGTTCACGATGATGCAAGAGTCTACGATGATGTAAGAAGCCATGATGATCTAAAAGTCAATAGCAAGATGACGCATCATTTTGTAAGAAATAAATAGGTTTGTAATTTGTTTGATAACCCATTGATGTGAATAGAACAAATCTTATTTGAATTTAAAAGAAAAACACGTAAACTCCTTGTATTTTCCATTCAGATGCACATAGACCATCACAATGCAAGAGTTCACCATGATGCAAGAGTCTATGACAATGCAATAGTTCATTACGATGCAAGAGTATATGATGATGCAAGAGTCTACGATGACGCAAGAGTACATGATGATGCAAGAGTCCATGATGATGCAAGAGTCCACGGTGATTCAAGAGTTCATTTTGATGCAAGAGTCCCTGACGATGCAAAAGGCCATGACGACGCAAGAGTCCATGACGATGCAAGAGTTCACGATGACAATGCAATAGTTCACGGTGATGCTAGAGTCCACGATGATGTAAGAAGCCATGATGATCTAAAAGTCAATAGCAAGATGACGCATCATTTTGTAAGAAATAAAAAGGTTTGTAATCTGTTTGATAACCCATTGATGTGAATATAACAAATCTTATTTGAATTTAAGTGAATAGCACGTAAACTCTTTGTATTTTCCATTCAGATGCACAGAGCCCATCACAATGCAAGAGTTCACCATGATGCAAGAGTCAATGATGATGCAAGAGTCCACGATGATGCAAGAGTCCACGATGATGCAACAATCCACGATGATTCAAGAGTACATGACGATGTAAGAGTCCATGATGATGCAAGAGTCCACGATGATGCAAGAGCTCATTTTGATGCAAGAGTCCATGACGATGCAAGAGTCCATGACGACGCAAGAGTTCATGACGATGCAAGAATTCACGATGACAATGCAAGAGTTCACCATGACGCAAGAGTCTACGATGATGCAACAATCCACGATGATTCAAGAGTACATGACGATGCAAGAGTCCATGATGATGCAAGAGTTCATTTTGATGCAAGAGTCAATGACGATGCAAGAGTCCATGACGACGCAAGAGTCCATTACGATGCAAGACTTCACGATGACAATGCAATAGTTCACGATGCTGCAAGAGTCTACGATGATGTAAGAAGCCATGATGATCTAAAAGTCAATAGCAAGATGACGCATCATTTTGTAAGAAATAAAAAGGTTTGTAATTTGTTTGATAACCCATTGATGTGAATAGAAGAAATCTTATTTGAATTTAAGTGAATAACACGTAAACTCTTTGTATTTTCCATTCAGATGCACAGAGTCCATCACAATGCAAGAGTTCACCATGATGCAAGAGTCTATGACAATGCAATAGTCCATGACAATGCAAGAGTTCACCATGACGCAAAAGTCTATGATAATGTAAGAGTCCACGATGATGCAAGATTCCACGATGATGCAATAATCCACGATGATGCAACAATCCAAGATGATTCAAGGGTACATTACGATGCAAGAGTTCATTTTGATGCAAGAGTTCATGACGATGCAAGAGTCCATGATGATGCAAGAGTTCATGATGACAATGTATAAGTTCACGATGACGCAAGAGTCCACGATGATGTAAGAAGCCATGATGATCTAAAATTCAATAGCATGATGACGCATCATTCAGCTCTATTTTATCTTTCTGCAAATCTGCATAAGAAAACTTAAACCTGCGTGACATTGGACAAATGCAGGCACAGTTATTTAGTCATTAAAATACCTGAAAGGATCGTACATTATAAGGGTGTCAATACTAATCGTTATTTAATAGTTATCTACTGTCACACTTATCAAATTTAAATTTTCTATAATCACTTAATTAATTCGAATTAAATCCAGTACCAATTATTAAGGGAGGCGAACGTCACTATTAAGTCTACATTGATACATATCATTGTCATACAAAATAATTCAACTAATTACATGATCAATCTTTTGTTTACAATTCTCCCCTCCCAAAAACAAAATGTGTATTCCAAATTTTCTTTGTGACGTATATTTACTTTATATTAGTTCCAATATATAGTTTTAAAAATTGGTTAGTTGAATGACGGCTTGTTTGAAATAAATCTAAATCTGATACAAAGTAATATGGTAGCCATGATTATACGTCATATTCAAAGATGGAATCGAGTAAGGTGTGAACGACACGAGTTTTGTTTGATATCAAGTGAATTTCCTGCAAATCGTTATATCCTAAGCTGAAGAACTCAGAATTCCATTTCCTGCTAGAAGTTGGTATATTATTGTTTTCATACTAATCCCTACAGCCATTCTTATATCTTATGACGGTATTCACTGCAATATTAATGAAAGGTTATAATCTTAATTAATAATGTTTTTATTAAATGACTTTGCAACTATAAGTATGCTCTCAAAAGATATGAAATTAATGTTAACAGAAAGTTCGTTTAGAATTAACGACATAATTCATAAATCTAATATCTTCCGTCTTTGTTAATACAAAAAATAAACAGTATTTCTGAAATTTTCTTTTGCTGTCATTTTGTATTTTTTAGATTATTTTATAAATGTTTCAAAGCCCTCATCTCTTCACACAGTGTAAAATATATTATGAGTGTATATGTCTTTTTTTACTATTCCCTTGAGATAGTGCCCGTTACCGATTACAGAAGATTCTGTGTTTCAATAAAGATTATTTATTAATTTTAGTATTAGTTATTATAAATGAAAAATACAATTATAACTCTGCAAATATCTAGCTCTGTAACCGGGTCAAGTGCGTCTTCAAATCATGCATTCTGAAAGTATTAAGACACAATTGTTAATGTTCTCAAATTTCATTTTTACACATCAGCGCCTTCTGGTGCGAAACATCATCTCGGTATGAGTCTGTGTCCTTCAGTCACTCTGCGAATCCGGGGTTTGTAAAATAGGTCCGATGCAACTCTTCTTGAGGTCAGAAACGATCGTGATAAATGAAAGACCCTTTAGTGGCTCCATTATATAATGCTCTAATTTAGAATCCCGTCTTGGCCTGTAAAGCCGAGCAAATTAAGTCTTTATTACTTCATTGTTTAGCCATCTCCTTATTTTCTCCACGAATGAATTGGAACTGATCAGCACACGTGACATAGAGAAAGAAAACAAAACCGGGTTGCTTGCTTGTTTAGTTTTGAACAAAGAGAATATACACAAACTATGAAGAAACTAACATGTTCAATGCTATATTATTATCTATCTTGGTAGTCTCTCGAGTCGAGGAAAACAAGTTGTGCACTTTCATTCAACGGTGGACGCGCATGTGACTCCTGAGTCCGAATTCCGATACAAACATGCGGTTGCAGGTGGGGCATGGGACACCGGTGGTTGTTGATACATTTCTGTGGCGTCTCTCATGGGTTACAGCAAGACGCTGGCAGCGGTCAACCTCAAAGGTGGAACAGGCTTTTCTGCTCAGGGCTCGCCAATGCTTTCTGTCTGAGGCAGCGAGCTCGAGCTTGCGTGGTTGAAGGTCTGCCCATTTGATGTTTGTCTTGAGCTTGTCTTTGTACCTCTTGTGAGGGCGGCCTTGGTTTCGGTTCCCCAGGGATAGCTCGCCATAGAACAACTGCTTTGGGATTCTGCTTTGATCCATGCGGATGACATGGCCAGTCCATCAAAGCTGGGCCTGGATTATTTTGGCTTAGATGCTTGTTTTGTTGACTCTATCAAGGACTTCCAGGCTGGTGATTCGGTCCTGCCACTTGATCCGCATGATGGATCTCAGAGAGCGCTGGTGGAATTGTTCTAACTGACTGATGTGCCTTCTCTAGAGTGTCCACATTTCACAGCCATATAATAGAGACGTGAGGACAACTGCATTGTACACCTCCAGCTTTGTTGACAGGCGTATGTCCTTGTGCTGCAAGACCTTGGTTCGGAGTCGTCCTAGTGCTTGACTGGCTTTTTTGGTCCTCGCAGTGATCTCTTTGTCCAGAGAGCCATCACTAGATATTGTGCTGCCAAGGTATTTGAAACTGTCCACATTCTTCAGCTGCGTGTCGCAAATGGTGATACAGGGTTGCGAATGGACAGTGTTTGGGGCGGGCTGGAAGATGACTTATGTCTTTCCTAGACTAATTGTGGGTCCAGATAGGTTGGAGGCTTCAGAGAATCTGTCCACGATTGCTTGTAGGTGAGTCTCTTCATAGGCCATGAGGGCGCAGTCATCTGCAAAGAGTGCATCAATGATGAGTCTTTCTAGTGTCTTGGCGTTTGCAGCTAGGCGACGGAGATCAAACACTGATCCATCCAGGCGATACCTAATGTAGATGCCAGTGTCAATGTCCCGGATGGCATGGAGCAGTACCTGTGTGAAGAAGAGGTTGAAGAGTACTGGAGCGAGTACACAAACCTGTTTGACACCGTTAGATATGAGGAATTTCTCCGAGGGTTCACCATCTGAGAGAATCTCTCCATTAGCAGCGGGGGGGGGGGGGGGGGGGGGGCGGCGAATCGGACAACTTTTTGCGACAAAATCAATTTAAAACCTCAAAACGGAAAATAGAGCCTTCCAACGAAATCTCATGTTTTAACGAAAAAAAAAATAAAGTCTCCGTTTGGTAAATAGAGCCTTATTGATTTCTTGCTCAAAGCATGAGATTGCGCGGGTGATACTCTATTCGCGCTTTCGTTGCTTAACCATAAAACGTCGCAGCGGTGTTGTCATCGCCCCCCCCCCCCCCGCTGCTACAGGTTAATAATTTATTTCAACCGAATATTTGATCAAGTCCGATATGATATCGTGTTCGAGGACGAAAATCATTTATGATGGAAGTCCTTGTTGAAATCGTAAACGATTTTCACGATTTCACAAACAAACTAATAGCAGCAGAGAGGGTGAATCCTACAACGTTTTTAGACAAAATTTTGATTGAAATCCTAAAACGAGCCTTCCTACGATCAAAAAAAAATGTCTCAGGGGCAAACCCTACAACGTTTTTAGACAAAAAATTTATTGAAATCTCCCTATGAAATCATTTTAACTAAAAAAATGAAAACGATTTTTTAATTAATTTTGGTCGCAACTTGTTGTCATACACCCTCTCTGCTGCTAAAGTTTTCAGTTCTGGGTTAATAATTCTTTTACGATTTTAACCGAATATTTGATCAAGTCCGATACGATATCGTGTCCGAGGATCATGTAAATTTATTGTTGCGAATCCGTGCGGAGTCGACTGAGCATGACTAAAGAAATCTCTAAATTGATTGAAGTCCATATCAGAACACCATGTCTGCCAAATATTTCGTAGCGTATGAGTATCAACTCCGTTGAATACAGACAATAAATTGCAGTTATCTCTGATCACTTTTGGAACCTGAGTGTAGCGTTGAGTGACATATATCACGTCAGTGTTTTTGTGACGCCCACGGGAAAATATTTTAGCAGGATTTTTTTGTTTATCCAACATTATATCGTCGTATACGACTAAATTGTTAATATCTCCATCAATATCATCAATACTCGGTGCTTCATCGATATCGGTTATAAAATCAATGGCGTTCTCACCCTTAATTTCTGATGCATTCTCGTTAAAATCCTTTAACACTTCATAACATCGTTGATCATCTACGCTAGGGGCAATTAAATACAACTTATCCCACTTCATCCATCTCATTATTAAATTGAGCAACAATTGCGTTTTACCGGATCCAGATGGCCCGATTATAATCATCCGGATAGAGTTTGGTAGCGCTGCATGATGCTTAATTGGTTCTCTTGTTTTAGTCGCTGAAAAATCAATTATATCCATATTTCTGTACATAAATTATGGATCTATATTGTGTGAAGTGTAAAACGCGTACTGGCACAGATGACTTGACGACGATTACAACTAAAAATAACCGATCAGCGCTTTCTGGTAAATGCGTGCAATGTGGTACAAAGAAATTTAGATTTGTGTCTATGAGATCTGATTTAAAAAAAAACGAGGAGGTGATATCGCAGCCAAATTAGCAAGACTCCCTGGAACCCCATGGGCAAAATACCCCGGAGAAAAGCACCTTCCAGGATATAGCTACTGTGGACCGGGAACCAGACTTGATATCAGACTCAATAATCAAAATCAACCCAACCCCGGTGAAGAACCAATAAACGCCATTGATAAGGCCTGTCACCTTCATGATGTTGCTTATAAAAGCAGCAATCTGCAACACAGGCATCTAGCAGATGTGAAATTAATTCATGCGTTAAATGCTATTCCTGATAAATCCTTCAAAGAAAAATTGTCTTCATTTTTGATAAAATCGGCTATGAAAAGTAAATTGATGTTAGGTGCTGGTAATTAATAATATGGAATCAATTTATTATTCTCCGAGGGGATACTGGAGGGGTAACGCTGCAATCAATAAACTCGCTAGCGCTGCAAAAGTGAAAAAAACCACTGCGGCTAATTGGTTATCCAAACAGGCACTATGGCAAATTTATCTACCACCGCCTAAACAAATTCAATTCTCGCATTTTGATGTGACCGCTCCTAATGAAGTTCATCAGGCTGATATATTATTTCTGCCACATGATCGTGGTTACAAATACGCGCTAACCGTAGTTGATATTGCAAGTCGATACAAAGAAGCAGAACCATTAAAAACAAAATCAGCCACTGAAGTCGCTTCTGCATTTGAAAGGATTTATCGACGAGGTCCTCTGCACTGGCCAAATCTGTTACAAGTTGATCCTGGCAAGGAATTTCAGGGTGCGGTTCTATCTACAATGAAACATCATAATGTCACCATACGACGAGGGCATACTGCGCTACATCGCGATCAGGCCATTGTAGAACGATTTAATCGGACGATTGCTGAGCGGTTATTTGGATATCAATACGCAAAAGAATTCATTCAAGAAAAGCGATCCAGTGAATGGGTTAAAAGATTACCATCTGTGATTACTGCACTGAATAACGAGATTACTAGAACAATCAACATGAAACCTATCAACGCGATTAAAAAGAAGTCAATACCCGTACAACCACAAAAAGATTTCCCTAGAAACGCTAGCGTTTCCCAACCAATTCTTGGTAGTAATGTCATTGTGAGGTACTTATACGAACCAGGAGAGCTTGAAGGGGGTAGAAAAAGGGCTACTGATCCTATTTGGAGCGTCACTACGCATAAGATATCTAGTATAACACGATCTACGGGTAGACCTCCAATCTATAAACTGGATTCAACTGCCCCTCAACGTGGTTTTACTAGACAACAATTACAAGTGATACCCGAGGATACTCAATTGCCACCCCATGGTCTTAACTAGCACCGTTGCGTCTATTGCACTCAAGACAAGTCAACATCACATTATTTCTGACATGACCGAGATTGTTATTTTTTCTGTCTACGGTGAATTGGCGAGGATCCTTATCCGAATACTGCCAACGCATTATACAATTGCAACTCGCGCAGTGATTATTCTGTTGTTTCTTCAAAGTGATTATTAGTTCAGCATCAATATCAAATTCTCGTTGTTTTTTTTTGTCCTGTTGTTTGTAACCGGAGAGTTTTTTATTAATGATGCTAACATCAATATCATCCATTGTTGTGTCATTATCATCGAAAACAACTCTTCGAAGTTGATTTATGTTTCGTACTCTGGATACTGCGAGATAGACTAAATTTGACCATTCGATGCGATTATCTACCATCCAAACAATTGTATCCGATATAGTCAATCCCTGTGAAGAGTGTATTGTTGCTGCGTATCCTAGCGTCCACGGGGATTTATTAGCACGCAATGCATCTTCAACGACATTGATATTAACCAGCACAATATCATTTAATACCAGAATTTGTTTTTCATTCTGTCCTGGAATATCAACTTCAATATTCTGTTTTCGTGTATCCGATGGCCTATAACAAAGGGGTACTGGAAGCGTTGCAAATTTTTCTTTATGCAATTCAAATAACTTCATTTCAAGTGTGTCCCTGACTATTTTTCTACTTGCAATGATCAAATCGTTTGGTCTCCATGTTTCCCAGAAATCATTCATTGGAGTTTCTGAAATCACTTCACGCGCTATTTCGCATTGGATTCTATCCGGTTGTAATCTAATTAGCGCTTTGAACTCGCGTAATCGTTCATCAAGTGATCTATAATCAGTGGTGATTTCTTCATAGTAGTCTACAAAACCCTTTAGCCATTCATGTGGAGATGCACCGACAAATGGTGGTGGTTGGCCGTGATCCCCACACATGACGACTTTTGTGTTTTTGGTTAACAACCACTCAAGAAATGTTTTTAATACATCTAATGACACTGTGCATATTTCATCCCAAATTAAGATTTCAGGAATGAATTTATCACCCATACGCTCAGGAGTCCATTTGTCACCTTTCCATCGAAAAAAACTGTGATAAGTGCAAGCATTTACCCCTCGTTGTATCATCTCTCTGGCGAGTCTGTGAGTCGGTGTTAGCACAATCATGTTAGAAACGCTAGCGTTTCCACGACGAAATAATTCAATTGCACGAGTTGTCTTTCCTGACCCACCACAACCGTTTAAATAAACTGTTTTATATCTACATACTGGATCAGATACCGGTGGTGCATTAGAAAATTCTGATTGAATTTCAATACGGTTACAACAAATATATTTATCATCCATGGCAACGTCTGCGGATTCACAATACTCATGTAGCATCTCCTTTTTAAATCGCCAACGCCCCCAATTTTCTTCGGGATCTGTGAATGCCGCTACAGCTGATTTGTACTTATTGTGTATATACATCGAATCAGTGGCCACTCTAACCGCGGTATTAGGAAATCTATTTATCATCGAAAATAGATTAATAGAAGCATAGGCTAACATTGAACTTCTCAAATGTGTGTACTGGGAATTATATCCATCACAGTAGGTAACAACCGTACCTAATTTCTCACCATTGGATAGAAAAGCATCCTTACGGGATACAAGTTTTCCCTGTTTCATTAAATCCGCTACAATAAAATCGTATTCAGCGACATCTATGATCAACCGCGAAGAATATTTTGCGTTATCGTATCGTCCACCCTGGGTAAATTTACCGATTATTCTTCTTCCGAGATCTTTTGCTTGTTCTTTTTTAATTTCAAATAACTTCTTAGACCAATTTATGATTTCTTCTTCACTGAAATCTGGAAACTGTTTTCGTAGTTCGTTGATTATTCTATCTAGATCGGGTTGTGGTAGCCAAACTTCTTTCTGAGCTCGATAGCATATAATAGCCTCGGAAACAATCAACGATATTAGCATACCACAATCAATCATATATCTCAATAGCACTATTGGCATCCAGTGTTTTTCAGATAGGTGTCTACCGAGCCAAACATAACTACACGGATGTAACCCTGTAGCTAATTCAAATGATATCACACGAGCGAATCCGGTTAAATCAAAATCAGGCAATGGTCCATTAATCGCAACACGAGTCATTTCATGCGTGGGGTGTCCAAATCGTTTGAAGTACTCAGCGCATTCCCCATACCCGAGAAAACTTCCGGGATAACACGCGGATATATCAATTGAAATCATACCGTCACGATGGTATTTTGTATTCCACAGTCCTCCATGACCAAATTCGACGCAACTCAATTTAACATCCTCGAGAAAATCACTTCGTGTTGGACGCCATGAGTTTTTTTCTCTTGCGAAGTGAGCTACCACTGATGGAATAGTAAACCTATCCGTGAGTAGTTTTTCATGGGAATTCTCCGGTGAAAAATCACTAGCGATTTTTCTCATTCTGTTATCTAATTCTTCAATGCGATATAATTCACCATTTGGTTTTACAAATTGATCGAATTCTTCATCACTTCTAAGTAACCACACTGACACAGGATCATCCTTACACAACGCATGAATAGCATCAAATAATTTCTCTTCATAGAAAACATCCCCGACGAACTCCTTAGGGATATATTTCACGGTTCGTTCTCGTGGAAATATTGTTACCGCAGGTGTCCACGCGTGTTTGTTATGATCAATAATCTGTATTGGTGCTCCATTTTTGTTATATTTCGGTTCGTATAAAACCTCTCCGGTTATCGTCATAACGGTTATTGGGAATCGTAATGATGTTTCTAATTTAGCTATATCAGAAATCTTTGCACCATGCTGTTTCACTGTCAGTTCCCACTCGGTTATTTTCCTACGTCGCAGATCAGTTAGTTTATTTCCTCGGGATGCATTTGTGAAGTGCTCCATTACCCGTGTTGCTACACAATTAAGCCCTGACGAATATTTCATAGGAGCTAGTTTTGTGATATCGGGTTTATCATTTAACGGATATATCCCATAAACCATTGCTGTTACGGGATAAGATCTTTCGTAGTATGGTTTGTCAATGCCGGTTAGAATTCCTGGTTTGGAATCTCTACTCACAATGACAGCTTTTTTATTCTTGAGGATTGGTTCAAATTTATCCCTAATAATCCATTTGCCATCGACTTCAATAATGAATTTGATTCGGAAAAAATACCGTTTTTCCCCAACACGTGAAATTATCACTGCTGCTTTTTCATCATTCATGGTAGCGTCAACAACACCATCAATTCGAAATGTTGACCAACAATAGGATGCTCCATCACGTTTGAATTCATTAAAACAATCTCTGATTTTACTAATCATGGCTTTATCAAGAATTGTATTCTTTGGTGTATTAGAAACTATATCGAGATTGAATTGAGCATCTTTCCAGGATAATTTCTTGGACGTTTTTTTTGGTTTATCGAGATTAAATCTAGGATTGATTTTGTTACGTTTTTTGGGTCTATCGAGATTAAATCTAGGACTGATTTTCAATAATCTCTTAAACTCTTTCATGTTTCCGTCTCTTGGACGTTTGTTACGTTTTTTTGGTCTATCGAGATTAAATCTAGGATTGATTTTCAATAATCTCTTAAACTCTTTCATGTTTCCGTCTCTTGGACGTTTGTTACGTTTTTTTGGTCTATCGAGATTAAATCTAGGACTGATTTTCAATAATCTCTTAAACTCTTTCATGTTTCCGTCTCTTGGACGTTTGTTACGTTTTTTTGGTCTATCGAGATTAAATCTAGGATTGATTTTTAATAATCTCTTAAACTCCTTATCAGCATTGAATTCAGCATTTTTCGAAGTCAATCTCTTGAACTCCTTCATGCTATAATTAAAACAAGCATTTAAATGAAAGATTTTTATATATGAATCACTGCAAGTGGCTTATGATTGGATCAGTAATCCCGTGTAACAAATCATGCAGAAACGAGTTCTGTGGGTATCATATGCAAAGCTTTCGTCGTGGAAGCCTTGGTCCGTTACCGTGCATACGATGTGGAGTTGGGGTTAGGGGGAAATCACGGTTGTGTTTGAATTGCGGTGGTAAGCGATACAGGGAGTTGAAGCGTTATTATGATAAAAGAATAAAAAATGGACAATCAATCAGAAATTATGACCCTGACGCTGACAAAGTCAGTATTCTTGACGCTGACAAAGTCAGTATTCTTGACGCTGACAAAGTCAGTATCCTTGACGCTGACACTGATAAAGTCAGTATCCTTGACAAAGTCAGGGATAAAATCATAAGAACTCCTCAAGATTACATCGAAAGATTTATCATTAAACCAAACGATGAATTAGACAAACAATAGTATTATGTATACGAATGAACCAAGAATTCAGACAACACCCTGTGATCACAAATTATGAAGCATCCATTGATGGTGTTGTAAGAAACCGTAGACTGAAGAAACCAGTTGGTTCTGATAATGGTATGGGGTATTTGAAGTTTCGCGCTGGAAAGAAATTTTATCGCAATCATCGTTTCGTGTACGAGTGTTTTTATGGATTGATCGAGGATGATTTTGTTATTGATCATATCGATTCTAATCCAATTAACAATTCTTTATCAAATCTGCAGGCTGTTACTCAAAGTGAGAATACCAAACGAGGGAAGACTGGAAAATGCAAAACGGTTGGGAAGAGACCTGTGAAATCTTTGAATACGATAACTAACGAAGAAAAAATATTTCAATCAATGAATGAAGCCAGTAGGCACTTCGATATTTGTATATCCTCAGTACGATTCGTTGCAGAGGGAATAACCAAAACGGCTATTTCAAAAAAGAGCGGACAGAAAATTCAATTTAGTTATGTCTAATACGTCATATTTTTCATTTAGAAATATATCATTATTATAGAATAATGAATTCTGAAAACATGAATAGCATCATATCCGAGATTTCAAAATTGAAAGGCTGGGATATTGAACTATCAGATGGGTTAAATCCTGATCAAATCATGTCTGATTTTCAGGATATAGAATACGGAGTTAACAACAATAAATATATGCTACCAAAGAAGTATGCGCTCATCAAAAGAATTCAGAATTCTATTAAGGACTCTCTCGCATTTTCCAGTGACGTAAGTGTGTTCGCTCCGTTGTATACCATCGTAGAACGAATACGAAAAGAATTGGGGTACGAATACGAATTGAAAAAGGAGGTTAATTCTAAAGTTAGAAACCTACGGGCGTTAATTCAAGAAAATGAACAATTTTGATTGCCCAACCATTTATCATTATTTGATTGTGACCGTCCCTCATAGAGATTTTAATTTTTTTTTTAACATTTTTTGATTGAAAACAACAAAATCGATAGGCCGTTAATGGTTGGTTTAGTCGATATGATGATTCCGATTGATCAATGGAAAAGTGTGGAAAGGGCGAAATTCCTTATAAAATAAATAATATCGCCCTTTCCACATCGATGATAACGCCCTTAAAACGCTTCCATGATCGTGTTAAAAATCATCTGACATGTCGAAGTGTTTCCGTCTGTTAAGTCAGGTTCGGAAAATTGTTTTGCAATTGAAAAATTGTTTCTGATTTCAAATAATGGTCAATGAAGCATTAACAACCCGATTGGCTCGTGAACGACTGGATGCAATCAGGAGATTTGTACCAATTCGTGACTCTGTAAGAAATAAACTGCAACAACGACAGAGTTTACAAACTGATTTTGCTACGGGATCCGAAGAATTGTTTAAACCAGTAACCACAGCAACGTACGGGGTAGAGCGTGCTATACGGGGGAATGATCCCGAGACGGGGAAATCTGTTATCGGTGAACTTGAAAAAATAGCAGCGAAAACTGAACAAACAAAACAGACTGTACAAAAAATGGAATCAAAAAGAACAGTAGATGATTTACGCGTGAGATTTAACGAGGAAGGGTTAGCAGCAATTGATAAGACTGATCCACAAGAAATTCCTGCGCTTGTTGTTATGACTTATGAAAACAGAAAAAAAATGTTGAAACCAGAACATCATAAATATGTTAAGAATTTCACTCATTGGGCTGATATATTCTACAAAATCAAAACTAAAAAAAGTCAAATTAAGACAGATAGTGCATCATACATTGAATATATCAATGCGGTGGATATAGTGTATAAACAATATGAAAAACAAAAACCGCAAAAGCGACAGCAACCTGCAAAGAAAATATCTTTTTCACCTAAAAAACAACTACCACCTAATGATGATTTTCTTGATTATTTATTACAAGAAGTCGATTTAGAAAAACAGGATGAAGCAACTGGTTATAGCGGAAGTGGATTGCAAGATTCCAGTGAGAATCCAAGGATTGGAAACTCAAAGAGTGAAAACGCTAGCGTTTCATGCCCTGGTAGTGTTATCAATGATATATCACGATTAGAAGTTCTTGTAGGAGGTTTCCGAGCTGGAAATAACTCACCGGAAATTATTAATGAAGCAGCTGATATCTGTAGACGATTATTTGCCGGCGGTATCATGGATATCAAAACATATCGAGATTTCATTGACGAGTTAGTCGAAAGTGGGTATCACAGTGATTAATCACCGAGACTGAATAAAAACGCTAGCGTTTCCAATTGAAAAATGGTTTCTGATTTCAAATAATGATCATACACTACAATCATGATAAACCAACCCCCGTCTACGTAGTTAATTCACGGTTTCCAGTTTATAGAGCATACTACGGAGATGGTTTAGGCAATACCATTGCAGGGTTATTTGCGAGAATGGCTCCAAAAGTGATGCCGTTGGCTAAACAACTAGGAATGAAAGCAATTGAAGTTATTCGTGATAAGGGTATTGGTGCTGTTGGAGATCTTGCTGGAAAAGCGTTTTCAACTGCGAAGAATAAAATAACATCATTAGTGAAATCACGAAGTGATTTACGAGAAAAATCCAAAGGATTTTCAAAGAAACCGTTACCGTCTACAGCGGAAATGCCTGCAAGTGTTAGTAGAATTATAAATAACGCAGTAGACGAAAAATTAGCGTCGATGGTAAATCAAGGGGACCAAAGCAATATTGCAAATATGATAGCAGGAAGCGGCTTTAAAAAACTACGTCGATGAAAATCGTTTACGATGAAAATCCTACGGATTTTTACGATTTAGACTCTGATAAATAGAATAAAATGTTCAAAAAATCACATGATCCGGCGTTTGATATAGACGCCCCAGTTGGCAAGGATGATTCTGTACGCGATTATCAATATTACGCTTATCATGCAATAGACGCAAATAGTCGATCGCGAATTGAACTTCAAGTCCATGATACTAGTAAATACTTTTTGCCCTGTGAAGCGTTTATCGAAATCGAAGGAGAGATTATAAGAACAAATGATACAGAGTATCCAGCTGGTACTCAAGTCGGTTTTGTCAATAATGGTATTATGGCGTTATTTGAGAGTGCTAGATATCTCATTGATGGAAAAGAAATTGAGTCCATAGATCGTGACGTTGATGTGGCTACAACAATAATCGGGTTAGCGAGATATTCCGATGATTATACAAGATCAGCAGGACCCTCTATGATGTTTGCAAAGGATGTTAAAAATACCGCTGGAGGAAATCAATTTATTATAAGACGACCACAGAATAATGCTGGTGCTGCTAATGTTGATGTCGAGAATATGATTATAAACAACGATCCTAACTTCAATCTAGGAGCTGCAACACGTATTTCAATGTTGCAAGGAGCGCGTAAATCATTTTCATGCGCGATTCCACTGCATCACATATTTGGATTCTGTAGAAACGTCAGAAAAGTTATTTATGGGGCGAAGCATACAGTATCGCTTGTACGAAAGAGTGATGATAATGACGCAATCTGGAGGATTCCAGCAGATGCTGCAAATCCCAATGCTGATGCCGGTAAAGTCAATTTAACAAAAATATCATTGTGGATGCCAGTGTTGACTCCAGCAATCACCGCAGAAGAACGATTACTATCATTTATGGACCAAGGAGGAAAGTCGTTGTTGAGTTGGTTAACCGTGAGTACAGATGTTAAACAATCAAATCTCAACGGGTTATTCACGTGGAATCTAGCATCAAAACAAGGTGTTGCTGCGCCACGTCATATATTTATTGCGTTACAAGATAACGCACGAGTTGGCGATCAACGTTTCAGTCATATGATATTTGATCAATTAGGTGTGAAAGACGTCTCACTGAGAATAAACGGCCAACAGGAACCATCCGAGGATATACAACTTAATTACACAGAAAATCATATTGCACGCGTGTATCATCGTCTGTTGTCATTTATGGCACGTGATCAAAATGTCGATACTGGTTTGCAAATATCACAATATGATTTTAAAAATCTGTATCCGATCTATTACTTCTCACTGGAACATCTCGATTTAACAAGACAGTCCGTCGTTGATATACACTTTAGAGCTAATGTGACTCGTGGTGCTATTGCTAATTATAGAGCGGTTGCTGTCATTCTCAGCGACAAATCAATGCTACTCGAAGGTGTTGGAGGAAGAATGAGAGTGGTAGATGCACCAGTAGAAAACATGTAATTGAAATTGTAAACGATTTAGAATCAATCTATTATGTATAATGTCATATAGTGTTATTAGTGTTACGTTAACTCCCGGTCAATTAAAAAAATTGCAATCGGAATCAGCTAAAAAATGTGGAACCACAATCACGTTGAAACCCAACCAAATGACTGGTGGTGCAAATAAATTATCGCTGACAACTCGTCAGGTGAAACATTTCAATGATGCACTTGCAGCCAAAAAAGGTGTTCAGATTACTCTTTCTGCGGCTGCTATCAAAAATATGATTAAAACAGGCGGTATATTTCCGTTGTTAGCTGCGATTCCAGCATTGATTGCAGCAGCAGCCCCAGCGGTGGCTAAAGCAGCGGCGTTAGGAGCCGTTGGTACTGCAGCAGGAATGGCACTAAAGAAAGCAACTGGGAAAGGATATAAAAAAAAGGGACGATCCGTTCACGGATTGGGTCTAAGACTACCAGGAACCCCGTATTCGTGGTACAGCGGAAAGGGTCTAAGACTACCAGGAACGATTTATTAATTCAGGAATCGAAGATTCCTATGTCCAATTTTGATTTAATGGATGCGGCTAAAAAACTAGTGATTAAAAACTTCAGAGGTGTCTTTATGAAAGATCAATTACCGCATCAACCAAACAGCGTTGAAACCGAAATCATTAATTTAGATAACAGCACCGGACCTGGAACTCACTGGGTTGCATACGCTATTGATCCACGTGGGATTGTTTATTTCGATTCATATGGATTAGCCCCACCAAAAGAGTTTATGCGGTATATAAAAACCCTTCCAATGAAGACTTGGTATTCTACACTACCAACACAAACGATGATTGACCCACCAATATGTGGCAGTGAAGTATTAAATGTCCTTGACGCTATTTCAGCATCTAGAAAACCACCTCATATTGTCGTAAATAACTACACCAGCAATCGCTGGAAATCGAAACGATTTTAGAGAGAGAAAGAGTTTTACAATAACATGATTGATATTTGGGGGAGATCTTTGAAACCCAAACCCGACGGCACTGCAACCCCTGATTCTATCAAGGATATAACAAAAAAAATTAAAGATGAAATAGCTGAGACGTTGAATTTAGAAAGTGTTGAACCCAATGAAATAGTTGTATTTCAGGACAAACAGGGTAAATTGAAATCCAGTAATATTTCTCTGGATGATATTTTAGTTAAACAACAAAACGCAATCGAGAACACCGTTGCGTTGTTTTCGGATCAGGGTAAATTGAAAACCAGTATTATTTCTCTGGATGATATTTTAGTTAAACAACAAAACGCAATCGAGGATACTATCGCGTTATTTTCCGATCAGGGTAAACTCAAACCGGGTGTACTCGTTTCGACGATTACAGATCGATTAAAAACTCTCAACGATGAGTTAAACAATTCTCTGGCTGTACTAAAAATACTTGAATCTAAAATTGAAGATAACGTAAAACAGTTTATATCATTTCGTAGAAATATCATTGATAAATTTATTGGAACCCAGTTGGATAAAATTGAAATAAAACTCCCTGATATTAAAAAATCCATCGATGAGACGAAAACTTTCATCGAAGCCGTCAAAGGTGATTTTTCGAGGATGATAACAATCATTGAAAAAACAAAAATTCCTCATGAGAAAACCAATAACGTAGTATATACAATCCAACACGGATCATTTGAGTGGACACCTGCAAACAACAAATTAGATATCACAGCTACTATCAAGGGTATTTATCGATTAACGCTGGTAGCACCAATTCAATTTAATATATCATCGTCGAGTTCATCCGGGGTCAACAATACGATTTCAACGATCATCGACAAGGATAAAACTGAACGGTTAACGATAAAAGCCGATGATAAAAGTTTGGCTAAGGCATCAGTAACATGGTATCTGGAATTCGTAGCGGATTTAAGTAAATAACTAAATTGAAAGGATTTCACAATTGAAAACGCTAGTATTTTTAAAATAAACAACAATGACTTTGTCATCGACGCAATGTCGCTATGATCAGGTCAGAGAATTTCAGAATAGACTCAAAACCCTCACTGAGGAGTATCAAATAAAAATAAAAAAATACCGACGAAGAATCACCGCAATTGATGTTATTATGTACTCGGTGTCAAGCGTTCTCACTGGCGCCGGAATAATACTTGCATCGGTTACAATGATTGCCCCGGTCGTAGTCCCAATTTGCATTTCTGCGGTGGCTACAATCGGGGGTATATTAACCGGGATAGCAAAAAAGATATCATCATGCAGCCAGAGTAAACTGCAGAATTACTTACTTCAATTTCATATTGCATCAACCGCATATTCGCAATTATCATTGATGATATCGTCGTCACTCGATAATACGATTATATCAGATAGTGAATTCTCAGCGATGGTCAGTATTTTTGATTCCGCGATATCGAAATTAGAGCGACAACATGAATATAATAACAATGACAACACCGATGGAATCAGAAAACACGAACCCAAAAAACAAAATGATCTCAATAATATCAACATTACCAGATTGTGAGTTCTCAGTGATGGTCAGTATTTATGATTCCTCGATACCAAAATTAGAAATACAACATGAGTATAATGACGACACAGCAGGAATTACTTCAACAAATAGTGGAGAACACGAACCCAGTACAAACAAGCATGATATCAATAACATCAACGAATCCAGAATTCAGTGTGAATTTCCCCTCTCCGGTCCCAGTGAAGGAGATAGCGCTAGCAAAACTACGAGTGTATCACAGTTGGCCTAATATCAGATCAAAATCATTTGGTGGTCAACAACCCAATAATTCTTTAGTGTTTGCGAATAAGAATAAACCCGACGGAACCCCAGACTGGAACGTCGTTTCAATACCAACAGGGTCATACCAAATCGAACAAATCAATAATGAATTCGCGCGTAGAATAAAATCGATTACTGGAACAGAATCGAAAATCGCTATAACAGTTCATGAGCCGACGCTATCATCCGCAATTGAAATAAGCACAGAAGGATACCTCGTAGACATCTATCAAAGCTCAATAAGAACCGTACTAGGATGGCCTGAAAAACCACCAGGGGGAAAAACCGTTGTTGTAGCACCAGAACCTAAAAAATCTGATTATGTCACCGACGTGATAAAATCTGATAATCCAATAAAGTGTTATAAAGATTACCAACCCCATGCAGATTTTTTTACTTTCGCATATTACTCAACTGGAGAGGAGGATATCATAGATCGTTTTATTAACGAACCTCAAGTCGTTGAAAATTTTACAACGATGAACAATGATTTTTCTCTGTTGTTAACATCTCTTAAATCCGGCTCTCTCACCCGAGATGAATTTATCAGCGTCGTAGAAATATGTAACAAAATCATCAAAGATATGGAAATATTTAATTCACAAATTATTCAAGAGATATTAGATGACAGTAATCCTAAAACGAGAACAGAATTTGCATTAGAATATAAAATCCGCGAAGAAGATATCCCCACATTCAAACTACCAGGATATAACGTACCAGAACTAAAAAAATCTCTCAACGATGCTATCGATATTGGTTTTAAAATAATTCATGACGCATGGAAAAAAACAACATCACCGGAAATAAAAATCCTCAAACATAATAATGATCCAGATGGTGGCGGCAGGCATATCGCTCCGTTCAATGTGAATATATCCTCAGTGATTGCACTTAATTTAGTGTGTGATGTTATCGAAGGAAGCTATCAGATTAATCTCGAACGATCAAATCAAGCTCAGCAAGGATATATTCTTTATTCGTTTGCACCAACAGCTCCTCCAGGATTCCTAATTATTGAAAACCCAATTAATCCTGTCTACATGCGATGCCATAATAATTCATTAACCAGAATTAATTTCAAACTCACCGACCAGTCAAATAATCTGATTGATTTACAAGAAGAGGTGTTAGTGATTAGTCTGTTTGTAAAATCATAAATTGCTTTGCAATTTCAAAGGATTTTCATCCTAAAGACTCGATCTAATCATTTTATTATTTTTGTTAACCCAGAACTGAAATCACTAGTGATGAAATCACTAGCAGCAGAGAGGGTGGATGACAACAAGATGCGACCAAAATTAATTAAAAAATCGTTTTCATTTTTTTTTGTTAAAATGATTTCGTAGGGAGATTTCAATCAATTTTTTTTGTCTGAAAACGTTGTAGGGTTCACCTTTTTTTGGCTAAAATAAGATTATAAGACGGCTCGTTTTAGGATTTCAATCAAATTTTGTCTAAAAACGTTGTAGGATTCACCCTCTCTGCTGCTCTAATCGCTAACACCTCACCGCGTGGATCAATCAAATGATTTGATTGGTCGGTGAGTCGGAAATTAATTCTCGTTAGCGAATTATTATGGCATCGCATGTAGACAGGATTAATTGGGTTTTCAATAATTAGGAATCCTGGAGGAGCTGTTGGTGCAAACGAATAAAGAATATATCCTTGGTGGGCTTGATTTGATTGCTCTAGATTAATTTGATAGCTTCCTTCGATTACGTCACATGTTAAATTGAGCGCAATCACCGCTGAAATATTTACATTGTGCTGGGCAATATGCCTACCGCCGCCATCTGGGTCATTATTATATTTGAGGAGGACAGTTGAATCTAGTATTTGTAATATCTTGATATTGTTTCTAACAATTTTTTTTAGTTCCTCAGCGTTGTATCCGGGAAACTTGAAATTACGCAGATCGGCTTCTGTGATATTGTAACCGGTTAGGAATCGTTGTTTATTGTCGCTGTTGTCATTGGTTATTGTTTGAATAATTTATATATTCCATGTCAGATACAAGCTGATTTAGTATTTCAACGTGTTTTTGTGAATTTGTTTGCCGTAGTTGTTCTAGTTGTGTTTTATGTAATTAATTAATTTCATTAAAATAACCAGTGACGTCATTTAGCGTAAATGAAATAGTAACAGATGAGTCAACTGTTCTTTTAATAATAAAATCCCATTGCAATGTTTTTGTTGGTAAATATAAATCTATCGGTGATTTTTCCTTTTTCTATATCAGATAAATTATCTCGATATATGGGATTGATTTCATGATATGATTGTACGTCTGTGGTTAAGTCGGCAGCAGATTTTTCCGGTGGTTTTTCAGGCCATCCTAACACTGTTCTTAACGAGCTGTTATAGATATCTACAACATACCCAGTAGATTTTATTTTAATCGACGAAGAGAGCGTCGGTTCATGAACTTTAATAGCTTTTTTTTTATTCTTTTCCAGTGATTGATTTTATTCTACGCTGAATTTCAGCATCGATTTGCTCAATTTGGTACGACCCAGTTGGTAAAGAAACAGTTTCCCACGCTGGAGTACCATCGTTTTTATTCCACAAATACCTTAACGAGTTATTGGGTTGCATGACCGCCAAATGCAACCGATCTGATATTGGGTCAGCTATGATATACTCGTAATTTTGCCAGCGCGATCTCGCGCACTGGAATCGGAGAAGGGAAGTTCACGTTGAATTCAGGGTTTGTTGATGTTATTGATATCATGCTTGTTCGTATCGCAGTGGTATTCTCCACGATTCATTGAAGCAGTTCGAGTGACATTATTGTTAACGTTGTTTTCAATTTCTAATTTCAACATCGCGGAGTTATACAACTGGGTCATCGCGGAAAATTCAACATCGGATATGAACGAATTATCTATCGACAGCGAGATCAACTCGGATAATTTCGAGTATGCGTCTGATGCCACCCGGTACCGAGCTGTATAATCGCTGAGTTTTTTTCTGAGAACACGATGATAACTTTTTAGTTATCGCGGTGGCGACTGCCGCGATTGTTGCTGCCGCGGAGATAGCGATTGGAACTGCAATCGGAGCCATCATGGTCACCGTCGACAAAATAACCCCGGCGCTGGCCATCACACCGGACACCGAGTACACGGTGATGTCAATGATTGTTACGTTGCGGTGATACTTTTTTATTTTTTCATGATAACGCTCAGAAAGTAATTTCAAGTTCGCGGAAAATTCTTTCACGGTATCATATCGATATCGATGCGATTGTGATGCCCCTGGGGATATTATCGGTTCAATTGATTTCATCGGTGTCATTGCTATTTTAAACCCGCTAGTGTTTTCAATTATTCGATTATGTACTCGGATTTATGGTCGGTGGGGAAATACCGGATACAAATTCTAGCATCCAGGGTAGCGAATCCCTAACCACTGACTCGTTGGACGTATATCAATCCTAATAGGGTATCTTATTTGGTCGTGCTTTAATGGTATGTTATTGTTTATATGTTACTGTGTTAACACCTTTTATATATTTTGCCGGGCCGACTCCGAAATCAAATTTATTGTGATGTATTATTGTAAATCGACAACAACCCGGTATACTACCATATTTGCTGTGAAAATGTAAACTATTTTCATTTCCTTGGATTCAATCAAAGGTCCCACTGGCAACTGTGTATACGATGTTACCAACGGTTTTTACGTGGTGTAGAATTTTTACCTTATCGAGTCGTTCGATCATTTTTGGAAAATCATCTTTGACGGCATCAACTGTTGTTTTACTTTCATCGATAGCCGCTTTAATTTCAGCGAGAGTCATGTCTGCCACAAGTGGGATTCCAAAAAACTTATCGACGACGTCGCTAGAGGTTTTTTGTTCGTCAATAGCTGTCAGAGATGTGGTTCCAGACACAGGTGTTCTCCCGAAAAATGTATCTACGATGGTATTAAGTGTTGTTTGTCTCACCATAAACATATTAATATCTTTGAGAGTCATCGTAGATGCAGCCGGGAAACCAAAAAAATTATTAGCGACGTAGGTATTGTGAGTATGTTTGCCAATAAACTCGCTAATTTCAGCGAGAGTCATGCCTTCCACAAGTGAGGTTCCAAAACACTTACCAACGACGTCGTTGGTGGGTTTTTGTACCTTTTCAAATTTTTTTATAAGTTTAGAAATATCCGTGTAAATATCGAGATAATTTGCCTTGATTTCATTTTCATGCATCATCCTCCCCGCCTCCTTGTTAAAAAAAATGAAGATAGAAGGTTTTTAAATTCCGCGATAGTCATGCCAACCACAAGCGGGGTTCCAAAGAATTTATGTACGACATTTTTGCGAAAAGTATTATAACCTCATATATAATCATCCAGATCACGGCCGTGGGCGGCAATCGCGTCGGGGATCGTAGACACAAGTGCGCCTGGTTTAAGTTGTCCGCTGCTGGAATACAACGCAATAGAGTTTTCAGCGGCGTCGCGTTGTCGTATCAAAATGTCATCCGCGGATATATTACTGGTTTTTAATTTACCCTGGCGATTTTGAAATACAACTATTTCGTTTGGGTCAACACTTGCTAAATTCAACGTCTCAGCGATTTCATCTTCAATTATTTCTTTTACATCCTCGATAGAACCCGCAGATGTTTCCGCTGTTGGTTTCGACATTGAAATAGAACGTCACCAAATATCAATTATTGTTAGCGCAACTCGTGTTTTCAATTTATGGATTTTTTCTCTAAAAACCTCCCACTGGTATATTCGTTTACAACAATATGTGGTGGTTTCCACGGAAATCCAAAGGATTTTAAAGATATTTCCGCGAGGACATTTAATACTTCACAGCCGTATATTGGTGGATCATTTAATTTTTGTGTTGGCAGCGTGTAATAAAAAATCGGAATTGAGCGATTTGATATATACCGCATAAACTCTTTTGGTGGGGCTAACCCATATGAATCGAAATAAACAATCCCACGTGGATCAATCGCGTATGCAACCCAGTGAGTTCCCTCACGGTTGGAGTTATCAAGAGTGATGATACCGGTTTCAACGTTATTTGGTTTTCTCGGTAATTGATCTCTCATAAAAACCCCTCTGAAGTTTTTTATCGCTAGTTTTTTAGCGGCATCAATTAAATCAAAATTGGACATGGGGAGAATTGGGTTTTCAACTAATAAACCGTTCCTGGTATTCTTAAGCCGCTCCCTCTGTACCATGAATACGGGGTTCCTGGTAGTCTTAGACCCTTTCCCTTTTTATATAACCCTGTCCAGTTGCCTTTTTGAGTGACACCCCTGCCGCGGTACCAACGGCCCCCAACGCAGCCGCTTTCGCCACCGCTGGGGCAGCCGCTGCAATCAATGCTGGTATTGCAGCTAACAATGGAAATATACTACCTGATTTTATCATGTTGGCGACGGCAGCCTTTGAAAATACAATTTGAACCCCTCGCTTATTCTTTAGGGCATCATTGAAATGTTTTATTTGAGGATCCGTCAGTGATATTTTATGTGTACCGCCGGACATCTGCGCTGGTTTCAAAGTTATTGTGGTTCCACATTCTTTAGCGGATTTTGATTTTAATTTCTTGACTTGACCATCAGTCAGCCTGCCACTAACAACACTATATGGCATTTTATTGTAAAACACATTTATGCTTTCAATTGATCTAAGTGCGAAAATCGTTTACGATTTCAACAAGGATTTTTCAATCAAAGAATTTCCACTGGTGCATCAATAAGTCTCATTCGTCCGCCAACGCCTTCAAGTAGCATTGATTTATCACTGAGAATGACAGCAACCGCTCTATAATTAGCAATAGCGCCACGAAAGACATTAGCTCTGAAGTGTATATCAACGACGGATTGCCTTGTTCAATCAAGATGTTTCAGCGGATAGTAGTAGATCTGATACAAGTTCTTAAAATCATATTGCGATATTTGCAAACCAGTATCAACATTTTGATCACGGCCCATATATGACAGCATACGATGGTACACGCGCGCAATATGGTTTTGACCGTAATTAAGTTGTATATCTTAGGATGGTTCCTGCTGGCCATTTATTCTCGACGAGACATCAGTAACTCTTAATTAATCAAATATCATATGACTGTACAATTGTGAATTCACTCTTGTCATATCCTGCAACGTAATAAATATATGACGTGGAGCTGAAACGCCTTGTTGTGATGCCAAGTGCCATGTAAATGTACCATTGATATTTGATTGCTTAACATCCGTTGTTGTTGTTAGCCAACTTAGCAATGATTTGCCACCCGCATCCATAAATGATTGTAGTCGCTGTTCTGTGGTAATTGATGGGGTCATTACTGGCATCCACAAGACCAATTTAGTTAAAATGACTTTACCAGCGTCAGCATCTGGATTTGCTGGACCCGCTGGAATTCTCCAGATTGCATCATCGTCACTACCCTTTCGCACGAGTACTACTGTATGCTTTGCTCCATAAATAACTTTTCGTACATTTCTACAGAATCCAAATATATGATGCAACGGAATCGCACATGAAAACGATCTACGTTGTCCTGCCAACATTGCTATTCGTGTTGCAGCTCCTAGATTGTACTGGGGATCAGTATTTATAATCATATCCTCGATAGCAGCAGGGGCGGGAGGACCAGCACGATCATTTGGTCGTCGTACAATAAATTGAGTGGGTCCAGCAGTGTTTTTATTATCTTTTGCAAACATCATAGACGGACCTGCTGATCTTGTATATTCGTCAGAATATCTTGCTAACCCAATTATTGTTGTAGCCACATCAACATCACGTTCTGTAGACTCATTCTCTTTTCCGTCAATATCTTGCACTCTCAAATAGCGACATGATACCATTATTGACTAAGCCGACTTTGGCACCATCTGGATACTGTGCGGGTACAGCAGGAGTATCAGTAAGTTGTACAAGTTCTCCTTCTACTTCGATAAACGCTGCAGCGGGTAGAAAGTATTTGCTGGTATCATGGACTTGAAGTTCAATTCGCGATCGAATATCTGGTTGTACTGCATGATAGGAATAAAATTGATAATAGCGGGTGCAGAATCATCTTTGCGTACTGGGGCTTCCATATCTAACGCGGGATCAGCTATTTTTTTGAACATTATTATTATTATTATTATTATTATTATTCACATCAGTGTTTTCAATTGGAAACGCTAGCGTTGAAAATCGAAGATTTTCACTCAAAGAGTTTCCATTACTTTGCAATCATCATCGTCGTCGTAATTTTAAACCGCTTCCAGCTATCATGTTTGCGATATCATCTTGGTTATTGTTCGCCAGCGACGCAGCCACCAACGATGCTAATTTTTCTTCCACTGCGCTATTTATTGCTATGCTGACACTTGCAGGCATCACTGTTGTAGATGGCAGTACAACTGGCTGCTTTTTTCGTCGTAGCACCAATGATGTTATTTTATCCTTTGCTGCAGAAAATGCCTTTGTTGCAAGATTTCCAACAGCACCGATTCCTTTATCACGAACAACATCAATGGCTTTCATTGATAATTGTTTAGCTAACGGCGCCACCTTGGGAGCCATTCTTGTAAATAACTCCGCGATGTTATCACCGAGACCATCTCCGTACCACGCGCGGTAAACAGGCAATCGTGAGTTCTCCACGTAGACGCTTACGGGTTTATCATGATTGCAGTGTATGATCATCTTGTTATAAAGCTAGTGGTTTTTCAATTGTGAAACTCAAAGAGTTTCCATTGAAAACCTTTGATTTTAATCGCTGTAACCACCATGATTTTTCCACGAGTTCGTCGATGAGTTCTCGATATACATCAATGCCCATTATGCCTGTTTGAAATAGCCGCATGCAAATGTCGGCTGCTTCATTAATTATCTCGACTGAGTTGTTTCCGGCTTGTTTCCCCCCGATAAGTACTTCCAGCCGTGATATATCCGAGAGAATATTACCAGGGCATGTCACGTTGGAGTCAACGGCGTTGGTGAAACCAACACCGCTGCGTCGTACATATCCTTTTCCGCTTGTTTTCTTAGAACCGGCTTCTGCTCTTATGTCTATTTGTTCCGGGATTGGATACTCCGTATAACGTGGTGGTTGTGGACCGCTTTTAACCGCAGCTAGAAAGTTATTATAACCAGGGTGCTATGACGCTGCGATTCTTCTATCCCCGCTGTGTTTCGCTAAATATATTTTTGATGCCCAAGTGTCTTTGGATTTTATAAAACTTTTAAACCCGTCTTTTAATAAATTCTCTCTTTTACCCTTTACCCTAATGAGATGGATGAAGTGGGATAAGTTGTATTTAGCTGCTCCTAGCTTAGTGAATCAACGATGCTATGAAGGTGTTAAAGGATTGTAACGAGAATGCATCAGAAATTAAAGGTGAGAGAGTCATTGATTTTATAACTGATATTGACGAGGCACCATCCGTGGATGACCTTGATGGGAGCATTAACAATTTAGTCGTATACGACGATGTGATGTTAGACAATCAAAAAAAAACCCAGCTAGAATATTTTCCCAAGGCAGGCATAAAAACACTTACGTGATATATGTCACTCAACGCTACACTCAGATTCCGAAAGTGATCAGAGATAACTGTACTATTCTTGCTGTATTCAACGGCGTTGATACACATACGCTACGAAATACTTGGCAGACATGGTGCTCTGATATGGACTTCAATCAATTTCGAAATTTCTTTAGTCATGCTGAGTCGGTCCCACACGGATTTATAACAATAAATTTGCACGACCCTCGAACACGATATCGTATCGGACTTGATCAAATATTCGGTTGAAATAAATTATTAACCTGTAGCAGCAGGGGGGGGGGGGGGGCGATGACAACACCGCTGCGACGTTTTATGGTTAAGCAACGAAAGCGCAAATAGAGTATCACCCGCGCAATCTCATGTTTTGAGCAAGAAATCAATAGGGCTCTATTTACCAAACGGAGACTTTATTTTTTTTTTTGGTTAAAACATGAGATTTCGTAGGAAGGCTCTTTTTTCCGTTTTGAGGGTTTAAATTGATTTTGTCGCAAAACGTTGTCCGATTCGCCCCCCCCCCCCCCCCCAGCTGCTCCATTCATGTCAATGTGGAGGAGCCGGATGAGGTCGGTAAACTTCTGAGGACAACCAAGTTTATAGAGTACTACCCACATTGCGTCTCTGTTGACTGTATCGAAAGCCTTTGTCAAATCCACGAAGACAGCATATAGATTCATGTTCTGCTCAAGGCACCTCTCTTGGACTTGTCTCACTGCGAAGATCATATCAACGGTGCTGCGGTCTGGGCGAAAACCACACTGAGACTCTGGGAGGTTATTTTTTGACACTGCTGCAATAAGCCTGTTCAGCATGATGCGAGCAAGTATTTTGCTAGCAACGAAAAGCATGGAGATACCTCTGTGGTTACTGCAGTCCATACGTGTGCCTTTATTTTTAAAGAGGGTCACAATTGTTCCATCACGGAGGTCGTCTGGCATCTCTTCTTCCGTCCAGATGCTGATTAGCACGTCGTAGAATGCCTCCAGAGACTGTTTACTGAGAGTCTTGTACACCTCCGCTGGGATACCATCCTTTCCAGGTGCCTTGCCACAGTTTGTTTGTTTAATGGTCCTTCTCAAATCCTCCATCTTTGGAGGAATATCCAGTTGGTTGAGCTTTGGCTGTTGGGGTATTTAGTCAAGAACAGATTGGCTGACCGATGAGGGCAGATCTAGGAGCTGATTAAAGTGCTCTTTCCATCTTTCCTTAATGCCATTCTTGTCCTTTATTAATGTACTACCAGCTGAAGCAAGCAAGGGCGTAGAGATGGACTTTGTGTGGCTGAAGATTGACTTGATGGCGTTGTAGAACTCTTTGGAGTTGTTATTGTCGGCATAGCTTTGCACTTCATCAGCTTTCTTTTCCCACCATTGGTCATGCATCTTGCGGATTTCTCTCTGAGCCTCAGCCTGATAGGATTTGAAGCGACCTTTTTTGGGGATGGAGTTTGTGTCATTCTGCCAGTCCATAAAAGCTTTGTTTTTTCTGGCAAGCAGATCTTCAATGGCAGCGTTATTCTCGTCGAACCAGTCTTGATGGATTCGCTTCTTTGAACCCAGGGTTGCCATAGCTGTTTCTCTCATTATGTCCCTGAGTTTGTTCCATTTTTCAGAGCCGTTTCCACATAACGGTCCGTTTGTTGACAGCATGTTATCTAGTCTGTTCTGGAAATTGAGCTGGGTGGAGGCTGCTGAAGTTTGACAACGTTGAGGGCTGTGCGCACAAGCTTAGGACATCTTAGGTGGTGAGGGGCAATGTGGGTAATTCTGACAAGTCTGTGGTCTGTCCAGCATTCTGCTCCTTGCATGGCCTTGGTGATTTGGACATCCTTGGCATCACGCTGGCGTACTATTACATAGTCAATTAAGTGCCATTGGCGAGATCTGGGGTGCATCCAGGTATTCGTGTGTTTGTCCGCCATTCTGAACATTGAGTTTGTGATTTGGAGGTTGAATTCTGTTCATTTGCTGAGTAGGAACAGGCCGTTGCTGTTCATTCTGCCGACACCGTGCTTGCCAAGCACACCTTTCAATCGACCATAATCGCAGCCAACACGGGCATTGAAGTCCCCCAGTAGTATGATCTTGTCGTCAGCTGGAATTGAGCTAAGTACAGAGCTGAGGTCCGTATAGAACTGATCGATTGTTTCTGCTTGACTCGATAGGGTAGGGGCATATGCACTGATGATTGTTGCGTGCCGTTTGTGACTTATAGGTATTCGCAATTTCATTAGCCTCTCATTGATACCATCCGGCATTTCCGGGAGCTGCTTCAGAAGACTTGATTTGATTGCCAGGCCGGCTCCATGGATCCTGTCCTCATTTTGGGCTTTTCCTTTCCAGAAGAATGTGTAGCCGCTGGCTAGTTCAGTAAGAAAACCCTCTTCTGCGAACCTGGTTTCACTCAAGGCTTCAATGTCAATATTGAAGCGTGCTAGCTCCTTAGAAACTAAAGCTGTTCTCTTGTGGGGTCTTGCTACGTTTTCTTTGTCCATGAGAGTACGGATGTTCCATGCTCCAATAATAAGTTTTTTTCTTCGATTATTTCGACCGCAGATATGGATGATCTTGCCAGCCGCGGTATGCTGACCAGATTTTTACAAGGCAAGCTTTTTTATGCCACCTTTTCTAGGCCTCTCCCTATTCAGGGTGAGCAGCGCCGTCCCAAAAAGGTCTGCTCAGTCACCCCTGGATGCTGCCGAACTGTTCTGCTGCCTTGGGTACAGAGCAGAACGACCACTTGTCCAAGGGCCGCCTAAGTGCAGGTCTCTGACTACAACTCCCAGTGGTCATCTCCACCTGCCCTTGGTCGTAGGACTTTGGTAGGTGTAGGTAAAGAACGATAAGTGTGATGATAAGGATGAATGACAGGTGCACAACACATACTGTGCGTGAAGGAGATTAAAGTGAAACAGCCTTTGCACAGAGACAGCCTCACTCTCTCGGCCTTGATAGTTAGAACTCAGTGGTACGAAGATTCGTCACGGCTGGGGACTACTTCGGCTGCATTGGATGGCTATGACGTCTTCCGTGCCTTGTCATAATCTACGCTCTCCACAAAACGTTTGCAGATTCGCCTTTGTGGCCGTTGGATCACTCAGTTGATCTCTTCCGCCCATTCTGCCGAATCTAGCTTTACATGCAAGGATAGGCAAGCTCCTAAGTCACCGAGGGTTTGAGGCCCGTCGGCTACCCTCCACCTGGTTTAGCCGGCCAGTCGAAGCCGTTGTCCGTGGTGTGGCCGCTGTGCATCCTACAGCTGCTTGGAGCCACAGGTGAGGGCTGAGCTCCTGGTGAGGACCAAAGATGGGCAGGCTACTCCCGAAGGAGCACGACATGCCACCCACCAGAGGTACTACTACCCCTCCCAGAGCACCCCGAACACAACATATAACATTAACCTATGTATAACTCCCTCTTCGAATCCGTATCAAACGTGGCAGAAACGTGCAAGCCACTTAAACCGTCATTCCTGTCTTCGACACACCAAGATTACACAGGGTAGTAATAGTTGGATTTGTAGACCAGAGTTGCACAAACAATAAGACCGCTCCTGTGGCATAGTGGTTAGAGAGTCCACCACGGAAGCGGGAGGTCGTGTGTTCGATCCCCAACCGAGTTATACCAAACACCTACAAAAATGGTACTAACAACTGCCTCGCTTGACGCTCAGCATTATAAGTTAGTGTTAGAACTGGCCGGCCTGGTGTCAGGATAATGTGACTGGGTGGGACATCATGCTATATGTCTGCGGCATGAAGCCCCAGTGCTAGACATAACTATAAACTGCATCACTAGAGACATCGTAGCGATATGACTGAAAAATTGTTAAAGTTACGTTCAAAATCCTAACAAACAAACAAACAAAACAAACAAATAGTAAACATAATATCACCGTTGACGTTTTAGTTATCAGAAGCATAGCCACAGATGACAGATGCTTCAAAATGTCATGTTTGGCCCAAGCTGAGACTCATGTCATTGAATAAAAGACGCAAAATAGCATTACGTTAGGTAAACAAACAGTGGAACATGTACACAGGATAGGAACATCCGAAGGGCAAAATACACATCAAATATACCTTTGCAAAAAATAATAAACATCACATGAACAAACCTTCACAAATCTATCTGATGCAGCAACACCTTTATTCCTCAGAAGACTCAAACCCAATCTCTACACAGAAAACATTCAATGATGTTTTACACTAAAGTAACCAGACAAGAAATAAGCTGAAACTTAGCTGGTATAATAAGAGTACGATAATCAAATCAACTGCATTAATGGTCCTGCTAATTTGAAGACATGGATTTAATCAACTCAACTGCATTACTGGTCTTGCTAATTTGAAGACGTGGATTTAATCAACTCAATAGCATTACTGGTCTTGCTAATTTGAAGACGTGGATTTAATAAAATCAACTGCATTACTGGTCTTGCTAATTTAAAAACGTGGTTTTAATCAAATCAACTGCATTACTGGTCTTGCTAATTTGAAGACGTGGATTTAATCAACTCAACTGCATTACTGGTCTTGCTAATTTGAAGACGTGGATTTAATCAAATCAACTGCATTACTGGTCTTGCTAATTTGAAAACATGGATTTAATCAACTCAACTGCATTACTGGTCTTGCTAATTTGAAAACGTGGATTTAATCAAATCAACTGCATTACTGGTCGTGCTAATTTGAAGACGTGGATTTAATCAACTTAACTGCATTACTGGTCTTGCTAATTTGAAGACGTGGATTTAATCAAATCAACTGCATTACTGGTCTTGCTAATTTGAAAACGTGGATTTAATCAAATCAACTGCATTACTGGTTTTGCTAATTTGAAAACGTGGATTTAATCAAATCAACTGCATTACTGGTTTTGCTAATTTGAAAACGTGGATTCAGAAGAAACTACTCTTAGTACTATCCTGTCATTCAAGCAGCACATTAATCACCTACTTCCTCCTGATCAAAAAACATAAACAAATGTATCGTCGCAAAAAGTCTAACCCAATTACTACACCATATATAGTTTAATGCATAATGATTAACAACATGAGTAAACGAGTAATTGCTTTTTAAAAATATATGTAAGTATAAATCGTAGATAGTTACGTGAGATCCATCGCGAAACAAAAACCGATTAAATGAATAACACAAGAAAATGTTAAACAAATCATAAACGACTAATTACTAAATCTTGCAGATGTTGACCAATACCACGATAAGCAAGGAGAATTAAAAAACGAATAATTATTCATTAAATGATATTATCATTAAAATGAATGGAGGAACCAAAAACACAATAGATGTGTTTGATAATAACGGAAAAAAATAAGCACGGTGTTCTCTTTTCAACTGTATCTGATAATATTCGTGCGCGAGTACAAAAGTCCAGTGACACAAGAACAGGAGAACTCAACATAAACGGAAAAAAATATCCGTACATAAAGATCCAGTATATGACAAGGATGCGACTACTAAAAAGTATGTAGATGTTAACTACAGCGCCGTAGACAATAAGCTATCAACGCTACGGATCGAGTATGATATTGATGTAAACGTATTTGCAAATCTCCGTAGCCATTTTTGAAAAATTGATGAAATCTCAGATAATTTCTTTGGTATTCTGTTGACTGTTGACATGAAACTTTCTGATATCAAGACGAGCATTGGCAATACAGGATAAATCAAAATAAAACATACAAAAATAGCAATACTGTCTAATCGATACAGCAGGGATCTTTTACCTGGATACATCAAATAACACTTCAAATTACTGCATCTGTTCTAGTTATATACCGATCAACGGTGATCTCACTGGCGTTAATAATGTAAGTGTGTAAGTGTGATAATAGAAAATGAATCCACTGAAACCTTGATTAACCTCTATAAGTACCAATTTAACACCAGCGTCAATCAAATGGTATGCATACTTTGTAAGTAATTTCAACTCATAATATAATGAACGTGCAACTGTATAGACGCATTCACGTGCGTGAATTATAAACTAAATTAAAAAATATCCTTGACCAGTACACCAAAAAAAATTAAACGTCGGGCTTGTAGTCATAGTTGATATAATGTTGTTTCAGCTCATATTGTTGAACATGTTTATTGATATCGATCATTAGTTATTACCCCAGCAGTTGTAGCAACATGTGTTGTCAGCGGCAACAACAATATAATAGCAAGAAAAATATATACATGTGTCGATATAAATTACACGAGTATATCTTAGAATTGAATATCTCCGTGTTGATATCATCGAGTCTTAATGAAGAAATAATATCAGATAACGAGTTCTAAGCGATGATAAAGATTTACGGTGAAGCAACATCAGATATAGAAAATTACTATAATAATAATGATGTCGCAAGAACTACTGCTGCAACAGATCGTTACGAATACAACTTCACCAAAGACAACAATGACACCAATAACTTCCACTAACCCTGAATTCATCGTAAAGTTTCCAACTGCATTCCAGTAAAGGAAATTGCATTTACTAAATTGCTACTAGCCAAATATCCGGTCAAAATAATTTGGGAGTCTACAGTCAAATAACTCACTGGTATTTGCAAATAAAAATAAACCAGATGGAACACTTGATTAGGTCGATATTGCAAGTTCCAAATATTCCTATGATATCGAAAATAACAAAGATGAATTTTAGCGCATAATTAAATCTATTACAGGAAAAGAATCAATAAGATCTATAACAGTTCACTAACCAAAATTATCAGCCGCAATATATATAAATTCGCATGATTAGGTCGTGGATATTTATCAATTATCAGATAAAATTGTGTTAGGTTAGCCTGAAGTAGCTCCTGAGTCACCACCACCAATACCTAAACCAACCCGCCTGGTTGCACTACAAATGCTGTTACGAGGCCGTAGTAAAGAATCTTGAATGTATGGAACTTACCCTATTTTTGCAACAATGTATTATATTTATTTTAATTTTGACTCTACTAGTAATAATGAAAGACACTGCCAATATTGTTATTCTACTACTTTCAATGTAAAATATATTATTGAAATTATCCCGAATAATGTTAGCAATAAACATAAAACACAGCGAAAAAACCCGTGACTAAAAGTCACTGAATATTTTTTTTTGTTTTCAGATATAACACGTTCATACAACGGAATCACACAGCCTTTCTTATGACCCGACATTATTTAAATGCTGTATGGGGTATCCTTCCTCGTCACTAGAGATTGAGAGCTCATCATGGTACTGTTTATTTTTGAAACATACAAAACGGTACATTCAGTTATATAGATACACATATATTTACACTTCTATATATACAGACGGCACACAGAGACCGTTCCTTTCTACGTTCAACATTTCTTGCATACACACACCCCACTCAACTCCAACATGGTGTGAGTGTGTGTTTTGTGTTTAGTTGCAATCATTAGGCTGGAAGCCCAATAAATAAAACTGGTTATATGCTATATAAGTCAACTAATACCCGGAAATCAAATAAAACGTTTTGTTACAAGGGGCTAAAGACCCTATCATTAACAACCTACACTTAATCGTTATTAGAATCAATATATATATATATATATATATATATATATATATATATATATATATATATATATATATATATATATATATATATAATTTTATTTAAATTTTTGTCTTATTTATAGCATGAAGGAGTAATTAACCATATTATATACGAGCATACCCAATTGCGTAATGGATTTTTCAGTTAAATGATAAACCTAATATAACTTATCTTGCTCCAATGCAATTTTCATCGTTGACAAGGATGAATTGTGTCGCTGTTCGATTAATTGAACATTTTACAAAGACCTGCGTGGATATGGTTTAACTGGTCTCAGACGTAGAAAGATGGACGGGTGGGCTGTATTAGTCCAAAATACCTGAACTACAATAAGTGTTGTTGCTGAGTTAGAAAGTAAACTAAAATTTCCAATAATAGTAAAATCGTTAACCGAAGAGATTTGATATGAATCAAACAATACGTCGAAGGGAGCTCAGATAGAACTTATTGATCATAATGCGCTGGCTTGGACTAGCGCAGTAACAATATTTCCACGAGATCAAACTGTAATATTTTACCCAGACTCTGGCAAAAATGCGTTTGACTTTATTCCCCAAATAAAACAAAACAAAGTTGTATCACTGTGGCTTTAAGATGATGAAAAAAATATGATCAATTTGTTTTATCTAACAGTGAAACATGCCGGTCAGAATCTCTCCATGAAACGTTGAGAAATTTTACGCAGAGTCTTTCAACTAATAATATTGACGAGTTGCCAAGCAACTTTTTCACTGTTTCGTCAGTTGCTCTTGATGAAGTGGATTGTTTAACACTAAATATGATTTTAAAGATGTTATCTCGGTTGATATGGTCACGTGTTATCCATAAAGATTTTCAGGGATGGAAGAATCTTCTGGATATTTTGCTCTATTTATACATCCCACGCACAAAATAACCAGCGTGGCGAATAATGGACCACTACTTGATTTTGGTCTAACCGGATTAACTCGTACTTTTTCATTCGAAATCGCTAAGGGTCTTCATCCGATCCGTTATATTTAATGTTTGCTTTTCTCTGAGCAATGTTAGGCTGCAATAGTTTGTTTACGTTATATGATTCATTGTAAAATAATGATATCTGTTAAAGAATAATCGGTAAATTTACTCCATGCGGAGCATATGATCATAAGCGACATTATGCACGATTTTTTTATATGATGTTGAATACAATTTTATATTTGCAGATCCAACGGCGAAAAGTATATTTGTAAGTCGAGAAAATGCTTAATTGTCGTACGGAATACGGTCGGGTACGATTGTTGGCTATATCGATGACGTCTCTCATGGGACGTCATCGATATAACCCATCATTGCGAATGTTTCTATAAACGTGACATCTATGATAAATAGATTCCCTGACACCGCAGTCAGAGTTGCAACGGAATCATTTTATACGGATACAAAAATATACACAATTAGTGATTTGTTTTACAAACGCTGATGCACCGTTTGGATCGTGGATAAAAAGCAAGAAATGTTACATTTTTATACTAAAACCGCATAAATTGAAACCGAAGATTCTTATCGTAGCAATCAGATATCTGAATTATCGTCTGCGCCATCTATATCCGATCCAGTATCCAAATATCAGAATGTTCAGCTAAATGGACCCGGTGGATGCGGTACAAAAATCTAGTGTGATCGAATAATTTAGACAGAAGATGGATTTAGTTGTCTTAACTCCTGCCCACAGACTCGCAATAAAAAGGAAAGAGAGAGAGAGAGAGAGGCGTGAAGTCATGTACGTATCCCATTTTTTCGGTACAACGGAGATTAATAGATTCCTGATCGATTGGGAGAAAAATGTATACATTAAATAATAATTTGGGATGAAATATGCAGTGTCGCTAACTATATTAAACATGTTTCTTGATTGAATATTGTTAAAGAATACAGCTGTGATAATGTGTGGCGATTACAGTCATCCACTAACATTTATTGGTTTTTCTCCGCATAATTGGATTAATGATTTTGTAGATTATTGGGAAGCAGAAAACTGATGATCATTGACCGCTTGATCCATAATTAGCAGAGTTTATGAAATTAATCAGACTACAACTGAAAAAAATTCAGTGTACACTTGCGCGTGAATAATTTCAGAAACTTCCATTAACGATATTTGGAATTTGTGGAGACCTAACGACTTGATATTGGCAAGTAGAAAGACAGTCCATGATACACTTACAATAAATAATAAAAGGTTTTCAGAATTGCATGTATCGTTATGTTATAAAACAGCAGATACAAGACGAACGAATATCGAAGTTGATAAATCAGGAAACATAATCTCTTATTAAATGATATTCTTCTAGTTCCTATTAGTGCTGTCTATGATGCATTACGCGCTTACCAATCTCCATCGACGTATTAATACGGTATGACAATTCACTCATCTCCGGGGGTTTTCACTGATACAGCTGTTTGGATTATTGATGATCGTATCACGTGGTCAAATTTAGTCTGTCTCGCAGTATCACGAGGTCAAATTTAGTCTGTCTTGCAGTATCACGAATTGAAAGAATATCTCAGCTGCGGAGGGTTATTGTAAACTTTACTGACACCAGCCACGAAATTGTTAAGGACGATATTGTAAGAAAAAAATTCTCTAGTTATGAATAAAGTGAACAACAATAATCGCACATTTGATCTTGATGCTGAAACAAAAACAGAATAATCACTGTGCGAATTGTCACACAGAAGTATAATGGCAGTATTCGGAAAAATATGCAAGACAATTTAACGTAGATTCAAAAGATAGAGGGCGAGGTCATACACGTGACAATACGACGCTGACCTGTCTTGAATGTAATTGAAGTCTAGGCGCTAGTTTAGTGATCGTGGTGGCAATTGTATATTTTCGGGCATTACTTGTAGTTGTTCACGTGCAAATCCGCGCTAAGGAGCCGTTTTATCTAATATGTATATTGTTTTACCGTGGATGTAACTACACTAAAATTTGTGTGATGTGATACTCTAGATAAGATTAGTCGCTCTTTGTTATCCCCTTATGTTCACCCGGCTCATATAAGTACCCGACAGTAACATTGCCTAATACTGGTATACGGTTGCTTTGAAAAATCTCGTCGTTGTACAGATATATATTCTTTGGCGATCGCGTTAATAGATTTCATTTAGGTTGTTCTAGTACTTTCATTATTTAAATCATTTATCACACTTGGTAATCTTGCAACCCATTATCGAGAACTCGTATCCTGAGTTATTTCCTTTTCATACTGATATAAAAATAATCGCTCAACAATTGCCTGAACATGGTGTAGTCCAGTATGTCTTTGTTTTATTGTGAAATTATGTTGCTTCGTCAGTGATTATACTACGAAATTCGTTGCTAAGATCAACCTATAAGAGAAGTGGCCATCGTTGACCACCGCCCTGATAAATTCGTTCAAACGCAGAAGCGACTTCTGTTGTTGTCTTTGTTGTTAATGGTTCTTATTTATGTACCTACTGGAAACATTAACAACAGTTAACGCATACTTGTACGTTATTTGACGTCGTCGTATTTTGATAGTATCATGTGGTAAAAATAAAAAATGAACCTGATGAACTTCATGAGGAACACTGACATCAAAACGCGCATAGTCGATTATGTTAGGTGGTAGTTGATAAATTTAACATACTGACTATCGTGATAACCAATTTACAGCAGCAGCACAGGTAACATTTGCTGCTTCAGCAAGTTTACTAATCGATGGTTTGCCTCTCCAGGATCCTCTTGGACTATAATAAATGAATTCCATAATATCAACAACCAGCCCCTAATAATAGTTTACCCTTCATTGCATATCTTAATAACCAGTTAGCCAATGATTCCTTGAAAGATTTTTATATGGAATTTAGCGCGTGAATTAAGTTCACATCTGCTATATGTCTATGCTGCAGATTGTTACTTTTATAGGACACATCATGAGCGTGACAAGCACGATTAATATAATTTATCGGATATTCCCCTGGTCTTGGTTGATCTTGATTGTTATATTGTATATCAAGTATGGTACCAGGACCACAATAATTTAATCAAGTATGGTACCAGGACCACAATAATTTAATCAAGTATGATACCAGGACCACAATAATTTAATCAAGTATGGTACCAGGACCACAATAATTTAATCAAGTATGGTACCAGGACCACAATAATTTAATCAAGTATGGTACCAGGACGACAGTAATTTAATCAAGTATGGTACCAGGACGACAATAATTTAATCAAGTATGATACCAGGACCACAATAATTTAATCAAGTATGGTACCAGGACGACAATAATTTAATCAAGTATGATACCAGGACGACAATAATTTAATCAAGTATGGTACCAGGACTACAATAATTTAATCAAGTATGGTACCAGGACCACACTAATTTAATCAAGTATGGTACCAGGACGACAATAATTTAATCAAGTATGGTACCAGGACGACAATAATTTAATCTAGTATAGTACCAGGACGACAATAATTTAATCAAGTATGGTACCAGGACGACAATAATTTAATCAAGTATGGTACCAGGACGACAATAATTTAATCAAGTATGGTACCAGGACCACAATAATTTAATCAAGTATGATACCAGGACCACAATAATTTAATCAAGTATGGTACCAGGACGACAATAATTTAATCAAGTATGATACCAGGACGACAATAATTTAATCAAGTATGGTACCAGGACTACAATAATTTAATCAAGTATGGTACCAGGACCACACTAATTTAATCAAGTATGGTACCAGGACGACAATAATTTAATCAAGTATGGTACCAGGACGACAATAATTTAATCTAGTATAGTACCAGGACGACAATAATTTAATCAAGTATGGTACCAGGACGACAATAATTTAATCAAGTATGGTACCAGGACGACAATAATTTAATCAAGTATGGTACCAGGACCACAATAATTTAATCAAGTATGGTACCAGGACCACAATAATTTAATCAAGTATGGTACCAGGACCACAATAATTTAATCAAGAAAGGTGGTATTCTCCTGGGAGTTCCCGGTAATTTTGTTAATTGTGCTGCAATATCAACTAGGTGTTGTTGTGTCTTTTACAATTTTATTTGTCACCTGACACAAATACCAAAGTGATCCGAGACATCTGTAATATTCTTGCCGTGTTTAACGGAGTTGATATTCACACGTTGCATACTATTTCTCAGACCTGGTGTAGCGGTGACATGGATAAAATTAAATTCAAACCATTTAAATGATCCAAGATCAAGATAAAGAATCGGTCTTGATAAACGTTTTGGATAAAAGCAGCAACGAGGGCGCTCTCTCATCCCCCCAATGTTGGATTGTCTTACACTTTTTAGCGATCACAGAACCAGGCGGGGTAAGTCAATTAGAGTATATACGTTCGTTGATGGAGTTGTCTCATACTTGGCACTGAGTTAATCACAATTGGTTGGGAGGGACGATTTTCAAAGGAAGACTTATTTTGTGAAACGGAGTGTGAATCAATTAATGAATTTCAATCAATTAGAGAATGTTCGATCTCTTTGCGATTTTCAAATGAAGACTTACTTTGTGAAACAGATTTTGAATCAATTAATGACTGTCAATCAATTGGAGGCTGTTTGCCCTCTCTGCTGATGATTTCAACTTTCACTTTTACTGTCCTGGAAACTAATTAACACCAGATCTCCAGATTCAATTCATGTTGTTAACCGTGAACAGTCAATTAACCAACCCACGCATAAGCATGGTCACATTTTAGACTGGAATCTTCATAGACCTGATGATAGTATTATGCGATCCACCATTGTGTCCCACGAACGTGCATCAGATTACCTCTGCATTATATGCCGTTTGGACGTATCAGTTGCTAACGCTTTACCTTTATTTGCTACTAAGAGAAACTTATGATAAATGGAACCAAACTAATGCATGACATCCAAGCAAACATAACAACTTTCTTACGTCCTACAGCAGAACAGCTCGAAGGCTGCCTGCATTCATTGCTTGAAAAACATGCCCCAGCAACCAAGTGCAGAGTATCAATTCAAAAGTGTTCTCCGTGATAAAGCAGTGTTAGGGACCAGCTTCGCACTGCTAACAGAGACCGTCGTAAAGTGGAGAGGCGTTTGCTTTCTACCAGACTCATTATTCATAAACAAATCTATGAAGCGGCTAAGACGAACGTCACATACATAGCCCATTTAGCCATATTATCTCAATACAATACTAAGATCATGTACAGTTCACGCTGCAAAAAGCTCTTCGAGATAACTAACAAACAAATGTCAAGGAAGAAATGTGCACAACCTCCAACTACCTTTGCTACAGTATACCGTCCGGACCTATTTGTAAATTTCTTCCGTGACAAAGTATAAATCATTAGATATACTCCTGACAACACAATTTCTATTGACTCGTCATCACCATACAGTTACGATACAGAATTTCAGCGACAACCATTAGGAGCATTTTAACCGGTCTCTATGGATTTAGTACGGACAATCGTGATGAAGAGTAATTCAAAGTCATGAGAACTTGATTCAATTCCAGCATCAGTGCTTGAGTGCTTAGACCCAATATTGCCTCTAATAACTGATGTTGTTAATATATCTCTCTCTAATCCGGTCCAGCATACCTATCTGGCCTCACGCATTTTACACACCAACAAGAACTTTACGCTCCTTTTCTGACAATCGTGTACTCATTATTCCCACTGTGAAAATGAAGTCATATGGGCAACGTTCTTTAGCATACCAGGGCCCAGCAACGTGGAATGAATTGCTCATTGAACATATACATAAAGGCACAGTGATCTCTTTCAATAATGCACTTATAAATTTCAACTGCAAGAACAAACTTAAAGACCTCATAATGTTTAATACCTTACATATTGTCACGATTTGTTAGATTGCCGAATTCAGGGTGTTTGTTTTTATTTTTGTATTTTGTAGTCATATCATTATAGCTTTTGTAAAGAGCTTAGAGCTCCTAACGATTTGGCGCTATAAAATGTCCCCATTATTATTATTATTATTATTATTATTATTATTATTATTATTATTATTATTATTAAAAAGGAAAATAACATAATCCCTTAAACAACTTATGCAAATGTACACCACCTAGTACACCAGTCTTTATCAGCCCATACAAAATAGTCTCAAACGTGGTGTGACAGTTCAACCTAGAAGCCATATGTTAAACACGTTGTTTTAACAGCTCAGTGTATTTCGTACATGCAACCGGTTGTTTTAATAGCTAAGTGTATTTCGTACATGCAACCAGTTGTTTTAATAGCTTAGTGTATTTCGTACATGCAACCGGTTGTTTATATAGCTAAGTGTATTTCTTACATGCAATCGGTTGTTTTAATAGCTAAGTGTATTTCGTACATGCAACCAGTTGTTTTAATAGCTTAGTGTATTTCTTGCATGCAACTAGTTGTTTTAATAACTTAGTGTATTTCTTACATGCAGCCAGTTGTTTTAATAGCTTAGTGTATTTCTTGCATGCAACCAGTTGTTTTAATAGCTTGGTGTATTTCGTACATGCAACCAGTTGTTTTAATAGCTAAGTGTATTTCGTACATGCAACCAGTTGTTTTAATAGTTTAGTGTGTTTCGTACATGCAACCGGTTCTTTTAATAGCTTGGTGTATTTCGTACATGCAACCAGTTGTTTTAATAGCTAAGTGTATTTCGTACATGCAACCAGTTGCTTTAATAGCTTAGTGTATTTCTTGCATGCAACTAGTTGTTTTAATAACTTAGTGTATTTCTTACATGCAGCCAGTTGTTTTAATAGCTTAGTGTATTTCTTGCATGCAACCAGTTGTTTTAATAGCTTGGTGTATTTCGTACATGCAACCAGTTGTTTTAATAGCTTGGTGTATTTCGTACATGCAACCAGTTGTTTTAATAGCTCAGTGTATTTGTACATGCAACCAGTTGTTTTAATAGCTAAGTGTATTTCGTACATGCAACCAGTTGTTTTAATAGCTTAGTGTATTTCTTGCATGCAACCAGTTGTTTTAATAGCTTAGTGTATTTCGTACATGCAGCCAGTTGTTTTAATAGCTTAGTGTATTTCGTACATGCAACCAGTTGTTTTAATAGCATAGTGTTTTTGTACATGCAACCAGTTGTTTTAATAGCTAAGTGTATTTCGTACATGCAACCAGTTGTTTTAATAGCTTAGTGTATTTCGTACATGCAGCCAGTTCTTTTAATAGCTTAGTGTATTTCGTACATGCAACCAGTTGTTTTAATAGCATAGTGTATTTCGTACATGCAGCTAGTTGTTTTAATAGCTAAGTGTATTTCGTACATGCAGCCAGTTGTTTCAATAGCTTAGTGTATTTCGTACATGCAGCCAGTTCTTTTAATAGCTTAGTGTATTTCGTACATGCAACCGGTTGTTTTAATAGCTTAGTGTATTTGTACATGCAACCAGTTGTTTTAATAGCTAAATGTATTTCGTACATGCAACCAGTTGTTTTAATAGCTAAGTGTATTTCGTACATGCAACCAGTTGTTTTAATAGTTTAGTGTGTTTCGTACATGCAACCAGTTGTTTTAATAGTTTAGTGTATTTGTACATGCAACCGGTTGTTTTAATAGTTTAGTGTATTTCGTACATGCAACCGGTTCTTTTAATAGCTTGGTGTATTTCGTACATGCAACCAGTTGTTTTAATAGCTAAGTGTATTTCTTACATGCAATCGGTTGTTTTAATAGCTAAGTGTATTTCGTACATGCAACCAGTTGTTTTTATAGTTTAGTGTATTTCGTACATGCAACCGGTTCTTTTAATAGCTTGGTGTATTTCGTACATGCAACCAGTTGTTTTAATAGCTAAGTGTATTTCGTACATGCAACCAGTTGTTTTAATAGCTTAGTGTATTTCTTGCATGCAACTAGTTGTTTTAATAACTTAGTGTATTTCTTATATGCAGCCAGTTGTTTTAATAGCTTAGTGTATTTCTTGCATGCAACCAGTTGTTTTAATAGCTTGGTGTATTTCGTACATGCAACCAGTTGTTTTAATAGCTTGGTGTATTTCGTACATGCAACCAGTTGTTTTAATAGCTCAGTGTATTTGTACATGCAACCAGTTGTTTTAATAGCTAAGTGTATTTCGTACATGCAACCAGTTGTTTTAATAGCTTAGTGTATTTCTTGCATGCAACCAGTTGTTTTAATAGCTTAGTGTATTTCGTACATGCAGCCAGTTGTTTTAATAGCTTAGTGTATTTCGTACATGCAACCAGTTGTTTTAATAGCTAAGTGTATTTCGTACATGCAACCAGTTGTTTTAATAGCTTAGTGTATTTCGTACATGCAGCCAGTTCTTTTAATAGCTTAGTGTATTTCGTACATGCAACCAGTTGTTTTCACAGCTTAGTGTATTTCGTACATGCAGCTAGTTGTTTTAATAGCTAAGTGTATTTCGTACATGCAGCCAGTTGTTTCAATAGCTTAGTGTATTTCGTACATGCAGCCAGTTCTTTTAATAGCTTAGTGTATTTCGTACATGCAACCAGTTGTTTTAATAGCTTAGTGTATTTGTACATGCAACCAGTTGTTTTAATAGCTAAGTGTATTTCGTACATGCAACCAGTTGTTTTAATAGCTTAGTGTATTTCGTACATGCAACCAGTTGTTTTCACAGCTTAGTGTATTTCGTACATGCAGCCAGTTGTTTTAATAGCTCAGTGTATTTCGTACATGCAGGCAGTTGTTTTACTAGCTTAGTGTATTTCGTACATGCAGCCAGTTGTTTTAATAGCTTAGTGTATTTCGTACATGCAACCAGTTGTTTTAATAGCTAAGTGTATTTCGTACATGCAACCAGTTGTTTTAATAGCTTAGTGTATTTCTTGCATGCAACCAGTTGTTTTAATAGCTTGGTGTATTTCTTACATGCAACCAGTTGTTTTAATAGCTTAGTGTATTTCGTACATGCAGCCAGTTGTTTTAATAGCTTAGTGTATTTCGTACATGCAACCAGTTGTTTTAATAGCTTAGTGTATGTCTTACATGCAACCAGTTGATTTAATAGCTTAGTGTATTTCTTGCATGCAGCCAGTTGATTTAATAGCTTAGTGTATTTCGTACATGCAGCCAGTTGTTTTAATAGCTTAGTGTATTTCTTGCATGCAATCAGTTGTTTTAATAGCTCAGTGTATTTGTTTGCATGCAACCAGTTGATTTAATAGCTTAGTGTATTCCTTACATGCAACTAGTTGTTTTAATAGCTTGGTGTATTTCTTGCATGCAATCAGTTGTTTTAATAGCTTGGTGTATTTCGTAAATGCAGCCAGTTGTTTTATTAGCTTAGTGTATTAACAACCAGTTGTTTTGTTTGCTTCTTGCTCGTTACATACATTTTTGAATTCCTTCTCATGGTCAGTGAGTGTGTTTGTGATTGTTAAAGTAATAGTCAAAGTATTTGTCAAATTGTTTTCTTGATAAATAATTTTACTATTTTGGTCGATGCATTCACCACTCATTTCAACATCCTCGAAATGTTCTCTCACTGACAGCGATTATAAGCATTTCAATTCGTTGTGATTCTGCTGAAATATCCTACAAGATATGTGAACCTCTTCTACAAATTTGTAGGACGCAGTTAAAGAAAATAGTGAATTCATCTCTGCTTTAACGTTTCATACAATCCATTATGGCTGACAATGTATTTCTCTACCTTGTGTGTCTGATGTTTCTATGTGTGTGCCACGCTAATCGTTTAAAATCATATTTTAACACAATCTTTCGCATAGTCAATATAAAATATAGCGACACAAAAAAGCAATACTAGTACAATATTTCGTATATAGTTACTATAATCATGTTCCTGGACAATGTAATTTCGTTTTACAGAAAGGAATCTCCACATATACATTATAGTCGCAGTCAATAGTATTGGCCTGGTTTGTGTTCATACAGTGTGTGTGTGTGTGTGTGTGTGTGTGTGGAAATACAATTTCAGTCATAGGATTCATCACTACTCAATCTCATATAGAAATCACTATTGTGATGAATAATCACAATAAGTATTCGTAAATCCATTCACATCTTATTCACTATGCATGTGGCCATGCTGGTAAATATAACAAACGGTATATGTATTTGCACACCACGTAAACGGACAATCTCAGAATACGCATTGTACAATGATAAAGGCGGATTTGTTTCGGGTAGTTTTGTGGCTGCAATTTCACATCACATACATAATATACCATGTGATGCCGTGTACAGAGGTCTACTCAAATCAATGATGGACACATTATAAGGAAATAAAAGGCTTGGAGCAAGATAAAAACGAATAATATACCACTTATTAAAAGAATGCAAACAACTTATTCTCAATTTACCTATCTTCCGGGATGCCATACATTTGCACATTGATATAGAAAAGAGTTTTACCTAAAAATAAAACATGGGTACAATTGTATCAACCTATTATTTTTAATTTGCAAATATGGTCAAATTGGCACCATTTTATTATTTTACACGTACATATTCAAAGTGTTAAAACCTATTTGTTTATTTCATAATTGTAGTTAGATCTCAGGAAAATTAAAGCTTCACTGTTTTAAAGCCACTGGGTTAATAATAAATGCATTGCCGATTTCTAACTGTAGTTTTCATATTTGTTTTCTTTGTCAGTACTACTTAACGACCGTTCTAGCTGACTCTACTTCCCTATTCACTACAGTTTGCAAACAGAACAACAAAAAATGTATGGTGAACTGATTTGCTCTGTTTCACAAAGGAATCAGAACTTAAATAATATTTACTTGGTTTTAAGAGAAGAATAAAGTCTGCTGTTTATGAGTTTAGTTTCACGTCTTGATAAAGTAGATTATTGATTATCCCGGCACCAAGTTTAAAAACACTAATTATGTATCTCGAAAATATATATTTGTATAGACTCAACCTGATCTATATACCGTGTCGATGGTTATCAACGAGTCCCACATGCTTAGACTGTTCTATTGTAAACAAAACGTTTATTTAGGTGTTAGGAATTTACATTGGGATTTATAACAGGAAGAAAATACATTCGTTAGATCAAAAGCAGCGACTTGATACGTTTACATTCATTCCGAAACAGGCATATGGTTGAAGCTGAACATACGATACAGTGTTCTTTTTCTTAGAGGACATGTGTACATCGCAGGCTTTCATCACACAATTATCACCAACACACTGACGAAAATCCTGTCGTAGAAGAAATCATGTAAGTATCGAACGACTAAACCTGTAGCTATCCTAAATTTGGCGATAAATCTAGATTTACCTAACACAATTCCATTTTCTTGACCTTTATTAACCATGCATCTCAAAGGCATTTTACGCATTTTACGCATATTTTACGCATTTTACGCATTGTACGCATATTTTACATTTGTTGGACCTTATTTTCCAGCATTTTACGCAGGCTGAGAATATACCATTCCACAAACCATCAGGGTTTTAAAGTACGTATTGGTTCTGTCCCTCACAGAGACTTAAGTGCGATGCTGATGATAGAAGATGTGACATCACTAGATTAATAACGAGGTTGTATATGGTTATTGACAATTGACAGTCGGTTATTCTAACCTGGCTATTCACTCTGTTGATGTGATAGTGACACAAGGAGTTCCTGGTAAAAATTATTTAGTTATAAACTTACACATGACGCGTAATAATGGATTGTGGTCTTAAGGCGATATTTCTTTTGAAAGCACATTGACTTTCGTACTTGAAATTTAATCAATACAAATATACCTGAATATGTATAAATTATATGTAAATGTGTTCGCGGAGTTCCTAAGATAGATTCTTTACAAAACTACCAATAATGAGTCAATATGTACTGTCGTCTGCAAGTGAAAAATCATGTTCTTTCATGGATTGAATTTTTTAATTAAATACCCATCTTAGAGATATCACTTTTAATAAACCAGGAATGATAACCATCCAATTCGTTTTACTATCTGAGAAACTGGTTGACTTAGCCTGAATAAATCATTGGATTCCGACCTTGGTTTTTGTCGTATTGTGCATCAGTAAGAAACAATTTACATTTCGTACATTATGAACAAATAAAGACTAAGAGCATGTAACAACTTGACACTAACCTTTTTTCCAGGACAAGGTACATTTTATGACGATTTGTAACATTTTAGCTTATGTATGGCATAACCGAATAATTAGTTTCCCTTTGCGATAATGAGGCTAAACGGGACAGTACACTTTTCAGTATGTCTTCTTACTGACATTTGTCGAGGTCGATGTGTTCTATCAAAATTCGATGTAACCGGTAAAACGCCAAGCACATTTAAGCACATCCACCTTTTTTTAAAAAAAATGCTTCTTTGCTGGAGTTCAATGTTGTCCAAGTAGTAACCTCCGTTGATGAATTGACAGTTTGGATCTGTACTAAAACTAATGTGTTGTTGACCAGGCCAGTTGTATAGTGGTTAGAGCGTCCGCTTCGGATGAGGGAGGATGTGGGTTGAATCCGGCCGAATCATACAAAAGACTTATAGAAATGGTACTAACGGCTGCTTTGCTTGGCGTTGAAAAAAAAGAGGTTAGTGTTAAGACTGGTCAGCCTAGTATGAGGGTAAAATGACTGGGTTGGACAACATGATACATGTTTGCAATATTATGCCCCAGTGCTAGACATAACTATAAACTGCCATATTGCAGTCATCGTAGCGATATGACTGAGACATTATTAAAGCTACGTTAAACATCCAAATCCAAGTCACAGCACATAACATTCTTGTGTTGTTTCTTTTGATGTACAAAGAGTTCATAATAAGCCTTGTCAAGAGATTGTTTAATTCATGGAGAGAATATGATATAAACAGCAGTGAAATTCTTACGCAATCTGTCGGTTTTATAAATCGACGGAATACGATTATATGCTATTTTTCACATCCTTTCTAGCATTGTTCATCCACTTGTTACGAGGTTTACATAAATAATAAACCAAAAGAAAGTTGTGGCTCAATATCGACAGTTGACAGATTGATATATTTTAAGTGGCAAGATATATAGTTTGTTCTCGTGTATGAAATTGTTTTCAGAACACCTATCCATATGTTTTTACAATTGTAGAAGCTTTGTATGACATGAGAATAAGGCGCCCTGAGCCTTTAATTTATATGTAGAATAGATTGCGCCAGTCATGTCCATTTTCAAAGTGTCAAAATGTCTTAGTATCAGACGCTTCACTTGTATATTTACTATCTATTGATCAGATGTGAAAGTGACGTTGCTTGTAAAACATAACAGTCTGTCGTATATGTAATGTATGAAATGCATTTATTATCGAAAAAAATCCGGAATGTGGAAACTTTCTCTAAAGACTTTGTGAGATCAGTCTGTAGTAAAGTTCCCAACGACCTCAGCAGAGGGCGATCACCGGTACTTCATGGAAGAAGTAGGGGCTGCAGTAAAGTTCCCAACTACAATAACAGAGAGTGATCACCGGTACTTCATGGAAGAAGTAGATGCTGCAGTAAAGGCGCTAAAGGCAGGGAATTCAGCAGGTAGTGTTTTAAGGGACAGAGATACGAGAGGTACTTTGGAGCAGAGAGCGACTCTCAAGGACAATCCAGAGTAAGGATGAAGATGCAAACCGGCCTCGTTTTGGTCGTGAATTTGGCACGCTAACGACTGAACCACAACGATCTCTGGAACCTCAGTAAAAAGACGCCTGAGATAGAAATGAGAGGTGGCATTCATTTGCAAATTTTGTTAAGGACTGGTGTATATATTGATCCCTTCCAGTATAATAAAAATGAATGCACACGATTATTCGACAATTATATATTTTAGTGTACTAACATCGTTTGCGTTCCTATTCAAATGTATGCCGAACTATACACACGAGCGCGTAGTACATGCGATTCTTTGTGCAATTTAATTTCATCGTTATAGTAAACGCAACAGTAAACAAGAGTGTGGATGGTGATGGACTCTGGTGTTATGAAACATTACTACAACATTTGTTTGACTTTGTACACATTCAAATTTGCTATTTTCATTACTAATGATTTGTAAAGACGGGATTTGCAAGCTTTGAAAGTAAGGATTGTTGATGAAAAATTATATTGTTTTCTTTCCTGAGAGACAGACAAACATATGCACGTGCAGAGAGAGAGAGAGAGAGAGAGAGAGAGAGAGAGAGAGAGAGAGAGTATGAGTGTATGAGTCTTCCTGTCCTGCTGTGAGGTGATATTTGTGCATGTGTTAGTAATTTCTCTCCGTTCATTTTATTCTACAATTATTTTGGTTGTATTGGTATAGGTCATTGATTGCAGTGTTCTTACTGAAGGGGTTTGGTTTTAATATGAACAACTTACTTTACATTATATAAAATGTCTGAGACATTCTTTTACTGGTTAAAATATCATGATGCTGGTTAGTAAGTCTGGATTCTTGGTCAGTAAATTTAATATTTTTCCAGAAAGTTTTCTTTGAGGAGATCGGACCATTTGACAAACATTCTTACATCCAGCCCTACTGTCCAATTCCTCATAACGCTATAGGTTCACAGTAATGTGATGGAACATTTCAATATTGAATTTCCACTTGCAGTATGAAAGCCGTAATGTTAATTCCCATTATATATATATATATATATATATATATATATATATATATATATATATATATATATATATATATATATATATATATATATATATATATATATATATATATTATAATATATCCAATATATTAAACTTTTAGAAATATTATGTACACGTATGTGCATCATATTGAACGTGTTTGACTATGTTACATAGGTGCATTAATTATATCATTAATGCAGGTAACATCAAAACCAAATTTGCCATGTCACAGTCAGCATCACAGCCAAGGGAACTAATTATATCGCTTGTGCGAAATTAAACAACTTGAAATTATGCAAGGTCCATCATTGGTTCTTCTACATTAAAATCCAAAGTTTATGTGTTCATACATATTCTCGCAAATGTAACTATTAAACATCTCTTATTTGCTACAGCCGTCGATCCATCGACCTTTCTCATCATGTCCACACAAAAGGAGATTTGCATCCATTACTATCCCCAAGATGGAGTCCAATGGGCTAAGTATCTTCAAGCCAAGCTTGGTGAACGGGAATATGAAATTGATATTGCCCTCAATGACGTCACATCCGATTATACGGCCCTAGGAAGTAGCCGAATAAACGTCTTCCTGATTACTCCCGACTTCCTTGACTTGAAAAATTTAAAGATCATGACCGGTTTAAATCATCAATTCTCACTCGTCATTCTGATGGGAGTTGATATAGAGAACTTTAAATCAATAACAAAACATCATGGTGTGCAGGAAGATGTCAAAGACTGGTTAACGCTTGATGTAGATGGATCAGATGAGTCTGTTAGGCATATGCTGATGACTATTGTAACAATGTACGAATACGATTATCCCCCATCCAGAGTTCAGCCAATTTTCATGGAGGTTATTGATAGGGTAAGTTATTTCAGAAATAAATTAAACTTTCAATTTTTCAATCGTTCAGAATGTTAAACACACACACACACACACACACACTCTCTCTCTCTCTCTCTCTCTCTCTCTCTCTCTCTCTCTCTCTCTCTCTCTCTCTCTCTCTCAATCAATCAATCATGTATTGCAAAGTAGTATAATTGGTGTCCACTTTGCAGGTGTTCCATTCAATAATACTTTTAGTTGAGTATCATGATTTTCCTAAAGCAAAGCAACCTATCTTTGAAAGATATTCACTGGCCTATACACATGGAACTGTGTGTTAAATTATATTATTAGGAGGTGAAAAGAAATGGTTTCTAAACTTTCAAAACTAGTGTGGGTTGTTGTGGACTCAAATTCCTGACATCGTTCGGAACCATAACCATTTTAAAAAAACAAATAATGAGCATTGGTATAAGAAAATGTTTTAAACTTTTTTTTTGAACAACGAATGGCAGATTATGTCCTGATCGACGTTTTCTGTCTATCACCATTTGTGACATTTTAAGTATTCTGTAGACAATATGGATATTCAATAAGTCTCCATTTGTAGCTTTCTGATCAGTGCTTTAACGGCCAGGTATTTCACAGAATGTGGATCATTGTCTTGATCAAATATAAACATTATGCATGTATAAGAATAAGAGAAAATATAATTGTTTCTATAATGAACCATTTAGTGCAGCAAAGTGAACAAGGGTTTGCCATTTAGTTGGCAACGTCTTCCACCATGGTGAACGATAGTAAAACGTTACTTATAAATATTTAAACCTTAGTCAAACTTTATACAATATAACATAAATAGTCAGTTAGATAAGGAATATTTACATTTGAATAGATCATCTATATTTCCATTTGAATAGATCATCTATATTTCCATTTGAATAGATTTTCTATATTTCCATTTGAATAGATCATCTATATTTCCATTTGAAAAGATCATCTATATTTCCATTTGAATAGATGATCTATATTTCCATTTGAATAGATCATCTATATTTCCATTTGAATAGATCATCTAAATAGTTGTGTTTGTATTCCTTTTATACGTGGCGTGGATCAACGATGTCGATTATGGTGTTGCACTCATGAGGAGCAATGTACCATGGTAAATTATTTTGTAGTAATAATACAATAATAATATCGAAGCGATGGTGTAGATGATGTGTTCTTTTCGGCAGTCTTTCTCGTTTTATTATCCATGTTGTTTTGATGAATATCTTGTATGATTTATGTTGAAGCTCAGTCGGGTTATTCTTCATTTCTTTTGGGAGCCTTCACGTATAAGCAGAATAAGATTGATACGAAGATTTCTTTCTCTTCCTACTATCAGTCTATTTGTAGTGAGACCAGTCTGATGATTTTCTATGGGATCCAAGTCCATAAATACAACCAAGGTATTACAGAAGTGAAGTGATGAACAAATTATTGTGTAACATTAGGGACAGCTGGGTATGGGATTGTATGTATATTGAATGCATAAAGTAACCTACCATTCTGAGATATAATTTTACCACGTATGCTTATAACACAGTGTCTATGATGACCAGACAAATCTTCACCACCATCATGCAGTAGAAGAAAGGTAGACAGAGGATTCGAGGGGACCGTTTTATGTGTATTATAGTCATCACAACTCTGTACATAGTCCACAAAGGCTAGCATATTAAAATAAATACTACGATTCAAAGTTCTACAACAGACCCTAAATCATTACTAGTGGTACTGTACAATCTTAAGGATCATGTGATTTTGTCATTTGCCATTCTATAGTGTGGCTAGACCAAAGCCTTGCAATTGAAACGATTTAACTTGTGGCTAATATTATCACAAATATGAGACTGACCAAACACAATTGCGACCATTCCGATATTTAGTGGAGCATTACTGACATTCTTTCAGCACAAAAGTATACTTCCTTTAATGAAATTTTCTAATTGCAATCACGGCCACCATTCCATAACAGAAACACGTCTCGTCTTATAAAGTATAGGTTTCCCCTTTGGTGTACAATTTACGGAGCAGGTAGCCAATGTAAGTGTATATTTTGTCTTACAAATGCCACGTGATGTTGTTATATTTTGTGTTACAAATGCTATGTGATGCTGTTATTTACGCAAAGTATCATCTTTATTATTTACAAACCCTCAAAAGGATATTGTTTTCTACCTTTTCACGCTGAGCAGTCCAGTAATTGATGGCGGATAGCTTCGATATTGTATCGAGGTCACCTTGTAATTGAACATCTTCCATGGAACATTAACGTCCAAGCGATACCACTCTCTTGGTTGATTTTCAATGTGTACTTCCTACTTCTTTGATAACACTGAGAAGTTTTGATAATTCGTCTTGGAAATGAAGCCGAAGATCATCTAAGTAAACGTAAACGTAGGCCTCATCACGATATCAAAGAATCAGTTGTATGCCCGTTTGCAGTGTTTCTTCGACGTTGCAGTGTCAAAAACCGATGCATTTATGCTTAAACATGACATATTTTGTGATGAATAAGTTATATGCCTATTATTAGCAAAATGCCATCGCAGAATTTCTGAACTAGAATATTTTCTTGTAATGTGTGCAGTAGTCTTTGATAGAGGATTAGCAGCGGCCAATACAAATATTGGAATTGAGTACGTCTTAGTCTACACACATTTAATAATGGCGTCTTGTTTTAAGTGAGAACAGGAGCTGATACCCGTTCAGAAGTGGAAGGTTCGAAAACAATAACTTCTAAATATGTGAACATTTTTGTATCCTCCTGATCTTTAAGAGCATAAGAGCTAACAAGACATGTTTAGTTTGAATGTGTATCACCGTATTCTTAACTGCAGTCAGGTATCCAGCCCTTCAATGGAACTTTCAGGCTGATTCGGCAAATGTTTTGAAGAAAGGATGTCAACATTTTTGATGGATTCTCGGAAGTTTTGGGCATGACATCGCTTTAGAATTTGCCGTCCACCGTTCTCCATACCAAGCAGGAGTACCTCATATAGTCAAGCAGTGTTTCCTGTGCACTGTCCTAACATTTTCAATCATGTGTCATTCTAGTTAGTCTATCTTTTAAACATTCTACTAATGTATTAAGTTTATTTTTCTTGTTCCAAACTGCAATACACTTGTATTGAGGGGTGAAGATATTCTTATCTTGGCCATTTTAAAAGCAATGGTCCCTTAAACTTTAAACCATGATTCATCGAAGTGCAAGAAAAAAAAATAACAATATAGATTCATTTGTCATTTCATATTTTAGAGGCAAATTCTGGTTCTCTTGATTTGTTTTTCAAATATATAATATGCATCCTTACATTCATTTAATACAGCTAATAGTGCATTAAATGATATAATTGTAATACAGAATAAAGAGATTACAAAACGAACTAGACTACTACTACTACTACTACTACTACTACTACTACTACTAGAATGAATGCATGAATAATAATAATAATAATAATAATAATAATAATAATAATAATAATAATAATAATAATAATAATATTATTATAAACCAAACTCCCCAAGAACAAGAAACTGTTACCGATACTATCATGCCATTAATAATATTACTAATACGACACAAAACACCATCCCCATTCATCATTTTCGCATCAATTAAACATAAAGAAGTAGTGGATTTAAGGTACAACGATTATATAATTATGATTATTCTTTTGTCATCATAATCATTATTATCCTCATCAGGTTTCTAATATACGACTAAATTTCAATGTCATTATAGTAGTGTTGCATTTATATTATTTCACGATCGTATCCATAAATACTCAAAATGAAATTAACAATGAATTGCCTTTACTATTAACAATTAATTAATTAACAATTAATAATGTATAATGTTATACTAGATTGTCCATTATAGATAAACTACATAATTTTACTTCCTTATTATTATGATTAACTGTGTCCGCTGAAGTGCATTGGAATTTGTGGTACTCCAAGTCAACAGGACTGCACACTTCGCTTAATCACTTTTTTTCTTTCACTTTTACACTAATTCCATTCAATTCAATTCAATTCAATTTGATCCCGTAGTTTCCATCCAATCGGCGTGGTCGCAGTTGATAGGAGACTGTGTGGCATTTTCTCTGGCAGGTGCCGAGGTGATGCCATAATTCGCCAGGTCTTTTTCCACTTGATGGAACCAGGTTTTCTATGGTGCATTTCTTGAGACCTTCCAGGTTTCCGGTCTGGTGCGCCACAGGGCTCGATACGGTAGACGTCTCTCTTCCATTCGGCAGTGATTCCACCATCGGTTGGTGAGAGCATCAGGCCCGGATTTCCACGTTTGGGATTCTGTCCAGAAGGTTTACTCCCAGTATTCGTTTGAGGCAGCGCATTTGAAATACCTCCAGCTTCTTGAGGTCCGCGTCTAGGAGGACCCACGTCTCTGCTCCATATAGGAGTATTGGGAGGATGAGAGTGCGGTATAGACGCACTTTGGTCACCACCAAGAGGGCCTTTTTTCTCCATATGCACCAAGCTAGTGACCCGAACGCAGACATTGCCAGTCTCAGGCGATGCGAGATGTCAGTGGAGGCCGCTATTGATCTGCTTCGGATTATGGACCCCAGGTATTTAAATTCCTCCACTTGCTGAAGATAGACTCCGTTAAGGCAGACGGTCACAGGGGTCACAGGGGTGTTGTCCGATGTCATGACAACTGTTTTGGCGGTGTTGATCTTTAACCCAAATCTGGCGGCTTCATCGGCGATTTCTTGCAGAATTTCTGTTGCTTCGGCTTCGTCCTCAGTGAAAAATGCACTATCGTCCGCGAACATTAGATCTGTGGCATTTTCATCGAACCCTGCCCCAAAAGTGATCCCCTACGTCCCAGAAATACCTTGCGCATGACACAATCGACCACGATGTTAAAGAGGCAAGGTGAGAGCACGCATCCCTGACGGACGCCCATTTTCACCGAGAAATCCATCGTGTTTGCCCCTTAGATTCGAACTTGACTGGTTGACCCGTCATAGGTGTTGGTAAGTAGCCGAATGTATTTTGGCGGGTATCTTTCCGCTTCTACAGGGCTTTCCGATTCCATCGGTCCAGGTGGGGCGTCGTGGTTGAGGAGGGTGCAGAAGAAGTCCTGCCAGCGGTCCAAACGTCCTGTGTTGGAGTTGATGAATTTTCCGTTCTTGTCTTTGATGTTGTTCTCAAACGGCCGAGATTTCCCGGCTAGTCGTCGAATGGTTGAGTAAAGGGTTCGGAATTCGTTCCGGCTGGCTGCCACTTCCATATCTTTTGCGAGATTTTCCCTATACACGGCTCTATTCTCCTTCAAATGAACTCTGACCAGTTTGTTGAGGCGTCTATACTCCGGTTGGTTATTTAACTTGCATTTCTTCCGTTTATCGATGAGAAACAAGGTCCCTTCGGATATCCAGGGTTGAACGTGCCGCTTCGTTGATGGACACACCTCTTCACTATAATTAACTACCTTGTTCACTGTAATGTACTAACTCTTCCGCTATAGTGTATTTATTACCATGTCACGCTATAGTGTATTTATTACCATGTCACGCTATAGTGTATTTATTACCATGTCACGCTATAGTGTATTTATTACCATGTCACGCTATAGTGTATTTATTACCATGTCACGCTATAGTGTATGTATTACCATGTCACGCTATAGTGTATTTATTACCATGTTCACGTTAGTCCAATACTTGAATTAGGTAGAGTTAGTGTGCACTACTAGTCCACAGAGTGTCAAATTTCGATTCGGCGAATACGTTCATGTACGAACCTAAAATGACTATTTCCACGCAGGACGTGAATGTATACATTGGACTTGAGAAGAAAGCAGAATCTAATGTATTCGTAAAATTTGATGGCAAGGACGAAGAACTGAAAGCTACATACACGGACCGATATTTCTACAGCTTTTCATTAAAAGGTATGATTTCGATTTTGACCAATCAGATATTTATCAGGAAACCATCTAATGAAATAAATATACTTAATGCAACCCTTTATTTTGTCAAGTCTTCAATGGTATACACGACTTATCTTTAATATTGTAGGGAAGATTTCAATAGCTGACACTAATGCCATTGGTAATTATTATTACGTATTTTATTAAACGGAACTTTTGCATGATAAACAGGGTCCCTATAAAAATATATTTTTCATATGTATGGTGTGATGGTATACAGTCCTATAAGTATATATTGAAATTCAAAGAATTAATAGAAATAGTCAAACACAAACACAGTTATTACAATCTAACTGACGACATCATACAAGTATATTCATGACACCATAGAGAGTCATTTTATCCTAACTGAGCTAATCAGCTGCCGTTGCATCCTTTCAAGGTTCACAAGGACATAAGATTTTGTCCTTCCTAGAGGCATGTCGAAGCAACATATTTCAAGTAAAAGAATATATAATTAGGAAATCCACAAATGCACAAACACGTGCACACACCCCCAGTGATGATATGACTAATTTTCAGACCATTCCGGTGGTCTTGGGGTTAGAGCGTCCACCTCATATGTTGGCCACCTCATATGTTGGAGGTAGCGGGGTTGAACCCCTGCCGAGTCATTCGAAAAACTTCTTAAATTGTTACTTACAACTGCCTCGCTAAGCGCTCAGCGGTCAGAAGTTACTGTTAGGTTTGGTCGGTCAGGAGTCAGGATAATGCGACAGGATGGGACATGATGTTATATGTCTGCGTCATGATGCCACAGATATTACTATTAACTGCCACACTACAGGTATGGAAGCTATATTACTGAAAAATTCTTAAAGTTTTGTTAAAAATCTAAATCACATACATACACACACATACACTAATTATTACGTATTATATGCACAAGTACAAGAAAACAGGTATCTCACATACATACACACACATACACTAATTATTACGTATTATATGCACAAGTACAAGAAAACAGATATCGTAACTCCAACTGGCTATCATATTTGTTAGAGTATACTAATTATGTCTGCAAAAAGTATGCGGTAAACATATCCACCATTATGTGCTTAAGATCCAGTCCTATGTATACGTTCTGTTCTTTTATTTATTGTCCTTTGCGTTTCAGACGAGGAGGCAGAAATGTTTTCCAAATTCAGTGTTGTGTGCAAGGATCACAAAATAGGCAAAGGACAGCTCAAGGATATTGTACCTTCCCCTTATGAAGTCGGCACTCCCGATGACTGTTTAACTGTAGGATATGCCTCTAGAACGGTTGGCGAGACACAATCAAAACTCCAGCAACTTTGGGAACTTTTGAAGGATGAGACTGATCCTATTAGTATGTTATGCCAGAGTATGGGGCTGTGTGCTTCAGATAGCGAACACCTTGATAGGAAACTAGCGAATAACATTTCAGTAATGAGCTTCTGTGAACATCTTTCTTTGATGGACATCGATGAGGATTCATCTCAAAGTAAAATGTTCCATTCTCTCGTGGCATTATTTGATTATATGCATTATATATTTCTTTACTATCAGATGACGCTACATTCTACCTTGTTCTGTAAGAAACAGATTTCCAGAGTACAGATCAGGACAAAATATGTTATGCAACCTTTTTCTTAGTAAGTTATCAAGATGTTGCTGACAGCATCTCATCAGCAATGGAATGATGTTGCTCTATGGAGGAGTTACAATCTCCTTTCCTTCAAATAAATCTTAATGTGTTCTACTCAGTTTTGCTCTGTTATTAATTATATCAACGGGCTGAATTACTCAACATGTCACAGTGTTATATACAAACTAGCACATACTACTTTTAACATTAGAATAATAAAAACTCACAACCCTGTCATTTCATTAAATACGTAATTAAGTCGGCATCATCGTAAAACACGTGTATGAACATGTTAAAATAATATAAATTTTATTAAATCGTCTTTTTGCTCTTTAATGACACATACATCAAATTTTAATTAAGATCTGATTGATTAATGTTTTTATTCGTGCGATTGATAGTATTTCTTCTATTTGTCAGTCCAGAGGGAAGAAAAGTGGCCGACTCTTCTTCATTTTGCTGCAGAATATAACCTTATTAGCTTTGCTGAAGCTCTGCTCAGTTACCCAGCTTTTGCATGGGCAAGCAAGATAAAGAACTGCGATGGACGCACACCAGACGAAATTGCTCACCAGTCAGGCCATCAGGAATTATCTGAAATTCTGAAATGCTTCAAGCATTGTATTGTTGGTATGAACGGATAGATTTGAATCTGCATTTAATATCCAAGCTAGGTAGCATTTCATTTTCTGGCCGATTTAAAGGAATACAGTCCTTTTCTAAACTAAATGCAAATTCAAACGTAAATAAACTGTTTCTTCTTTATGTTTTCATGGGTCATTCATCGATAAAATACACGGATTTGATCTGAGGGTCTTTCATATGTTTTTTACTTAGAGCTCGTCTTGTTATGTACATTCAAGAAGAATAATTTCAAAAGGAAACCATCTTACGACTGAACAGAGATTGACCTTCCTAATTGTTTCTGAGTGGGGTAAAATAGAAGGCACGGCTTATTTGTCCAAACACCATTCAGAAATTTGATGAATTAAAAAAATTAAAATACTAAACGGAAGATTATAATTGTCAACATAAAAGACGAAATCACTGGGGATTTTCAACCAACCAATTGACAGAAGATTTTATATAAATGATAAGCATTTGACTCAGACGCACATACACACACACGACGTTTTATATATATATGATATTGTAAAGATGTTTATTATATATAGTTTGTGTCCGTCGTCGTTTTTTGAAATTAAACTGGCGGGGTATCTTATTCCATCAAGAAATTACTATTTAGTCTAGCCTACTCCTTGTCTCATTGATCTGCCAAAATTCAAAACAAATATATATTTCCTTACATTCCTTGTCTCATTGATCTGCCAAAATTCAAAATAAATATATATCTGCCTACATTCCTTGTCTCATTGATCTGCCAAAATTTAAAAAAAATATATACCTGCTTACATTCCTTGTCTCAATGATCTGACAAAATTCAAAAGAAAAATATGTCTGCTTACATGTTGCAGCTTAAGAATTATCTCTGAAACGAAATATCAGCATGTGTCAAGGGACGTGTGTCATTTCGTAAATACTGTTGGACCCAGGTTATTGTCACATTTTATCCACCATCACATGAATAAATATACATACATGTTTCGACATTTAACACTTCGATGTGTTTTATTAGAATGGAACGGAGCACTCTTGTCGCAACTCTTGTTTGATATAATTACATCTAAATCAAGTATTCTAATTTTTTCAATTAAAATGTGTAATTGCATTATTGTTAACAAAAGTGACAGTCTAATTTTGTTTGTGAACATGTATCAAACGCTTTACGATCGAAATACATTTATTTAACGCATATATTAAATGTCACCCATTACACGATGACATGTATGCAATGTACATTGATGTTGACAAAATCTGATCCACTATAGTTCCAGTCGTACGCAGAAGATCTCAAGACAGTGGTTTCGGGGACAAGGTGCGACTCTCTCAAATAAAGTCATTTGTTGAAGAAATGGGATCCTCCGTTGGTTCACAGCTCTGTCCTTCCCAAGATCCACATATAGGTAGAACCGTTCTTGAGAAAAGATACGTCCGACCTCCAAGGCCACGTAAGTCTAAAAGTTATTAAAACACCACCTTGTATGGTCTAACACCGACGTACACACCTCCAAATTCAATGAAAGAGACGTTAATAGCTTGGACATGTATAATTTGTATATAACCTGAATCTAATATCATATAGGCTGATTAACACGAAATGACATTTGCACAATTATTTTCTTACCAAGCACGCGCTTTTATTGATCTTCCACTTTTTGATTTTCAATGTTTATGAACATTCAATATACAGTTATACGCCATCGGGCATGCGTTTTTTAATATCCCATATACAAAGGTTAACACGTAAAGTATCTGTTAAAACATTTTATAAGTATATTTTCGTTTTTGTTCCTTATGCCGTTATCCGTTATGTGGTTCATTTAATCTTGCTAAGATTTGCACTGTAAACGTTGTATAACATGCATGAAAGGTATCATTTGGCAAGATGCTTGCTCACAGTTGGCGCTACACATATTGACATTTTTACTATGTAGGACCCATTCAAGTGATGCATGATCCAAGCTTGAAGGAGAAGGAAGAAAGACTGGATTGTGGACATGATCCTGATTTAAGTATTATCCTTCACGTCTGTATTTCCTCTTGACAATTGTAAAAAGAGAACTTACTAATGAACATAAAGGTTTACTACTATATATGTATCATCTCTCTTAATAACTAATTTGTGGAACATATATATATATATATATATATATATATATATATATATATATATATATATATATATATATATATATATATATATATATATATATCCTGAATGTGGAATAATATTTAGTGTGGGTCCTTTTCAGGGAAACTTTTAAAAGAGGTATACATACCTTTAGAACAGGTCTACATGCTTAACTAATACGGTTTCTTCACGACAAAAACGTTACTAACGCGCGCCAATATTTCAAAACGTAACACACTGCCTAAATTGTGCTTCTTTTTTATTTTGGAAGCATTGTCGTAATGGTAATCGTTTATTTGATAGCTCCTACTTGGGAAAGAAAAATGGCAAGCAACAAACTCATAAGCATGTACTATGTATCAATCACCCACGCGTATATGGTTATAAAATAATAATGTAAGGGAAATAATCAACATTGCTTCACTTCACCCACGCGTATATGGTTATAAAATAATAATTTAAGGGAAATAATCAACATTGCCTCACTTGCCAAATGTTTTTTTTTTTTCCGGTGGTGTAACTTCTATGTACGCTTCATGTACAAGGTACAAGACTTCAGAAATTCATCAAATTATGAATAATGCTTATAAAGCAAATTTTTGATAAATAAGCTGTAAACAGCAAAACATACCTCAGAAGAAACAAGATATCTATAAAACTATAAGAAGTAAAATGGTTTAATGTGATTTTCGTCATGCAGACAAGAAATCCAATCGGTTATCACAGTTTCGAAAAAGCAAACACTGATCAATACTCAAGGAAGCGCAAAAGCAAAGCTAGTGTAGACCTGATTGGTATTGACAATAATATGAATCAAGTATTATGGAACATTGTTTACCTTTGCGTTCCACTAGTTTTATATAGAGGCAACACATCACCTAAAGCGGAAACTGCAAGTAGAAAAGTCTGATTTTTTCAAATATGCTAGTCGGGACATTATTGTTTGTGCACATGGCACTATATTGTGTCACTTTAAAAACTGTTCCATTGTTTAAATTTATTTTCAAAGTTAATGTGAATACCGATGAAAAGGAATCTAAGTTAGCTTCCATATCTTTCTCCGTTTTTGTATATTCCAAAAAAAAAATGAAAAATAACAAATTGGCACAATTAAACGAATTCATAGCTGGCTTCCAAGGTCAGCTGGCTTTGCAATAAAAATAACCTTTGTACTGATAACCTTCCAGCATCAGAGATCAATGTCGGCATCCGATGTCTGCTTGCATTTCTAAAAATATGATAGGTTTCTATTATTCCAGTTTTTAAATTAATTAGGATCAGTCCTATTTGTGATCAATCTCACATTATATAAGGTTTCCAATGGAGCTGTTGCATAAATTTTTATCCAATTTTGAGAGAGGCTTCTGCACCTGTCATAAATGATGTGAAAAATTCTTCAACCAAGGCAGATTCCAGCATCTGCTAAAGGTGCATCTAAACTAAGTTGTTAAGATCACGACTCTCTAACTATGTAGTATCGATACTCCTGACTTTTCATTTCCATCTAGCTACGGGAGAATGTAAGAGAGAGGAGAATGCCTCAAACGTGCATACGTTAGAAGATTGCACCATACATAAACTTGAAGACGGCCACGAGGAATATGTTGAACTCCAGACAGATCTTGTAGTCACGGAGGAAATTTTATTTAGCGCCCATCCATCTTCAAACAAGGGTACGTTATTTATTTGCGAAATGAAATGTAGACACCATTCGCACAAAACAGTTTGATTATGGATATACTAGACTCATTCATTAGAACTTCAAATACTTGATTCATACATTAGAACTTCAAATACTTGACTCGTACATTAGAATTTCAAATACTTGACTCATACAGTAGAACCTCAAATACTTGACTCATACAGTAGAACTTCAAATACTTGACTCATTCATTAGAACTTCAAATACTTGACTAATACAATAGAACTTCAAATACTTGACTCGTACATTAGAATTTCAAATACTTGACTCATTCATTAGAACTTCAAATAATTGACTCATACAGTAGAACTTCAAATAGATGTCAGAGGTATCTATCGCGTAAGTGATAATCTTGTGTTAAGTCATTCCATATATATATGGATCCGAGTGATTCAGGTTTTGATATATAAAACGTTTAAATATTCTTATGTCAAAGGACTTGGAACTTTATATGTAATTATATATATATATATATATATATATATATATATATATATATATATATATATATATGCATGCATGCATGCATGTATAAACTCTTGTTTATATGTCTGAATGTTCATCCTTTGTAGAAAGTATTTATAATTTAGAGAAGAATCATACACGTTTCTTAATTCAAAGTTTCTACGTGTGTAAGATTGTTGCTTGAAAAGTAAATAGTAAAATCAAGAATAATGGATTTATTTCAACAGAATAATCCCATTGATCAATTCATTTCAACCTGTGATAGGATTTTGATTTAATATAAATATAAAATGATGAGCATCGTCTCTAGCCCAGATTCCGAAATGTTAACCATATCTACACATTGGCGATTCAGTCAGATCTATATGTCTATAAATTACCGCAAGCCACCGCATCCAGTTAAAATCAAGTTCTTCAAAAATGAACACTGGAATCACCTGATCGAGGCAAGGCGAGCACACGACTGAAATAAACTCCTAAAATGTAATTTTCCACTGCTGTTCAGTGTTTGTACCAATACATCCTTTCTTTATAATACACAAATAATATCTTCTCTCTGATAATTAGTCAATTTACGATGAAAACTTGCAAAGTATCCTTTTGAAGTAAATTGCCTCCACCAGTTTCGGCCGTTGTACAATTAACACCCTATTGGTTAGTTGGCGTTACATACTAATGGACACAAGTCGTGAAATCTAATAAGTGTCACTAGGAAAAGCATTTAAATATCTGATCGGTTCATCAAGGTGCAGCTCAGGTTAAAATATCGGAACCTAGTGTGAAGATTGAGTAACTTTTATTGTCATCTAATCAGAGATAATGTTAATATATCATTGTCTAGGTTAGATAATGTGAATATTGATTAACATTTATTGTCATCTAATCAGAGATAATGTTAATATATCATTGTCTAGGTTAGATAATGTGAATATTGATTAACATTTATTGTCATCTACTCAGAGATAATGTTAATATATCATTGTCTAGGTTAGATAATGTGAATATTGATTAACATTTATTGTCATCTACTCAGAGATAAGGTTAATATATCGTAACCTAAGTTAGCTAGTGTGAAGATTGAGTAACTTTTATTGTCATCTAATCAGAGATAAGGTTAATATATCATAATCTAGGTTAGCTAATGTGAATATTGATTAACATTTATTGTCATTTAATCCTAGCACACACGAGTTATGTATTTCGAATAGCAAGATGGGATTTCGATGAATTAAATATATTGCTATTGGGCCTGAATCTTCATATCGTACCGATGTCCCTCTGCAGCCACAAAAAAATTGTCCCCATATTAGCCAATGAAAATAGTCCTGTCAATAGGAATCGAAATAAAAAAGCGTACTATCGCACATACGTCAGCTCTTTGAACTTCTAAGCACGTAATGCCAGAACGTTTGTGATGAATATATTCATGTGATTTTATAAAAACAACTTGTGTTCGTATACAGTTTTAGTAGTCATAATGTATATTCATGTATGACTGCATCGGTGTAATTTTTCATACCTTTTGCGCAGAGTTTCCACAGTCAACATTAGCAGAGGAAATGAAGGCAGCCGAAATTATAATTCCCCAACAATTTGATATCAGGGTAAAAATACAATATTGTTAAATTGTATTAGTTATTTTGACAATGCACATTATACAAGTATATATGTTACAACTGAAAAAAATAAAAAATATTAATAATAAGAATAAGAATAGTAATACTACTACTGCTACTACTACTACTACTACTACTACTACTAATAATAATAATAATATTAATACTACTACTACTATTATTATTATTATTATTATAATTATTATTATTGTTATTATTATTATTATTATTATTATTATTATTATTATTATTATTATTATTTAAAGGACCATACAACAATATATTGGAGAATGGCTAAAATTCTACATATATATTTAAACAAGTTTAGTAACAACACAAACATAGTTTGAAGCTTGTTTGCATGAGGTAATAATCGTCATAAAAACAACAACATAATACAATTAAATTTCATATCTTTAAATAGGATCAGCTTCCAGCACTGGTCAGGTGCATACTAAATAATCTGGTGATAATTATGATTCAGCTATAGGTTTAATTTTAATGTTTTATTGTGCACTGCGACGGAAGTACATATATTAAAAGATAAAATATTAAAAACTCAAAATAACTGATGAACACGCATTCTGATGCCAGGTGTTTAATGAAGGTTTTGACACCGAGTTCGATTTTCATAAAAAAAAAAAAAACGCCAGAAAAATATTAACCGTAAAAACTTTCACTCCTTATCCTACTGCTTGGATTTCATAAAGTTAACATTTCGTAAAAAAAAACATTTCATCTGCATATTGTATTTGTATCCGTTTACAGCCGATGTTGTTTTTATAGTACTGTAGTAGTTGTTTCCCCTGTTTGGGTGCTGTGAGATAACTTGTATTACTTTATGTTTTCTAATTTGTTTTTCCTAACGGGAAAGCTTTGTACACAAGACACAAATGTAAGTTGTGATCAATGAACGGACTATTAAGTTCTATCTTTTAAAATATGAACATGTTACTAAGTGTGTTTGCGACGTTAGCACTGCATTCTTAAGTATCGATATTACATTTTAATCACTAACACAATCTCCCAAAAACCTTGTAAAAATTTAAACCTGTAATTATAATCATCATCATGTTGATACTTAACATTATCTTTTTTACATTATCTTTCAATAAGTAACTCTCTGAAATTCATAATTCCATACTGAAGTGAGGATGCATTTAATTCTTAAATTGATAGTTAATGCATCAAACGGTCAAGCATGAAGCGAAGACAAGAGGATTTTTATCCAAACTATTCAAGAGGAAAGAGAAGCCGTTAAACTACAAGCGTTCTCTTTCAGATGGTATCATGGACTCGGTGTTCGAATTTCGAAGGCAGCATCGAGACGTAAGCAAATCTTTTTGAAGACAATAACGTCATCATACTTATGTCAATAACAGCTCGAAGTCAATGTGAAACCAATTTGATTTTTTTTTCTTTAAAATTGGTACCCTTTGCTATAAAACAAAAAGAACCGGCGCTTCATTCATGAACCTTTAAGTATCATTTTGGTTTTTAATCTGCATCTAATTAAAGCTTCCAAAGGGAAGAGTCTTTTTGAATGGCTCGGCTAGTAAGTCAAATACATTCTAAGAACACAAGTTCATCTCATGTTCAATGACCGCTTCAAGTATGTCTAGGCAACCTACTAGAGTGTAGCTGCTTTTCTTGGATGTGTTTGAGATAGCTGTCTTTGATGTGCTGGTTTTCTAGCGAGTCAAATAGCGGATGTCTACTAACCTACTATTATCTGTTTTCACTGTATTTGCAAGGTTAATATGCTAAAAACATTGTCAATTGCTACACGTCAAGTCTTCGCCGGCTAAATAATTGAATACTTGTGTTAAAGTGTGATACTTGATAACTTTCGTGATTTAGTACGCACTGCCACTAGAATGTGAATGGACTGCTGGAACTTCGAAAGCTTGCATTTTGTAATTTCATGCATGCGGTGTGTGATGGAGGAAGGAATAACAGTTTTATTATTGTCTCCCTGCTTTCTTTAGCAAAATACTCGAGAGTTCAGCTTCAAATTCACGTTAGAATATTAAAGGCGTTTTTTCTATATTCGTCAATATTTTGTTTGCTTTGATTTATTGATTGGCTTGCGTAAACACTTATCAAGAATACAGTGAGAAACGACTTCTCAATGGGATCGTTCCTAGCAAACTCTGGTTTTTATTTTGAGTGAAATAAGAAATTGCTTTTTGCAGTTATGTAGGTAATATAATGAATAAAAGAAAACCTTGCGGACGATTTTTATCGAATCCTATTTGTCAAGTGGTCAAGTGGAGTTAATAAGCCTTGTGGATCCATTGATTGCTAAAAAGGAGTAATGGAATAAGTGAAAACTAATTGTGCAATTCGTTAATAAAAAGTGTTCAAGCCCTGATTTGAATGGCAAGGAATAGATATATAGCCTAATATATTTTACAAGTGTTTTAATACCCTATCTACATGATGATACTTGACTCGAAATCGGTATTGCTTTAATTTAATTAGTAAACATTTAGTAAATGCGCAATGCTATATATGTCTATTTCATTTTAATGTATATGTCTTGGTATTCAAACTGATCACTGCATTGTACATGATCTCTTGTCAGTTATGCAGACATTCCAAGCAGTACGAGGCTCCTGTTGAAAGAGAAAGTGACATCAGTAAGAATTTCCATACTTTTACAAGTTATATCTTATGTTTTAAAAAATCAAACATGCAATTTGTAAGTCATCAAAACATGTTCTTATTCTGTCATTGGTATATATTTGGTTATTGTGTTCTTACTTTTGGTTATTGTTTCTTAATTTGACCAGTCTCATAGTTTTGGTCATTGTTTATTCCTTTGGTCATTCTCATACATTTGGTCTTTGTTTATTTTTTAACCAATCTCATACTTTGTCATTGTTTCCATTTCTTTGCTGTTGTCATTTTCCATATTTTAAACAACAAATATGATATTTATTTATTTTTGTGTTATGCATGCCTAGTTCTCATGAAGAAAAAAACCCGTATATCTTAAATATTATTAAGAATTACGATTCCTTTCTTGTTTACAATATTTAGACTATTACATGATGGCAGTATATTCTGAACTTATGAATCTATAAAGCCTAAGTAAGGACTCCCAACAGTAAACCTGTCTCTAAATTTAACGCAGACATGTAAATAATTAATGTGTGTGTGTGTGTGTGTGTGTGTGTGTGTGTGTGTGTGTGTGTTCAGACTGTTAACGGGGCATCAACATTATTGTTTTAGTCGTATCGTATTGAGATATTATATAGTGATGTTTAGTACTGGGGCATCAGCATCCTAATAACAGGCCGACCAGTTCTAGCACTAACCTCTTAATACTGAGCGTCAAGCGAGATACTTGCTCACACCATTTTGGAAATCTTCGTTATGGCTTGGCCGGTGTTAAAATCCTCGATCTCCGATATTCGAGTTAGACGATCTAACCACTGGGCCACCGGCACGGTAAATGAAAAATGGAACTATACATTTTTCATTGATCGTACGGAAAGAAGACGGCAATTCTTTTTGTTTCAGTTAGAAGCAAGTCAGTTTCATCTCATTCGGACACAAAAAGAAACAAGCAAGAGAATGCGGTGAGTCTTTCGATTCAACTCAGACTGATATCGTTGGGTAAATATGTAGTCGACACGTATAGTTTCATTTCAAGTTATATACTAGGGTTTAGTTTCTTTGTTTCTTGGAATGGTGTCTTTTGTTTATGTTTGTATATGTTTTCTTATTAATTATTCACGTGAAAGTACACATAGATTATATTTTCTTATTAATTATTCACGTGAATGTATACATGAGACTATGTTTTATAAACAGGTTTTCTCATTGGAAATAAAGAAAGATGATATAAAAGGCGCTGCATAAAATTCTGCCTTAGGAAGAATTGATTTCGGTGTATCAATATATAAAATTATTGATAATCTATAGATGGTGTGACATGACCCACTTTTAATTAAAACATTACTACCTTGAAGAATTTTTCACAAAAATAAAATGTAAAAGTGTAAATTAAAACAAAATAATTTTATTTGCATTTAAATGATGAAATATATCATAATTATATGTTTGTCACGTGTTGTCTTACGTTTTATAGCCCAGGATGTCACTGCGCCTAGCACACGCTAAGAGAGATAAAAATATTTCGGGACCATCTGTACCATCAAAGAAGTCTGGACATTGTTAACATTAATATGGATTGAAAAATAACGAAAGCAATATCTCCCAACTCGAACTTGAAAACCGTTGCAAAAAGAATGTTCATTAGATTTCAGTGTGCAGTCAGAAACTAGGTTTATGTATCACATTATATTTGTGGGTTATCTATCATTTCCGATCTTATAGATATCGTATCGTTATATTATTCGTATATTTCGTGTTGTAACCTGAGTGTTAAAATTATTGAACGATTCTTGAACGAGTGTTTGTTCGGGACTGACATACACCGACATACGATTCCATCGAACAGAAAGTTATTTTTTTCACTAATACACGCATTCTATGTTGCTGTAATTTCATGTTCATACTTTTCAATTTCAAAATCAATAATATATACAAGCAGGTTATAATTTATGATAATATAAATAGTCAACCTTTTCTATGGTAACTTTTCTTAGCGTCACCTGCCTCTCCACATCTACCATTGTAATCATTCCAGTAATTTACTTTTATAAATGTACTGCTTGTTTTAGGTCATGCACGGGGGTTTCGTTATAAAACAGTGGTTTCTCCCCTTCCTTAATCGGTTGTAGAGATTGTCTGCATCGACCGTTCAGTCTACGCAAACCGAATGGTTTCGTCATTAGGAAGGCATTGTTAACATCAAGGAATATCATATAATTCGATATGTACACCATTTTGTTTAAAAAAATCTCTCTTGTACTCATAACTGCAGCACGATGAAAGTGTGCCTCAGAGGTGTCACTGTGTCAAATTTGAAAATGAGGCAGTTTTCATCATTGGATGTGAGCAGCGCCGGATTATGCACCGTGGAGGCCCATAGGCAGTCAAACCTTTGGGGCCCCAGACCCAAGGTCACGGTCTCATGGGGGCCCCTGGGGGCCCCTAATGGGGCCCATAAAAGTCGCGGGACCCATAGGCAGTTGCCTACTCTGCCTAATGGGTAATCCGGGACTGGATGTGAGTACAAAGCAACTCGTTTAGCTATATGTTTTGTTATTGCAGCAGAAATGTTAATCGCCTATTGCGTCAGTGTTACGTGTGCAGTTGAAGTGCTTCATTTATTTGCCAAAGAATTAAAGCAACATCTGAAGAAGAATGTTCGTCTTAGAGAATAGATACGATTTACGTCCCTTTTTTATTAGAGTCAGGGATCATTCAGTGTTTAAAATATGTATGCAAAGGCAGGTGCTGTTTAGGTTTATATAAGGCCAGAAATCAGCATGAATTAATATGTAGATACACTTACTTGAATGTACATTGAAAACCATATACTGTGTTGATGCTAACAATACGATTACTTGACCCATATTGCCATAGTATTAATGTATGGTATGGAGTCATGATTTAATTTGTAGATACAATTATGAAAGTATTTGTGCTATTGGACAATTTTCCCAAATTGGAGTAGAATTTATATTTTCGGCCAAAAACTGGTTTTCCCCAGAAATAGAACGTGCTACGGAGAGTACTCTGAGAAATGGAATGGTAACATAAGTCAGACCGAATTATTGTATCACGGGGTTCTTTTACATGTAGAAGAATTTTATTTTCACTGAGTTCTTTAAACTTTGCACATTTTGTTGCAGTCATACAACTAATACTCCTCACATTACATATGCTAATTACGTGTTTATAAATTGTGTGATGTATTTGTTAATAATAATAAAAATTCTTTTTTAATCATTAGCGTTTCTAGTTATATTTTGTTACGATTACTAGTGTCATCTTACTGTAATCATTATATAATTTTATAACCGAGAGAAATGTTATCACCCGATGTAGGAAGGTGTTAACTTATAATCAACACTTAATCAACAGTCTGTGGATCAATCCATTTCAAGGTTATTTTGTCGTTTTGTCCAATGTATATGTGTGCTTCATACCTAGTTACATATTCACTGCTTTTGCAGATATATCTTATTATATAGACTTAATCAGATAATTCTTACCTAACACATCATATTAGTTAGAGTTACTGAGATATGTCCTATCTAACGTATCTCATTAATGGGGTCTGTTCTTGGACCTGTTCTCTTCATTCTCTACGCTCTCAATTGTCATAGATCATCACCCAGTGTCTCACCAATTGTACGTTCATGAAACCCATATATTCATGTCTAGCCATCCAAATGAAGTTGATGCTATCATCCAAGGAGTAGAGAAGCGCATTTCTGATGTGAAATCATGGTTGACATGTAACAAGCTGCAGATGACTGATGATAAAACTGAGGCCACTCTGATCACAATACAAAGACTTTATCATTCACATCCTTTACCTCAAACAATAAATATCAGCAACACCAACATTAAATTCACCCAGTCAGTATGAAACCTAGGTGTTACGCTAGACAGTACTCTCACATTGCACCAACACGTCATGAACATATGCAAGGCATCAGCTCCATTCTCAAATATCTTTCAGTTGATGCCACTAAAAACTTGTGTGTTCATTAGTACTTTCAAGACTGGACTATTGTAACTCAATTCTATCTGGTTCGTTTCAATATCTTCTACAGAAACAAAAGGTTCAAAACACAGCTGCTCGGATCATCTTTAGAGTACCACGACCAGAGTACACCTGCCCACTTATCTGTACAATTCGATCCATAGTCAAACACAAAATGCGTTCTCTGTGCCACGTATTACTGACGGACTCCAGTCCAACATTCATAAACGGTCTCACCCTTGTGTACACACCAGCAAGATAATTACGCTCCTCTTTTGAGTCCTGGCAATCGTATACTCATTGTTCCACTATGAAAACGAAATCATATGGACAACGTTTGTATACCAGTGCCCAGCAATTTGGATCATTGATATAATTAGACACAAAGACACAGTGATCCCTTTCAAGCGTGTTCTTCAAACTCATATTTTTGACTGTATGAACAAAATTAAAGACCTGATAATGTTTCGCACCTTAAATATTTTCAGCATTTTTTTTATGTTTTTTAATTTCATGTGTTATGGGGTGGTGTATATAATGTTATTATATTCCCCACCTCTTTCGGTACTCAGTATTTAGGAGACGACCGCCGAGGATATAATTCGCCCGGTTGGAGTAAACTTACAGGTAGAATACGTAGAAATCTGAGCAGATATATAGCACAGAATGACTCGAGCCCACGTACACAACATAATCAAATGTAGTCAATTGCAAACAATGGAAAACCAGTCCAATTCATTAGAAAGATATACGTCTTTTAGAATCAATCTGTCTTCGAACCCTTTAGGACACACTTAGATTTATATAAAAAAATAAAAGAAATAGCCAATCTGTTTACATATAGGATTTTTTTCTCATAATACGATCGAGTAAACAGTCGAAATCATTGCCGTGTGCGAGTGCATAACCTGCTTAACGATGGTTCCATCCAATTTGTTTTTTCCTCCTTTCCTCCCGTTTTCCTTTTTCTCCGACTTCCTCGCGGTTTTGCGTCCCTTCTTAGGGCGGACAGGTCGATATTTAGAGTTCTCAATGCGTCTGAAGATGTCCCAAATATAGCTCTGTAGACTTCTCACTGCGTATGAAGAGCTATTTTCCGCTTGTAAAGAGAAACAGAGAGCTAGCTTAAGTTTTCCTGTCGGCCATAGACAATTTCATAGAGACTTCGGCGAACTTCGTAATTTGCTCGGAATTTTTATCCCGTGGTGGGTGGTCAGCTGACATTAATAGCCACTCGATAGGTGGTGGGCAAAATATTGCAGACGCTTCAGAATCAGCATCAATCAATTTTCAAACTACGTCAGCATCTTTTATCGAGTTGGAAAATGCCTATTCAACAGCGATGCTGCCGCAGATATTGACGAAATTTAATATTGGAACCATCCTGTCTTATTTTCCTGAAACCAGGGCGGATTTCAAAGCCATTCGGGAGAGTAGTTTTGAGTTGTTTACATCTGGACATGTACATGTAAGAAAACAGTGTCGAAGTAAACAATTACATCCTGACAATCAAAGATCAGGTTATTCAAACTATTTCTCGGCATCCGAAACGTCACTGTAATAAGTGAATTTATAATTTTGATTTTGAAAGTCTGTGAATAATTTACATGTAAATTTAAATCATTTAATTAACTCAACTTGCAGGATTTGGAAAAAGCTGAAAATATGGGTGTCACCGGTATTTTCTCTATAACGTTCACGGACAAGTACGAAATTATTTATCAAGTTGCAATACTAATACATGTAAAATCATCAATCCATGTCAGATGATGGAGTTTAATGCCACATCCTTGATTGGAGCGACTTTTGCAACCTATGACGATACAAGTAACGGGTTTTTCTTAACGTTTTTATCTCTGAAATATTTCCAAACAACAATGGACGCCATTTGGGCATGTACATGTACCCACCAGCGTTTGATTGGCTGGAGTATAAAGTGACTCGGGAGGTTATTCGGATAATTACGGAGAAACTCGGTTAAATCCGGTATGAAATGGTCTATTTCACGGGGAGTGAATCATTTCTCCCTCCATTGTTATCAGATTTCACTAACGACATTCAAATAGATGTCAAAGGCTATTTAACCCGGCCAAGCATGGCATACCCAATCCTAGTTCCTTAATTAAAGGAGACCAGAAACCAATGGAAATAAAGAATAATAATAACAACACTATAGAAGAAAACCTTATTCTGAAGTATCATATGCGACCGCAATCCCAGCATTTAAATATTGGCATATGTTCAAAGAGCTGAATATCCGAGACCTCGTATGCAACATTTCCGCACCTATTCGGTTACTCTCGTATGTGACGTCATAGTAGCGACTCCAGCATCCCGACTGGCGATTGTGTACTGCTTACGGGTGTAAAATAGCACATTAAGAAAAGGCTGTGGACAACATTTTTTTTTCTTCTTTTCCAAATGATAAAGGCATAAAGAAAGTCTGGATACATTATTACAAGCGAATAGATTTCAATACAACACCATACAGCACTCCATGCTCATTACATTTCTCAAAGGAATGTTACCAGAGGGATCCTGACAAATAGAAGCTCTAGGATACACGAATTCTAAGCCTTGACTAAAAGTTTAAACTGTTCCAGACATACCATTGTATATTTTAAATCCTGGTAAAAAGTGTCAAACGTATGAGGCCGAGTAAGTGCTAATAAAAATATGATAGCTCGAAACCTGATCGTGCTGATGAAATGAGTAAATGTTTTTTTTTCTTTCAAGATCACAATCTAAATCAAGTCACCTCTGTCCTATGTGAAATTGAGATCTGACTTAAATGAAATGGAAGCTTGCTTAAAAAATAACATTCTTTACCCTTGACACGGTCGTATTTCGAGAAAAACAATTTTAAGTAATCTTAAAAGAAAAAAATTATTTTTTTTAAACACACAACCGTTCAGTCTATGACTGTTACACGTAAAAATGTATAAACGGTAATCTATAATGATTGGAATTTATATAAAACTGTCCCATGGGCAGTTTAAATAGCGGCGATTATAATAAAGTGGTCAGATATAAAATCAAAGTTTCACATGAACTGGCTGACAGTAGAAATTAGGGGAGACGACTACTGACCCCGCCCGTTTGCATCAATGTGCAAGCACCTATGGGACAGGCCATTTCTCCCTGTGATACGCCCTATTATCCCCCAGGATAAAACCTTTTTTTCATATTCTGGTCTGCATAATGGTTAGAGGTTAGCATTAAGTACACAAACATAATGGCAGTTTAACAAATTAACAATTATTCCTTATTATTGCACTTATGTTGTGAAAATGACTGGCCCTTTGACATAATTCAAAGAAACAATGTGCTACAGAGTGTGTATGTAAGCACCAGAAATTGATTGGCAAATAAACGATGCCCAATTTTGTGGTAACGTCGAAACTAAAGACTTCATTGTAAGAGTTGAAATATGCAGTCAAACGTTACCGTACATGTATGTGGCCATTGTTTTCCCACATTTTATATCGCACCCTATTTCCTTTAGTTTAAGTGTTAAGACATGTAACTGAATAAAATATTTATTTTGAATAAGATTTTTAGGGGCACATATACTGCGTAGTATATTTAGTTTTATTCCTTCTTTTAATTTAATCATGGTAATGAAACTAAAAATACATGGTAGAGGAATGTCAGGTGTTAATTGGCAGAGTTTCGTTGACGGACATGGAGATTTTGTTTGCAGAGAAAATTACGCAGCCTTCAATGTGATCATTTGTGTATCTTAAACTAATTGGTGACAATTTTCTTTACAAGTACTTCTGTAGTAGTTAAAAAAATCTGTCATTTACGCGAATAATGTTTAATATTAATCTATTTACTGAAGACAAAAACTGTCGTGTGATAATTATTTCTTCATTACAATATTCACAAGAGATAAAATAGAATATTATGTATGTTTTTTCTTCTTCTGAGAAATAAAAATTGACAGACATGTTGAAATAATCTGGAGTTCTCTGCGAAAACTTAAGAGATATTGCGAGATAGGGAGGAAATACCTCCAAAATTGGGAATTTTTTTATCTTTCTTCTCCCAGCTTGAGAGTTAACAGATATGTAGTGTTTAGGTTTGTTGAATTGGGCTAGTGAGTTTATTTCAGTCATCAGCCTTGGTCCTGTGCTTAAAACATTTCTTCAGTACTGACCAGTACAGTACATAATCTATTTGTCCATACGCCAACTGTAGAATGCATGTAAACTACACTGTAATTGAATCACAAGAAGGAAACTTCTTAATGTTTAAATTAATCACTTTAGATTTATGCTTTGTCGATTTATTTGAGTGGTGCTTTTTTGTGTGTGTATGTGTGCCTGTGTGCGTGTGTGTGTGTGTTATTGGTAGGTAATGAATATGTTATTTACACATAATACGACTGAATGTCATCTTTCTTAAATGAATTTATTGCATTGTGGCAAAAAACATTTGTTTGCATTGAACACCATCACTTAATCATTATAAAATTTTTGCACAGCACACATCTCATCGGTATTTTTGTAAAAATTACATTGTTTCGTTTTTTAAATTCCAAAATATGAAACACGAGCACCTTCTTGATATGAGCACTGCTGTAATTTTCTGCTGATATGTCTTAAACACATTGTTAAAACATACTTCAAGATATATAATTATTAGCATATCACGAAAGCAGATTCGACGTTTGAAATATGAAACCCAAATCGTGTCTCCTCCTGTCTGTCTCGCTTGCTATGTTTCTCTTGTATTCGAGGCATGGCTAGTATTGCGTCACGTTGCCACGTGATCTGTTGTCTCATTAAACGTATCTTCCACGCAATATAATCACTGCCCTCCTATGATATTGAATTTATAAACATTACAGTCTAATTAAAATTTGTTGAGAATTACATACATAAAGGGAATTGTTTTTTGCTTTTAGTCTCGTTGAAGCTATTTCATCGAATACACAATTCTAGTATATCATACATGAAATCATTTAAGATGGGTGAATTCAAATGGATTCTAGTAACTCATATAACTGACGCAATACATGCAATATTAGAATACCGCATTGCTATACAACAAGACAACAAATTGAACAATTCGTCACACTTATATAAAAGAAATATAGCAATCAGCAGTTTTACTCATATCAGGAAAAATTGATCTACGAATTTAAACAATTAAATTCATGCACATATTATCAGACAATTCAAGCAAAATATTATTTTGGCATGAACGAATTTCATGAAATTTACGCAAAATACATTAAATTGTGTCATTTACACACCGATTCTCCCCAGGCATCAGGCCCTTTGGTCAACCGTTATCGCGAGGAGAATTTCTTGAAAATTCTGACCTAGGAGTCAAAGACTGAAGTCAAAAGACTATCCTCCCTTGTAGAGCAGCTTAAACTGATATGAATTTTCAATGTACGATATTAAACTAGGAATTTCAGAGCGGGAAAAACGCCACTTCATTTAGTGTGGCCAATCAGAATTACGTACATTTTCCGCCATTTTAGAAACGCCAAACCTCCTACGTTGACTACTGGTCATCGGAAATTCTCAATTCGTAACAGTTTCACCATGAAATCAAAGTTTACCGTGTTCATAATAGTCTGTTTGACTCCTGCATAAACAAATGCTAAAAAATGTTTAATTTCAGAACAGATTTTTCCCTTCGAAAAGACGTTCTGAACATGGCAGTGTGACGATTGATTTGTGTTCATTCTCTAGAAATCTAATTAATGGTTATCTTGTCTCAGCTAATGGGTTCAAGATAGATCGCCAGAAATGTGCAACATCAGATCATGGTTTTTGTTTTTGGTTTTTCTTTACATCGTGGATTTTTTTTTTTGCATTCGTATCATTAAAGATGTTGTATAGCACTTAGAGCTTCTAAAGATTAGGCGCTATACAAAGTCCTCATTATTATTATTATTATTATTATTATTATTATTATTATTATTATTATTATTATTATTATTATTATCCAGAGATAATGAGATATCTCTGTTTTAGCGTATCTCATTATTAAGAGTTAATGAGATATCTCTGTTTTAGCGTATCTCATTATTTAGAGTTAATGAGATATTTCCTATCTAACGTATCTCATTATTCAGACTTGATTATATATTTACTTTATAATTCATATCATAAATCAGTCATAATGACATGTTTTCCTGATTTCATTTGACAAGCTATATTATATACACTATTTATTTGCCTCTTCAAAGTTTCGTCTCACATACCTTTCATCCGTGTTCCTGATTTACTGTTTCATCCCATCGCCTGAGATGCGAGATTCATGTAGCTGAAGTTTCTACCAGTCGACATTTCAATATTTTATCTTGCTCGTCCTGTAGTGTTTATTTTTAAATTTGAGATGTAGTTATCTCCTACACCTATTTAAAAGTATGAGTAGTTTTGTGATTTTCAAATTTTAGTTTTTTAACACCGCATATTCGCAATGTCCAGTGATTAGTTAAAAATTAGGTTAGATTTTAACGGGGAGCTGTAGTTCTCTTCTACTGTATTTCCTTTGTTGTTTCTGCAGAATTCATCGGAAGTAAATATTTTATCTTTATAACCTGCTAAATTACGCCTATTACAAAATTACCAATGTAATATAATATAGAGAGTTGATTATAGTTATATGTCGATCAGAAGAAAATTTACATAACTAGAAGGAAGTTCTAATTCCTTTTTCACTACTGCCAAAGTCAGCTTATAGTATAAGGTTAACCTTTGACCTTTCACTTTTCGGATGATCGTTCTTCACCAAATTAAGCAACAATATTGTCGATCAAGTTTAAATTGTAATATAGATATGATTCTCTTTGTTTTATTAAGCAAACTCAGTTGTATATGTCTTACAATAAATAATGCCAGCGATTTGCATTAAATTAGATATGTAATATATAATGTACATCTTTCATTAAACAAGAAAAGAAAACATCCACCAGAGATGATCATATATGACGAAGTATGCGTCACCTTAGGGATTATGAATTTCTTAAAAGGCCTTATTTCTGAGTAATACAAATTAATTACGAGGAAGTTAATTAACCAAGGCTATGGAATACTCTATTATTTCAGGCACTTTGTCCAGCCTTTGTTATTACTTAGCTTACGAATACTCTTTTCTATTCCACTATAATATCTGTGGACAAAAGATTGTTTATAAAAATAGATGTCTACGCTGATTATCATATTTATAGCAATAAATCAAATATTACAGCTTTACAAAGGAGAGGGAAGTATAAAATCAAATGACGTAATTTTCCCTGTGTAACGACAAGTATTTTGAAGCAAAGTGTTCACGTCTTTTTTTCTTCTAAAACCTGATCTTTCATGAAGTGATTGATATGTTCGTAGACTTTGTCAGTAAATGATTATGTGACATTATGTGGGGAAGAAAATTTCAAGATGAAGATACATGCCTGTTACGAATCATAATTTAAAATGTTTGTACCATTTATAAAACTGGACCTAATTTGGGGTTTATTGATAGCTTTTAAAAGTGATTAAAACAATTACGTCCGAATCGAAAACGAAACAATCAAATAAATGACTCATTCCATCCGTTGTTTTAATAATACGCCGACAATAGTTTATAAATAGGTTATATTTCCGTTAAAGGAATTATAAGGCAAAATTAAAGAAGTTTTTTTTTTTGTTTTTAATGCATTGATAAAAATGCAATCACTTTCAAATATCTCTCTGAAATATTCATTCTTCAGCATAAATGATTAATTATCGGGATCAGCTACAAAACATTAGCAGTAGTTCGATCTGTATTAAAATGCTTTCTCTCAAAAGTCGATTATGTGTTATTTGCTGAATACCACTGTCATAGTTGCTAAATTTATCAGTGTCAAAAGCGGCAAAATTTACTGTTTGTTTGATATTTGGCTTATTTTTAACAAAGTATCTGAAATAATTAAAACTTTTCCAACTTTGTTATTTTACTTACTTAAACGTTCACTATAAATTAATCATTTTGGAACGGAATTACCAAAGGACACAATATCATTTAAGAAGACAAACAATATTGTTCCCTAGACGTGGTTATTTATTATTTTCATATTTGTTAATTAGCATACATCCTACGTAAAGACTATTTCTAGCTCACTAGTCTTCACTATTACACTGTAGCACAAACATATTCATGCAAATCAACGAATTGTGATATGACATAAAGAAACGGGGGCCCGAGTGGCCGAGTGGTCTAAAGCGCTCTTCGTTATGGAACACTGCCGTCTTATATCTGTGTGCTTGGGTTCGAGTCTCAGATTCGGCCAATGTAGCTATGTAAGAAAGCTTGCCAGTAGCTTCTCGTGGTTCGGTGGTTCTTTCCAACGGTTTTCCCGGGTTCTTCCTCCACCAGTAATACTGGCTGCCACGTATAGCCTATCGTGTGCTGAAAAATGGCGTTAAACGCCATAACCACAACAACAAAAACAACAACATAAAGAAAACTTTTTTCAACAAATATTGACGGTGGTAAGATTCACAAGCTTGCTCCCAAGAGCTGCATATATATATATATATATATATATATATATACATATATATAGTGTGTGTGTGTGTGTGTGTGTGTGTGTGTGTGAATCGTCGTCTTTTGCGCAATCAAGAGAAATATTCTTCTCGGGAACAAGGCGAATTCTTTAGACTGAAATATTTCATGACATTATACAATGTTTCCACTTCAAGAGCGAATTATTTCTCTATCCACTAAAGAATTGCAGATATTAATTATATTTGTAAGGGAAACATATTTGAGCGGCATATACTTGTTTCTCTATTTTGTGTTATTAAGACTGCATTAATGCATCGATGAAATGAAGTTCCACAATTTTACAAATTAAGAGTAAATTCCTTTCTTTATAAACGTTTACCAGCAGATTGGTGACACCGAATATCGAATATCAGTTGCTCATATAAGATGAGTTACTGACTATTTACATGCTTCATGAGGAAAACTGAAGATAAAATCTTGAAACTAGAGTCCTGGTTTTTGCTGTTACCTGGGGTTCATGTGTATGCAGTCTATAGATCATAATTTCACTATTATAATAATACGTACATGCGAGTAAACAGTATTGTCACGCATTAGGATCTATTGGTCTTAACGGAGGTATCATTTCACTATCTCTTTATGAGATATATACTAAATAAAGGATCATCCTGAAATAATTTCCTTCTCAGTACTAGGTTTTGCCATGCTGTAACATTTTAAGTTGTTTTCTTTTATTTCATCTCGGCGACACGAGTCTAAACCGGAATTTGTAACAAGGAAATAAATCCGGTTTATTTATATTGAGTTCACTGAATGATTTCATATCTGTTTACATACACTTTTAAACAGGAATCCTTTTCTTTTCTTTTTGCTGGCTTTCAGCAAGCGGTTGTGACTTACACACTGATAAAAATTCAACGGGTGGCAGATGATCCTTGTCTTAATTCTTATAATCGAGTCAACCTGTTGAAGAAGAACCGTAAGTACCTTACGACCTTATATGTAGATATCCTAATTCAAAGATAATTTTATATTTTACCAAAATAATCCAATGTTCAGTTCGTTTCTAAGGAATGGAGAAAATGAAAGCGTTTTTCACACACTTGTAGATGCGCATGACTGCATGTTTCAGTGTAAAATACCATCAGGTAACACCTCTATCTTTCGTCACATTAGTGTTGCCTGATAACACCTCTATCTTTCATCACATTAGTGTTGCCTGATAACACCTCTATCTTTCATCACATTAGTGTTGCCTGATAACACCTCTATCTTTCATCAAATTAGTGTTGCCTGATAACACCTCTATTTTTCATTACATAAGTGTTCCCTGATAACACCTCTATCTTTCATCACATTAGTGTTGCCTGATAACACCTCTATTTTTCATCACATTAGTGTTGACCTATATAACATTACTGGTGCCATTTTATAATGCTGATTCACGAGGTTTTTAAAAATTAATTTAATTTGGGAATCGACTCAATAACTTTCTAAGATGACGCACAACTATAAATCGACTATTTATACGGTATTGCTAAATCTTACAAATAAAGAATGTAAATATAGGTATTTTAATATTGCATACATTTTCAGCAGGTATCCAGAATTATTCGTAAAATGATACAGTATGGCCGTAAATGCTCAGATGCGATCGTACAAAATCCCAAAACCTTGTTCTTTTCTGAGCTTTGATTTATTTTAGTGATAAAGTATTTTTGTAATCATGAGAAAGAGAACAGACCAAATTATGGCAACTCGTTATTAAGGACAACCAGGTGTTTCATTGCTAATTACTTAGGTTGAGGGAAACACATCATATGTTAGTCACGGTATACATGATGCTGATGAATGTTAATTTAAAGTGAACCGGCCACGTAGGGTCATTATTCACTGTTTTATCCTTCAAAATAAAGTTATTTAATTTTAACTTGGTCGTCATGTCGCGCCCCTATTGAAGAACTATTGACATGAGTGTAGGACCTGGGTGAGTGGAAATATATCAGACACGCACTCAACCCTATCAGCCAATTAGAAGGAGTATACTAGAGGTGCAATGGCACCAAATAATGACTGGTGAAAAATGGTTTTCACGTCTTGTCATGTTGAGAGTTTCTGGTCGCGAGAAAGGAGGAAAAGGTCCGATAAGCCAGCCCATGTATGTCGACAGCCTTGAAACGCCCTAGCTATACTTATTTCAAATCAGGTCCAGTTTCACTAATGGACGAGAAACATGCAAATAATGTGTAAGCCACCTGTGTAATTAAATCAAATTTTGTGTAGTTAAATATTTTTTCTAACTCTTAACATACCAATTCTTCTAGTACCCAGTTTACGTATTGTAAGTCCCTAAAAATTTTAATTACAGAGTGCCACATATCTAGGTTGGTCACTGTTAGGTTATAGAGATTGTGAATTTTGATTGGCGGTGTTCGAAATTGATCAAGTTAGGTTTCTCAACAGAGCTTGTCAAATAGAGCTGTCGTACCAAATGAGAGCTCTGTAATGGCTAAATGGCAGTAGCCCTTAGAAGGGCTTTTTGATGGAGGGTTACGTATTGGTAACCAGTCTTCCCTCATTCTGGTTTGTTTCCTCCGGTGTCCTCCTGTCGTCTCTTGTTCCGTGGGCCTGCCTTCATCTTGATTGACAGCACCGGTGTCCTCCTCTCTTCTATTAATGCGAATTTACTAGTCATGCATTCCTGATGGTTCGACGTTCGATACCACCTTGTATTTCTGTTTTAGTTTTTAGAAGAATACTGATTAATTGGTAATTTGATGCAGCATTGCCGCTGGGTCTGGTGGTCTTGGTGTTTTATGTATATGGAAAAAAGTTAGAAAAAGATAGAGAGGGGTGTTAATTTCTAGATGAGGGTATCCATTGTCCACCATTTTGTTTTTGTACCTGATGTTTTTTTTCTTAAATGCTTCAATGTTTTTTTCTTTATCTTATATTATCCCTCATGCTTCCTCTAATTCTATTTGGTTGTTTTAAGTGGGTAGCCCCGCCAAATGGTTGGTCAATGAACCCATGTGACCTCCTTGTGGGGCTACAATTTACTTCTTAAGGTTGTTATAAATTTCAGAATTAGTTTGTTATTTAGGTGTTTTAGTAGCCCGTCAAATGATTGGTCAATGAACCCATGTGACCTCATTGTGGGGCTACCATTTACTTCTTAAAGTTGTTATAAATTTCAGAATTAGTATGTTATTTAGGTGTTTTAGTAGCCCATCAAATGATTGGTCAATGAACCCATGTGACCTCATTGTGGGGCTACATATTGCTCCTTAAGGTTGTTATACATGTTAGAATGTTCGATTTATTTAGGTGTTTAGGCGATGCTATACAAAGGCTTACACTTTGATGTTTTCCCTTCCGATTTATCAAACAACTGTACACTATTATTTACCGATCTCGTTACTTCCTATACAAATTTACTGTGTCCGATGAATAAAATCAATGTTTCGCTTAATGGGATCTCTTTGGATTCTATTAAACACACACGTGACTTAATAATTTTGCAACTGGGTAACATGGCGTCAGAGCAAATCTATCCAGAAGTAACACTATTAGGATAACACTGAAGTATGAGAGTCAATTATTTATTTAACGGAACAGATACAATTTTTAATCGTTTCTTAGACCTATTATTTTCTTCACCTATCTATATTTTATACCGATAAGTTTATCAGCATGAGTTTTATCGTGTGAGAAAGTAAAAGGGGGAAATTATATAAGTAAGACAATAGTAACTGACTGTGAGAACATAAACTACAATAGTAAAATCAAAGCAGTTTCACTACTCTTAATATAAAACCATGCTTCTAAATGAAACATCCGGGCATTATTTTGTATTTGGTTTAATTCTGTGCTGATGGTAGACAGTTTAACTTTCTCTGTACGAACGGATTGATCTAGCGTTCTAACGGGGAGGGGTAGGGATCGGACGAGGGTTGTTGCCGAGCCCGCCAGAGGTCCTGAAGCGCTTAAAGCATGAAAGCCAGAGCGATTGGCTTAAACCATGACAGAGAGAGCTTTTGGCTTAAACCATGACAGCCAGAGGTTTTGGCTTAAACCATGACAGCCACAGCTTTTGGCTTAAACCATGACAGCCACAGTTTTTGGGTTAGCCTATTTAGCCCCTATTCATCGCCATTTACCGTAGTACACCACATAAAGTAAATATGTCCTTCTGAAACTAACCGTCAGACATTTCTTTCTTTATTACAGCGTTCAATCTCTCATTTGCCTTATCCCTGATGGCTACACACAAAGAGATTTCCATCCATTACCATCCACAAGATGGCACCGAGTGGGCGACGTACCTCCAATCCAAACTTGGTGAGCGGGAATATCAAATTGACATTGCACTTAATGACGTCACATGCAATGATACATCCCAAGGAAATAGCAAAATAAATGTTTTCCTAATTACTCCTGACTTTCTTGAGTTAATAGATCCAGGGATAATGAAGGGTTTTGATCCTAAATGTTCACTCACCATACTGATGGGAGTTGAAGCAGAGAACTTTACGTTAATTACAAAACAGCATGGTGTCCATGAAGACGTGAAAGACTGGATAACGCTAATTGTAGATGCATCAGACGAGTCTGTAAGGCATTTGCTCATGACGATTGTAACCCTTTACGAATACGATTATCCTCCACCCAGAATTCGGCTGATTTTCAAGGAGGTCGTTGGTGAGGTAAGTTTTTTTAAGTGACAATCTCGACATTTAGTTTTGCAACCTTTGAAAACTGCCAACATTATTTATCTCATTTTAGATGTACAACACATGCTTAGAAAGTAGTTCAAGGATAAAATGCGCAAATTGTGGCTGTCAGGCACATTAGAAAGGAGTTCTTCAGAAAAGAACATCTAATCCTTGATAATTGGCCGTTGCCCCATGCATTTCACCACACTGTGTATTGAACAACAAGAGCAACACAATAAATAACCGAACTCGCCTGTATGTTGAAGCATGTATGGTTTCAATCATGTATACAGAAACGAAATTAGTTGAAAGTTAAAACAATGAAAATGTCTAATAATGGTTTCATCAATAGGAACATTGTCAAGAACGCTTTTCTCTGTATCAGCATTTGTAATACTTGATGTATTCATTTTATATTAAGGATAATAAATCTGCCTGTATCATTCGTTTTAAGCTTTATTTCATACTAAAATTGACACTTTTCGGTGTATTTAATTTTATGAATTTCTCACTGATAATATGTTATGTATATGTTATGTATATATGTATATGTTATGTATATCTGTATTTTGCAACTGATCTTTGTCCAAAATCAGATCAATAGTCTGTCTGACTAGTGACATTTATTTTGTAGAGAACATAATACGATGGTAATATTTTCTATGATGATATATTAAATATTCAGATCGTTGTAATTGGAAGTAAATATGCTTAATTTGAGTCTGTCTAAATCAAGGATATCAGTTGTTTACTTGTTGGCATATCTGAATGTTTAAGAAAGGAAACTGACCTACATCCTGGCTATATTTTTGTGTCTCAGCTTTTTATATCAATATTGTTTATTATTTATTCCTACTTTTATGTCCGAAGAGGAATCAGACTTATTGTTGTTTTCAGTTTTCAAGTTGGATTGATTTATTTATTGAAATTATTCACTGGAATTACAAAGTACTCATGAATACTTCTTGGACTAAATTATTAAGTTTTTGAATTATAATGAATTTAGGCAAGGAGAGTTTCTGATACATCAAAAGACTGTTTACACATTGCAACATTCAATACATTTGGTACAATATCACATTCCCGAGTACATGCAACACATTTAATATTGTAATTTATTCGAAATACCATTAGAATTCGTTTGGAACTCAATACATTGGGCCTTGTAATATAACTTTTCGGACTTTGTCTGAATCAATTCGCAATAATGTAAGCCCGAAGACATGTGAGGATCGATATATCATTGATATGTAGAGCACAGCTATAACACATGTAAGAATCGATATATCATTGATATATAGAGTACAGCTATAACACATGTAAGAATCGATATATCACCGATATGTAGAGTACAGCTATAACACATGTAAGAATCGATATATCACCGATATGTAGAATACAGCTATAACACATGTAAGAATCGATATATCATTGATATGTAGAGTACATCTATAACACATGTAAGAATCGATATATCATTGATATGTAAAATACATCTATAACACATGTAAGACTCGATATATCATTGATATATAACATTGCAAACATATAACATGTTAACATTGCAAACATATTCTGGTTTCTATTAGTAAATGTCATTGGTATTTAAGTTCATAATTTCATATATATGGTAATAATCGTATAATTCATCACCTCTACAATATTAAACCTATTTTGGTCTATTCCATTTAGACTTGTCAACATCCACGGGTCTTTCATTTAAATATAAAATTAATCTTTAAATGATCAAAATGATATTATGAAGAAATAGCTTTGTGATCTATGTACATCAGTGGGTCTTTTCTCAATGAGTGGTAATACTCCACACTTGAAGATAATGAAAATACAGATATATTATAATAAGATGCAATCGTTTTATAAAGCTGAGCGCATTTCTTATACACTACATTTAAATTAGATGTGCACTCCACTTTACACGCGAAATGAACCTGGTACTACTCCACTGTGAACACCTTGTATACTAAAATGAACCGAATGAAATTTCAATTATAGTGAAACCAGCCATAAAGGTCATTTGTTCACTGGTTTAAACCATCATTTTAATTTGATGGATGGTTCCCCGTGGGGAAGGAATGGTGCCACATCCCCACGGGCATTTAACGCACAAAGTGCGTTTGTTAATTTTGGCCGTCATGTCATACCACTAAAAAGTGGCTAATGACATAAATGTAAGGCCCTGGGTGAGTGGGAATAGACCCAACACACACTCAACCCTATGAACCAATCACAAGTACTGTACTAGGGGTGCAATGGCACCAAATGGTGACGAGAGAAAAATAGTTTTCTCATATCGTCATTTTTGTTGGAGTCCGGTCGTTGAAAAGGAGGAAAAGATCCCGGAAAGCCAGCCGTTGTCGTATATGAAAGTCGTTTACGCCCCGGAACGTCCTAGCCGTACTTATTTCAAATTTAGTCAAGTTATACTAATGGACGAAATAAAAACCAATAATGTGTCAGCCACCTGTGCAATTGTATCAAATAAATGAGTCGTAGAATTTTTCTTTAACATCCTAACTATACCAATTTTCTAGTACAATAGTGTACGTATCATAAAAGTCCCTAACAAATTTGTTTAACTAATATGTCTATGCGACATATTAAAGTATAGTCACTGTATGTTGTAAATTTTGAGCGGTGTTCAAAATTGATCAAGTCTGGTTTCGTAATAGAGATTCTTCAAAGAGGGTTTCTCGTAACCAATTGAGAACCCTATTATTTCAGGCCATAATGGCAATGAAAATCTTTTCATTGTACTCCTCTCCAAGTGGTCCGGTGGTAGCTGTCCTGTATATGCGGTAGCCGTTTTTTTCATCATGTTTCTGAGTCTCTGGGGTAGTATTTCGTTGACGTGGCAATGACATCGCATTCCTTAGCTTTCGCCATGGATATCATCATGCAGTCCTGCAGAACTTTTGCACTCATATTTTGTCATTACCAGTCAGCGCATCCCAGGTCCGCCAATGGCATGTTGCAATACAGTTTCAGTAACACGATAGACGGTCTCCCTGCATTCCATCGTCTAGCCACTTCTGTCGTTTCAATTTAAAAATAAATTGAAATATTCCTTTTCTAAAGTTCAAAGACGGGGTGGTATCATATTCGTCCTTAGCTATACGCCCGGGATATCATCATGCGTAGAGCCACATACACCAAATTGCTTTTCTACTGCACTCCCATGGTGACGTCACCAGGTCAAGAGCTCCAGTTCAGCCGTCCCACTCGGTCCGTGGTCGCTGCCTGAATGAAAATTGAACAGATATGTGAATAATCGAAACCAAATACAAACCAGGCTTAACTTGGTTTGGTTTTGTAGCTGTGTGCCATGATATTTCATGATTTAATAAATTGTTGACATTGAATGAATGAATGAATGAATGAATGAATGAATGCAGTGGCGTTGCGAGGATATTTGGCGCCCAGGGCAAAACACCAAAATTTGCGCCCACTGCTGCCCCTGTTGCGCAGATTTGGGCCCCATTTAGCGCCCTCTAGCCACCGCCGCCTGGGGCGAATGCCCCAACTGTCTACCCCCCCCCCCCCGGTCGCTACGCCACTGAATGAATGAATGCCAGTGACTGATTCTATGAATTGATCAAAGGACAGATACAATTACTTCATCCTTAGTCAAAATTAATATGAGAATCAAACACAGGAATTTTTTTAAAAAAAAGCAGATTGTTCATCTAAATAGTTATGTTTTCATTATGTCTTCTTTCCAGCGATTTCTTGAATGCATACATCGATTTACTATAGTAGCATTCGCGATTGTCTTTGTTATTATGATAACAGTAAAGACGATGCCGATGATGACCATCATAATCTTGATTACGTCGATGTAGATCATCGTTATTTCTGAGTAATGATTGCAGTGCATTTTTAATAATTATAATATTAATTTTGATAATAATAATGATGATAATAATAATTGTATTACTACTACCACTACTACTACTACTACTACTACTACTACTACTAATAATAATAATAATAATATACCCTTGATACACAATAATTTTAGCCATCAATCATTCTGTAAGTTAACGACTATGTTAACTCTATAATCTCCTAGAATGATGTTCTTTTCTATCAACAAGTTAACAAAAACAAACATGCAAAAGGGTATTGATGTTTAATTCTTCCTTTAATGTCACCTAGAAGATGGTTATAATGACAAGTGTACATATAATGACAAGTGTACATATATCCTTGACTAAATTTTAACACACCCTGCTTAAACTGAAAGATAAATAATGTATGCAACAGCTGTAATGACTGATTTATTACTGTCTGATTGTTGAGGGCAGGGGGAGGGGGAGGGGGTGTCTTCGAATGGCCCTGTAGTGTTGCGGTAAAGGAAATATTTTACAGCGTCAAAGCAAACAGTATGTTTCCTCAGAATAAGCCCCGAGTGGCCGAGTGGTCTAAAGCGCTCACCATTACGGATCACCGTCATCTTACCTCTGCCTGCGTGGCTTTGAGTCTCTGATGTGGTTATGTGAAAAAGCTTGCCAGTAGCTTCTCGTGGGACGGTGGTTCTTTCTGGGCTTTTCCCGGGTTCTTCCTCCATCATTTATACAGGCTGCCATGTATAGCCCGAATTGTGCTGGAGTACGCCGTTAAGCCCTACAACCATAACAACACCAACAGCAACCATATTCCATGAGGTGATGAATGTGACGATATTTGGTTCAATATTGTACATTCGTAATGAACCATGTAATTTGTAAAACATATTCCATTTGGAATCAATTCATTGATACTATTTTACATCAGAATTGATTTAAGGCGACAAATGACAAATTGTGTTTGCCAAATATTAAGATCAATTGATATCTCTTTTATGACGTTCGGGGTAAGGATCGTGGAGTGGGTTTTCTGGATACCCTATGTCTTGTCTGGTTGAACCATATTCCACGAGGGGGTGAAGATTACACTACTTGGTTCAATATTGAACATTCTGATTGCATCATTTAACAAACATCAATTGCAATCTATCCCGTGATACTTTTGACTTCGAAATTAACGTAAGGCGACGGATGACAGCCATCATTTGGAGAAGATATAAGACCAAACTACCTTTTCTTATTTATAAAAGAAGGGTGGGGTGACGATATTTTGAAGAAACAAAATGTTTCTTAGATTACATCATCTGGAAGTTAGATCTGTAATCGGTTCCTTGATCAAGTTTACATTGATACTGATGTATCATTCATGAAAATCCGGATTTTGACAAACATTAAACACCACACCAACCATATTCATACCAAATTTTTATAAAATTGGTACTAACCGCTGCCTCGCTAGATGCTCATTATTAAGAGTTTAGTGTTAGGACTGGTCGGCATGGTGTCAGGATAATGTGACTGGGTGGGACATCATGCTACATGTCTGAGATATGATGCCCCAATGCTAAACATCGCTATAAACTGCCACACCGCAGAATTCATAGCGATATGACTGAGCAAAACTGTTACAGTTATGTTACTAATCAAACACACACACACACACACACACACACACACACACACACACATCTTCTATGAGGGGGTGAGGCTGATAATTTGTACAATATTTCTGACTGTCTCTTACAACAATTCCATTCGCAATTGATTTCTTCAACAAAGTTGCTATGCAGCTGCTTAAATATTCCTAAAAACTGGAAGCTGGAACTAAAATTACCATCAAACAACCTTTTTGGGGGCTGTCGCTCCCTAGACTTAAGTTTGGGTGGAGTATTGTTAGAAGTTCTTGCAATGCCACTACTTGAACAAATTTACATTGATACTGATATATTTTTTTAAATAGATTATATTCAATGTTTATTATTAGAAAGGGCACGATAGTTGCCTAAACATGACACCAATTTTATTGTGCTGCTGTGCTTTTTAATTAATTAAAAATTAATTAAATTTAATTAATTAGTTAAACATACAATAGTATTAAAGTTCTCATGTATACAAGTTAATATTTAACATAACACCATGAATTGATTGAAAATTTGGGCATCGACGTGTAGTGTTATTTAGTCATTATTGTTTTGCTCAGACAACCCACACCAGGCCCCTTCCCCACAACCACCCGCCTTCGTAAAAGAAAAAGTATTTTGGTCTTTATCTTTGGCAAGCGAAAGCTGTCATCTGTCGCCTTAAATCAGTTTGATGTAAACCATCTAGGGATTGATTGCAAATGGAATCTTATACGAATTATGTGATGAAATTGGAATGTATAATACAGAACCAAATATCATCACATTCACCACCTCGTGGAATAGGGTTGCTATTTCGATCCTGATATTTTGCTAAATATGAGGTGTCATATACAACGAGATATCAATATCAATGTTAAATTAATCAAGGAGTTTATTGCAACTAAAATATGTTGTAACAGAATTGTTACCGAGAGGATGGTGGATTAAATTAACAACACAAACACAATATGTGAAAGAAAATATAAATTTATGAAATAAATTATTAATGAAAAATAATGATGTATCAACACAATAACTCATGCGTTCAACCCACAATTACACTCACAACCATTCACAATACATAATTAAGTGAAATATTAATACAAAATAAAACACAGATACAAAGGAATCTCTTGGACTATACACAGATCCAAAGAACCTTTACAAAAGTTTTATTAACGCAAGTATAAATCACGATAATAAACACAAACATCAAACTATACTATCGCACGTATGGATTGCGACAACTAGCACGAACATATACATGTATTCAATCAAGTTGCTAGCTTTTATTGAGATTCATGCAATCCTTTGAAATACTATTGTGATTTGAAGTAACCATGTAAATACAACAATGTATTCAATTGTACTACAATTGCACCACACACATGTGTCTCGACCCTATATAACCGTACGATTCACCCACAGTTGAATCGCCGCCCAGTTTCCCCGAAGACCTAGGGTTGACTCAATACTTTTATCGGTCACTTGCCCTTCACGGATCCACCACAGTTATACGTACAAACAGCATACAACATCTACTAGAACTAACGTTCCTCAATACCCTAGACGTCGCCCCGGATGTTTACAACTCTAGACAGCTCCGACACTCGGACTTCTAGCTTTCCGGATATTTACAAGTCACGACAGATGTAGACGGACAGACAATCTGACAGACAGACAGTCAGATACTTCAATTCGATTGCACAATAAATCAGCAACAATTTCAGCTACGATATCAGAGATGTTATCAGCCGACGTTATCAGAGATGTTTTCAGATGCGTTATCAGAGATGTTTTTAGATGCGTTATCAGACGTTATCGGATGCGTTATCAGACATGCTATCAACGATGTTATCAGATGCGTTATCAGCTACAATAAAGAAACCAGACTAATAATAGTTGTCTCTAAAAATAATCTAAACCTTAGATCACACTATTGCATTTAAAGTCTAATAGTGACTAGTAATTCCAAATATTCCACGTTTAAAATCTGCATTGCAGTAAAGGCATCATTATATGAAATGATAAACTGAATAAGATTCACAATAAAACGAAATATAAATTTAACACTCACCCCTTTGGCTGGAGATTGAAAGACGAGCTATCTATCCTGTGATTAGATACTTTAGGTCCCGTAATATTTATCATAGATATTCTGCCTTATATACCCTCAAATAGGTGAGCAGAAATCACGGCAAGATTACCGTGCACTACGTGAAACAAATGTTCCGGATTTCATGTAATTCAAAATCAGGCACATGCAAATCGTTACACGCCGCTTACCTTGGGAAAAACCACTTATTCACCCCAGGCAATGCATGTACGACGAAACAAAGAAAATGGTGAGATTAGTTTGTAAATCAAGGAGAAAATAAATTTAATTTTCGCCTAATTCTGTGACATATGTTAGATGACATTCAGAGAAGTGTGCGTATTTTCAATGCAATCGGTACCCATACCACCACGTGAAAGAGTGTCGATTACTTTTGTCTTAATCTTTGTCTATATTAAGGTTGTATTACCTCAAATCAATGTCGACCTACAATTTTAAGTTTAGGTGATCTTGTAAGAATCCAAATGCCTTTCCAATATCTTGGAATGAGTTCCGTCTATCCTGAGTTATTCCTCAGACAAATAGTATCTATCGATCTTTAGAATACAAGCAATGTTATTTGGAATATAGTATGTCTATACACGAACAAGATATTTGCAAATTGAAAAAGTATTATCACCATTATTAATTTTAAGAATAGTAATAATAATAACAATAACTATATCAACCGATCATCATCATCATCATCATCATCATCAACAACTACAACAGCAACAACATCTACGACATCTACATGGAAGTAACATTTAGATGTGTACTAATCAATATCATTATTATCGTCAATACCATCATAATTGTCATGTTTCAAATATGCAACTAAAACTATTGTTGGAAGAGTGATACCATTCAGTATTTATTCACCGCAAAGTCCATAAACACCAAATAGCTCTTGTTACTGAAACAACGGTGAATCAATTCATTAGGTATAAATGTTTACTCGCTTGTTCACTATTCAGCATAGTTACCTTTGCTTTCAACTTCATGAAGTTAATATCGTACTAATTTAATGAACTCTCAAGGTACAAGAATGTATATATTCGTTTTGTTATCACTGTACATTAAGTACCCGTAATGACCATTTCCATGCAGGGCATGAATGTATACATTGGACTTGAGAAGAAAGCAGAATCTGATGTATCCGTAAAATTTGATGGAAAGGACAAAGAACTAAAGGCAACATACATAGACCGATATTTCTACACATTTTCATTAACAGGTATGATTTTAATATGTGTCTTATACGATGTTTATTTTGAATTTATGTTAAGAATGAAACGTGTTTTAGATTCTCCGTGTTTGACAAATTTAATACAAAACCCTTTTTCCATCGATCAAAATAATACAAAAATGATAATATTTCTTCGATATGGTAGGGAATGTTTTTCATGATTGCAAATCAAAGTTGAATAAATAGTATGATTATAAATCCAAAAAAGGATTGCCTAAATAGTGTGATAATAAATCCAAAAATAGAATTCTCTAACGATTGTGTGCTTACTTATATCAGAATTAGGAGTCAAAAGTCAACATTAATTTTCTTACATTAAGAAAGTGCCAGAATAAGGCCAAATCAAATACATAAGCAAAGAGAAAGTTTCTGGCATTTTAAAATGCCGCAGACAGGTAGCGTGATGACCCACCCAGTCACATTTTCCTGACACCAGGCTGACCAGTCCTAACACTAACCTATTAAAGCTGAGCGCCAATCGAGGCAGCTGTCAGTACCATTTTTGTAAGTCTTTGGTATGTCTCGGCCGGGAATCGAACTCACGACATATCGCTTCCGTGGCGTAAGCGATAACCACTAGGCCACCGGAGCAGTTCAGATCCGTTGTAACACACAAGCATTGAGCTATGAATAAAGTCTGTTTCTTTCCAGGAACATCCGAGAAATACAGAGTTCAGTTTTACATCCTTGTTGTTCCATTTGAGAGAAATCAGTGAATTCAGATAATATCACCCAGAATATCATTATCATGTGTCTGGTTCATGCTGAGTACCTCGAGACCCGGATACTATCATCCAAAAAAGCATTATCATGTGTCTGGTTCATGCAGAGTACCTCGAGACACATGGGAAAAACTTCTCTATTAAATGTTTGGACATGTCTTTGTCACCTTATTGATTCCACAGGTTAATGAGAATTGTTTCAATTTTATTGCTGCCTACCTTTCGCTCTAGCATCAATATATAAGACTGCCATATTCACCAGCTCAATAATCACTTCAGTTACTGTCACGCTTTATTACAAATTACGCTGTACGCGTTCGGTGGGAAATTATATCGTCTCAGAATAGCCAATTAAATCCGCTACTTCACTATTAAAGTTCAAAACTCAGCTGGCTGTGGTACGAAAGACTCTACTCATATTTCACATAGTATTTATGGCCGATCTACAAAATATTCTTAGAATCCGACAGTAAAAAGACTCTACATGTACTCATATTTCATATAGTATTTATGGTCGATCTACAAAATATTCTTAGAATCCGACAGTAAAAAGACTCTACTCATATTTCACATGGTATTTATTGATGGCCGATCTTCAAAATGTTCTTAGAATCCGACATTAAGTATATAATACCTTTATTTGTATTGTTATTTACTTTTTTAGATGAGGAGGCACAGATGTTTTCCACATTTAGTGTTATATGTAAGAAAAACATTATAAGTGAGGGACAGATCAAGGATCTTGTGCCTTCGCTTCAACAAAAAAAACCTACCGAGGGCAGTCTAACTGCAGAACATGTGTCAGGTACGATTGACGGGAAACAAACGAAGCTCCAGCAACTTCGAAACCTTCTTGAGGAAGAAATTGACCCCATGAACCTGTTATGTGAGTGTATGGGGCTATGTGTCTCAGAGACGGAACAACTGGACAGAAAACTAGCAAACAAAATTTCTGCATTGGAGTTCCCTGAACATCTCTCTTTCATCAGCAGCCACGAGGATTCACAACAAAGTATAAATCCTATTAGATTGCTTGGCATTTCTAGATCTTATGCATATATCTTTGTTACCATTATCAAGTGACTTAGATACATTCAAATCCACTTTCATTTATTATATACTCATTTTTGTCATGGTTAAATTTTGCAGTACTTTACTATAATACACACCTTTTATAATACACCCACGTACACGACACATGTCTTACCCAACTAATGCTTATAAATGTTCCCTGTGTAACTATTTTGATACAATGTCAGGCTAGCGATACAGGTCATTGCTGGGGTCCCTTCAATGTAAGTGACCGGGCATAAGCATGTTATATTTATCTGGTAATAAAAAGTGTAATAAATATGCTTACATGTATACAAATATGTATCAACATAGAAACGAAATACACGCGCATTCAATCACACTATATGACTTTAACTTCAATTGTAATTAAACCGAAATCGAGGATTCTTTTTAAATTGACGGAGATCGCCCGTTAAATGGTTTTATGTCGGAGCTAGGTGCACTTGGATAATGTTGTGTGTTAATGAATCTGCGGTTGTGAATTTATTTTCAATAAAGCATAAATTTAATTACAGTGTTTCCTATAATGTGTTTTACGATTAAGCCTTAGGTAGTGAAATAAATTAAGCATAAAATGAAAAGGTTACTGTATTTAAAAAGATAAAATAAACTCGTTTTTTTCTGAAAGATACTGCAATATCGCTAGGTCGTGCAGTGTTTTCCAATGAACGTGTTCATAATTACTTATTATGCTAGGATTATTATTTGCGATAAGTTATTAATATTGTGTTCACTAATCATCTCGAACAAGACGTTTCAGTATGTACTTAAGTCAATGCTTTACGAGACTGTTTCTCACTTTTGCAAGGTAGAGTTCTGATATTGTCATTTCATTAACATTAATGATTTCGCTCAGAGTTTCACCTTGAGAAAAGAAATTAAACTCTGAAGAACTCAAAATGTGACATTGTTATATACGAATTAGCATACAAGTATAATTGTTAAACCCTGAAGAACTCAAAATGTCACATTGTTATATACAAATTAGCATACAAGTATAATTGTTAAACCCTGATAAATCCTGAATTGTAAAACAAATTTTTGTATGAACAGCAAAATCGTCACCTAATGATATATTAACACCATAACGAATGTATTTAAAATGTGTATATATATGTTATAACATTATTTGTTGTTGAGATCTACAAATATACTTAGACTTGAGAAATTAGTATTGATTTATAACTGTTTGATTACATTTTACATGAATTTGTCAGCAGTTGACAACTGATAGTATTTCTTACATTTTAAGTCCTGGATGATCACATGTGGCCAACTCTCCTTCATTTTGCCGCAGAATATAACCTTGTGAATTTTGCTGAGGCTCTGCTTCTTTACCCAACTCTTCAAGTATCCTGTCATATACGGAACCGTGACGGACATACACCAGATGAACTTGCGCTCCACTCAGGTCATGTGGAATTATCTGAAATGTTGAGAATGTTCTCACATTTTATACTACTAAGTATGTGCATAACGAAAATATATTTTCATAAACGTTTCTATACGAGTCATTTCAAAGAAAAATAGCATTAATTATTAAAGGCTCTCCTTGTAGTATGCATAATGGAATATATAGCTCTATTCATGTAACCAACATTCTAAGTTTAAAGGAGGGACAACATTTAAAGGTCAAAGGTATAAAAACCCGTATTAACAAGGCTTACATAAAACCTTCACGATTTTGTCAACCAATCCAGTAACGGTCGGTATTTTTTAATACAACAATAATGCCATACATCCAGTAACACTATTGTCTACGTTATCATTTTTTTTTTAATTTTGAACGATGTCTTGAAATTTTGAATCATTTGCCTTATGGAGTTATATAAATACGGATAGCTGATCACACAAACAGACATTTTGAAACAAACCATTATTTTTAAAAATACAATATTCGAAGCAACTCCATTTGCATCACATACTGCAACGTCTTATGGCATATCTCTGCGACTTAAGACCAATATGCGATGCGTAGCATGTCATTCTATTGCAAAATACTTTTCGGATCCAATTTTCGTCAATTAAAAATTGAACAAACATTCATAATTATTTTCAAACTTTTAGATATTTGTCTGCATACTTCCACCTATCACGTACTCATATAAACTACATGACCATGAGTTACTAGTTCTGATCCCCAGCTGATTTTGTGAAAACTCGAGATTTTTAACGTGTATACCATTTAAAAATGTAACTTTAACTTTAAATAGCACTGTATCCAAATAATGACCATAACCTATGTGCTCGAATAGGCTCTATAATTTCCTAATATCGATATCACTGGAACAAATCGGTACACCAGTTTGCGTCTGAGAATCTTAAATGACGTTATGCAAAAGTTTGATCACGTGATTAACGTACTTGTCAAGAGCCAATAATTCGAATAAATTGGCAGGTGCTGACTTAATTAATTTCCTTTGGAACACAGGTAGTTGTTTATGTAACTATTGAGCTTCTTTGTACAATTCTCGTTTCTGAAATATATTTTGGTGCAGTTATGTTCACGTCAATGTTTCCATTATGTTTACTTGCAGTTTGCGATTGCCTGATCATTAATAGAGTGTGTATTTCTTAATCTCTATAGACATACGTAGATGCTCTAATGACAGTGGTTTTGGAGATAAGGTGCGACTCTCTCAAATAAAGTCCTACATTGAAAACAGAGAATCAATCGAAAGTTCACAAATGTGTCCTCCTCCACCAGCGCCACATGTAGGATACGCCAGGCCTCCAAAACCAAGTAAGTCTGAAAATGTTTCAACGTATCCCTCTGTGTTATTGCCTGACAGCAAATCAGACGTCACACGTGGGGTTAATACTGAGTGTATTTCATTAGTTTCAAGATCGTTATGAAGATTACCGTGTACGCTAACGGTTTTGCTTTCTTTGTTTTAAGGACCCGTACAAGTGGTGCAGGTGAAAAGTTTGGAAGCCAGTGCTGTTGGGCCTGACACGCGTGCTGATGATATTTGTAAGATTTTCCTTTTCTGAAAACTGTATTTACAATTAAATACTGCAGATTGTAAAAAGAGAATATACTATTTAACCGATCAATTTACTAATACATATGTTACGACTATTAACAAATACTTAGTATTTCCATCATATATAAATTATTAGCATGTCTGTCCTATATAAATATTTAGCATTTCCGTCCTAAAGACATATTTAGCATTTCTGTCATATAGAATATTTAGCATTTCCATCATATATAACTATTTAGCATTTCCATCATATATAACTATTTAGCATTTCCATCATATATAAATATTTATCATTTCTATCATATATAACTATTTAGCATTTCCATCATATAGAAATATTTAGCATTTCCATCATATATAACTATTTAGCATTTCCATCATATAGAAATATTTAGCGTTTCTATCATATAAAATATTTAGCATTTCTATCATATAGAAATATTTAGCATTTCCATCATATATAACTATTTAGCATTTCCATCATATATAACTATTTAGCACTTCTATCATTTATAACTATTTAGTATTTCCATCATATATAACTATTTAGCATTTCCATCATATATAGCTATTTAGCATTTACATCATATATAACTATTAGCATTTCTATCATATAAAATATTTAGCATTTCCATCATATATAACTATTTAGCATTTCCATCATATAGAAATATTTAGTATTTCCGTCCTATAGAAATATTTAGTATTTCCATCATATAGAAATATTTATCGTTTTTATCATATAGAAATATTTAGCATTTCTATCATATATAACTATTTAGCATTTCCATCATATATAACTTTCTAGCATTTCCATCATATATAACTATTTAGCATTTACATCATATATAAATATTTAGCGTTTCCATCATATATAAATATTTAGCATTTCCATCATATATAACTATTTAGCATTTCCATCATATATAAATATTTAGCATTTCTATCATATATAAATGTTTAGAATTTCTATCATATAGAAATATTTAGCATTTCCATCATATAGAAATATTTAGCATTTCCATCATATATAACTATTTAGCATTTCCATCAAATATAACTATTTAGCATTTCTTTCATATATAAATATTTAGCATTTCCATCATATAGAAATATTTAGCATTTCCATCATATAGAAATATTTAGCATTTCCATCATATAGAAATATTTAGCATTTCCATCATATAGAAATATTTAGCATTTCCATCATATAGGAATATTTAGAATTTCCATCATATATAACTATTTAGCATTTCCATCATATGTAAATATTTAGAATTTCCATCATATATAACTATTTAGCATTTCCATCATATGTAACTATTTAGCATTTCCATCATATGGAAATATTTAGCATTTCCATCATATAGAAATATTTAGAATTTCCATCATATATAACTATTTAGCATTTCTATCATATGTAACTATTTAGCATTTCCATCATATGGAAATATTTAGCATTTCCATCATATAGAAATATTTAGCATTTCCATTATATATAACTATTTAGCATTTCCATCATATAGAAATATTTAGCATTTCCATCATATAGAAATAAATAAGCATTTCCATCATATAGAAATATTTAGCATTTCCATCATATATAAATATTTAGTATTTCCATCATATATAACTATTTAGCATTTCCATCATATATAACTATTTAGCATTTCTATCATGTAGAAATATTTAGTATTTCCGTCCTATATAACTATTTAGTATTTCCATCTTTCTCATACACTAATACATCATTGTCATTTTGTTTCTGTGTGTAATAATTAGGATGGAAGTTTGTATTTAAAAAAGAAAAACAACAGTCCACATTGTCCACTACATCGATTTCGTTAAGACAGAAACATTACTTACTCGCTCACACATTTCATAATTAAATTCACTCCTTATATTGATTTTCACCTACTTTTATTATCGTATTTTTAAATTTCAAAATCTTCAGATGATACATTTCGTATGGTTTTGAAAGTGTGTTATTAATAAGACAGATAAATCAGAAATAAATTTTAAAAAATTGAAAACCAACAAGGATGTAAACATTATGTAATAGCCCGTGTAATGATGCTTTCAAACAACAAACATATTGATATTGATTCACCCGAAACTCGTTGTGATTGAAGACCTTGTCTACTAATGATTGCCCACATCCAGTCAAGACATAACCCCATATTTCCGCGTATATCTATAGACATATTGCGAACACTTCTTTACATTTTAAATTGCTTGAATATAATAACGTCTTCAAAAAACTTATAAATGGGTCACGTGACTGAGTCTGTGAAGTTTGCATTTTGAATCGACTTATCAGAGAGTATATACGGTTCTTACAATTTAAGTATTAGAAGAAATATAAAGTGGTAAATGTGTAAGAAGGCTTTATACTGGATACAGCAAGGAAATGCTCCTAAATTTCGATATTTATTGTCACATTAGAAGTTAACACGCACTATTATGCAAGCACTGTCAGTATCATCACTACGGGATGTATCAAGCGTCGAAAATAAGTCCTAGGTCATGAAACAAACTTGTGTTCCAATAGTGTTGTGGGAATTTTGTCATCCAGTATATCATGAAAAGCAGAACGAATGGATGTAGGTAATATTTGAGTGGGTGTTGCAATACATAACAAATGGATGTAGTTAATATTTGAGTGGGTGTTGCAATACAGAACGAATGGATGTAGTTAATATTTGAGTGGGTGTTGCAATACAGAACGAATGAATGTAGTTAATTTTTTTAATGACATGTAGAACGAATGAATGTAGTCAATATGTGAGTGGGTGATGCAATATACGTTCACAGCACACTTTATATGCTCCAATGGAAGGACGTGTAGATCTGAAAAAACGTAGAGAGTACAAAGCATCTTGGGAATACTCTATTGGTTTGCAATGCGAAGTTATAATTTATTGTTTGTGCATTAAATTTATGTTTTTATTAATATCAAATGCATTTACTAAAGTATCATCCGTAATTTCTATTCGGTGTTGGGGTGGAGTGAGAATAGGTTTTGGTAGATTCTACAATTTTTTCATAAATAAAGTAATTCAAATTCTATTTTTGTAAACGTTTAAACATCAAACCTTTTTTTAGTATTAGTAAGTGGTATGCAAACCCACTGAAACCATTTCCCTTACTACAAATCCATTTAAAACATGTCCCTTACTACAAAATCATTGAAAACATGTCCCTTACTACAAGCTCACTGAAAACATGTCGCTTAGTATAAATCCATTAAAAACATTTCGCTTACTATAAACCCTTTGAAAATATTTCCCTTACTACAAACCCATTGAAAACATGTCCCTTACTTCACAAATCCACTGAAAACATTTCCCTTACTATAAACCCTTTGAAAATATTTTCCTTACAACAAACCCATTGAAAACATTTCCCTTACTACAAATCCATTGAAAACATTTCATTTACTACAATCCCACTGAAAACATGTCTCTTACTACAAACCCATTGAAAACATTTCCCTTACTACAAGCAGCAGAGAGGGTGAATCCTACAACATTTTTTGTTTTTATTTTTTATTATACCCCTCCAAATAACACTAGACCCTTCTCGCGAAATAACTAGAAAAAAAAAATGACAGTGATTGTTGTCTGAAAACATTCGCGTTTTCGTTGATGTCGCAACGTCGTTGTCACTCACCCTCTCTGCTGCTAGAACTTTCAGTTCTAGGTTTACGGTGATTTTAACCGAATATTTGATCAAGTCCGATACGATATCGTGTCCTAGGGTCTGCTAAATTTATTGTCACAAATCCGTGTGGTTTTGACTGAGCGTGACTAAAGAAATTTCTAAATTGATTATGATTCATATCACCGCTGCACCAGGTCTGATGAATATTTCGTAGCGTATGAGTATCAACGCCGTTAAATACACACAACACATTGCAATTATCTCTGATCACTTTTGGTATCTGAGTGTATCGTTGAGTGACATAGATCACATCAGTGTTTTTATGCCTGCCTCGGGAAAATATTCTAGCAGGATTTTTTTGATTATCTAACATGATATCATCGTATACCACTAAATTGTTAATACTTCCATCAATAGCATCAATGCTCGGGGCTTCCTCTATATCAGTAATAAACTCAATAAAATCTTCATCGATTTGAAATTCTTTTGCTTTCTCGTTAAAATCCTTTAGCACTTCATAGCATCGCTGATCGTCTACACTCGGGGCTATTAAATACAATTTGTTCCATTTCATCCATCTCGTTATCAAATTAAGTAGCAGTTGTGTCTTTCCGCTTCCAGATGGTCCGATTATAATCATTCTAATTGAATTCGGCAACATTTCATGATGTTTAATAGGTTCCCGTCGTCGGGTAGCTGAATAATCAATTATATTCATGCCGTTATATATAAATTATGGATCTATATTGTGTGAAGTGTAAAAAACGTACTGGCACAGATGACTTGACGACGATTACAACTAAAAATAACCGATCAGCGCTTTCTGGTAAATGCGTACAATGTAGTACAAAGAAATTTAGATTTGTTTCTAAACCCAAGGAACTCAAGGAACCTTTAAAAAAAAACGAGGAGGTGATATCGCAGCCAAGCTAACTAAACTCCCTGGAACCCCATGGGCAAAATACCCTGGAGAAAAGCACCTTCCAGGATATAGCTACTGTGGACCGGGAACAAGACTTGATATCAGACTCAATGATCAAAATCAGCCCCGACCCGGTGAGGAACCAATAAACGCTATTGATAAGGCCTGTCACCTTCATGATGTATCTTATAAAAGCAGTAATCTGCAGCACAGGCATCTAGCAGATGTGAAATTAATTCATGCGTTAAATGCTATTTCTGATAAATCTTTCAAAGAAAAATTGGCTTCCTTTTTGATAAAATCGGCTATGAAAAGTAAATTGATGTTAGGTGCTGGTAATTAATAACAACATGGAATCTATTTATTATTCCCCAAGAGGATACTGGAGGGGTAAATCAGCAATCCATAAACTCGCTAGTGCTGCAAAAGTGAAAAAAACCACTGCGGCTCATTGGTTATCCAAACAGGCACTATGGCAAATTTATCTACCACCGCCTAAACAAATTCAATTCTCGCATTTTGATGTGACAGTTCCTAATGAAGTTCATCAGGCTGATCTATTATTTCTGCCACATGATCGTGGTTACAAATACGCATTAACCGTAGTTGATATTGCAAGTCGATACAAAGAAGCAGAACCGTTAAAAACAAAATCAGCCACTGAAGTGGCTTCTGCATTTGAAAGGATTTATGGAAGGAGTCCTCTGCACTGGCCAAATCTATTACAAATTGATCCTGGCAAGGAATTTCAGGGTGCAGTGTTATCAATAATGAAAAATCATAAAGTCACTATCAGACGAGGACATACTGCGCTACATCGTGATCAGGCAATTGTAGAACGGTTTAATAAACCCTTGCTGAGCGGTTATTTGGATATCAATACGCAAAAGAATTCATCCAAGAAAAAAGATCCCGTGAATGGGTTAAAAGGTTACCAGCTGTGATTACTGCACTGAATAACGAGATTACTAGAACCATCAACATGAAACCTATCAACGCGATTAAAAAGAAGTCAATACCTGAAAAACCACAAAAGGATTTTAGCGTTTCCCAACCAATTCTTGGTAGTAATGTCATTGTGAGGTACTTATACGAACCAGGAGAGCTTGAGGGTGGCACAAAAAGGGCTACTGATCCTATTTGGAGTGTTACTGCACACAAGATATCTAGTATAACACGATCTACGGGTAGACTTCCAATCTATAAACTGGATTCAACTGCCCCTCAACGGGGTTTTACTAGACAACAATTACAAGTGATACCTGAGGATACTCAATTACCACCGCATGGGCTTAACTAGCACCCTTGCGTCTATTGCACTCAAGACAAGTCAACATCACATTATTTCTGACATGACCGAGATTGTTATTTTTTCTGTCAACGGTGAATTGGCGAGGATCCTTATCCGAATACTGCCAACGCATTATACAATTGCAACTTGCGCAGTGATTATTTTGTTGTTGCTTCAAAGTGATTATTAATTCAGCATCAATATCAAATTCTCGTTGTTTTTTTTTGTCTTGTTGTTTGTAACCGGAGAGTTTTTTATCAATAATATCATTATCATCGCCAATGATTTCATCATCGCCACCAATGATTTCATCATCGCCACTGGCTTCGCCAACGACAATTCTTCGAAGTTGATTTATTTTTCGTACTCTAGACACTGCGAGATAGACTAAATTCGACCATTCTATGCGATTATCTACCATCCAAACAATTGTATCCGATATAGTCAATCCCTGTGAAGAGTGTATTGTTGCTGCATAACCTAGCGTCCATGGGGATTTATTAGCACGCAATGCATCTTCAACGACATTGATATCAACCAGCACAATATCATTTAATACGAGAATCTTCTTTTCACGCCCTGACTCTGTCAGGCCTGGAATATCAATTTCGATGTTCTGTTTTCGTGTATCCGATGGCCTATAACAGAGGGGCACTGGAAGTGTTGAAAATTTTTGTTTATGCAATTCAAATAACTTCATCTGAAGTGTGTCCCTGACTATTTTTCTACTTGCAATGATTAAATCATTTGGTCTCCACGCTTCCCAAAACTCATTCATGGGAGTTTCCGAAATTATTTCACGCGCTATTTCACACTGGATTTTATCCGGTTGTAATCTAATTAGTTTCTTAAATTCTTTTAATTCATTATCAAGTGATCTATGATCAGTATCAATTTCTTCATAATAGTCTACAAAACCCTTTAGCCATTCATGGGGGGATGCACCGACAAATGGTGGTGGTTGGCCGTGATCACCGCACATGACGACTTTTTGTATTCTTCAATAAAAACCACTCAAGAAATATTTTTAAGACATCTTCGGACACTGTGTCTATTTCATCCCACATGATGAATTCAGGAATAAATTTCTCTCCCATGCGCTCAGGAGTCCATTTATCTCCCTTCCATCGGAAAAAGCTGTGATAAGTGCAAGCATTTACCCCTCTCTGTATCATTTCTCTTGCAAGTCTATGAGTTGGTGTTAGCACAATCATGTTTGGATTGGAAACACGAAATAACTCAATTGCCCGGGTTGTTTTTCCTGACCCGCCACAACCGTTTAAATAAACTGTTTTATACAGGCATATTGGATCAGAAATCGGTGATGCACTAGAAAATTCTGAACACTGATTGCTTTCTAAGTAATTATTTTCAATGGTAACATCTGCTGATGGAATATAATCATGAAGCATTTCTTTCTTAATTCTCCATGACCCCCAATTCTCGTTGCCAGTAGCCTTAAAATCAGCCATTTTGCTATTTATGTAAAATGAGTCAGTAGCAACTCTAACTGCGGTGGTAGGAAATCTATTGATCATTGAAAATAAATTAATAGAAGCATAACCAAGCATAGAAGCTCTCAAATGTGTGTACTGCGGATTGTATCCATCAGTGTAAGTAACAATTGTACCCAATTTGGTTCCATCGGACATAAATGCGTCCTTACGATTGACATATAGGCCCCTATTCGTTAAATCCGTGATTACAAAATCGTATTCAGCATTCTCTATAATCAATCGTGAAGAATATCTCGTATTATCATCTTTGCCACCTTGGGTAAATTTACCGATTATTCTTCGTCCAAGGTCTTTTGCTTCATTGTTTCTGATTTCAAATAACTGTTGGGACCAATCCATGATTTGTTGTTCACTGAAATTTGGAAACAGTTTTCGCTCTTCGCTAATTATTTTTTCTAGATCAGGTTGTGGTAACCAGACTGATTTCTGTGCTCGATAGGATATAATTGCTTCACTGACAATTAATGATTTTAACATCTTACAATCAAGCATATACCGTAATAACACTATTGGCATCCAGTGTTTTTCAGACATGTGTTTACCAATCCAAAGATAACTACACGGATGAAGTCCTTCAGCCATTTCAAATGATACTACACAAGCGAATCCGGTTAAATCGAAATGTGGCAGTGGTCCATTAATAGCAACACGGGTCATTTCGTGTGTAGGGTGTCCAAATCGTTTGAAATATTTCTCACACTCTCCATACCCAAGAAAACTTCCTGGATAACACGCAATCATATCAACGGAAATAACGGTATCAGCGGTGTATTTTGTATTCCATAATCCTCCATGGCCGTATTCAAGACAAGACAATTTGACCTCTGATAAGAACTCACTTCGTGTTGGTTTCCACGCGTTTTTCTTCCTAGGAAAATGTGCTACAACTGATGGAAGTGTAAAACAGTTTGCTAATAATTGATCGTTGTCTTCCCCCAGAGAACTCTGGGGAGAAAACTCACTAGCTAGTTGTTTCATTTGATTATGCAGCTCTTCAGTACGGTACAATTCTCCGTTGGGACTTACAAACTGATCAAATCTACATTCTTCGTCTGAAGTACTATGAAATAGCCACACTGACACAGGATCTTTTTTACTCAAATGGTAAATAGCATCAAATAATTTCTGCTCTGAAAAAAACTCTTCGGTTCCAAACAGAGTTTGGGATAGATATTTTACGGTTCTATCCCGTGGGAATATTGTTACTGCAGATGACCACGCGTGTTCGTTATGATCAATAATCTGTATTGGGGTTCCATTTTTATTATATTTCGATTCGTATAATACTTCACCGGTGATTGGCCTTACCGATATTGGAAATCTCAATGATGTTTCTAATTTGGCTATATCTTGAATTGTTGCCCCATGCTGTTTCACTGTCAGTTCCCATTCGGTTATTTTTTTTCGTCTTAGATCAGTTAGTTTATTCCCCCGGGACGCATTTGTGAAGTGTTCCATTATTCGTGCTGCTACACAATTGAGCCCTGTCGAATATTTCATGGGTGCTAGTTTTGCAATATCAGGTTTGTCATTGAGCGGATATATCCCGTAAACAACTGCTGTGACAGGATAAGATCTTTCGTAGTAGGGTTTGTCAATTCCAGTCAAAATTCCTGGTTTTGAATCCTGAGTCACAATGACAGTTTTTTTGTCCTTAAGAATAGGCTCGTATTTGTCCCTAATGATCCATTTTCCATTATCACGGATAAGGAATTTTATTCGAAAAAAATTTCTTTCTTCCCCAAGACGTGAGATTATCACTGCTGCTTTTTCATCATTCATGGTAGCGTCAACAACACCATCAATTCGAAATGTTGACCAGCAATGAGCTGCCCCATCACGCTTGAATTCATTAAAACAGTCTCTGATTTTACTAATCAAGGTTCTATCAAGAATTTTATTCTTTGGTGTATCAGAAACTCTATCAAGATTGAATTGAACACTTTTCCAAGGCTTAATTTTCGATAATCTCTCGAACTCCTCCATACTATAATTAAAACAAGTATTTAAATGAAAGATTTAAGTATAATGAATCATTGCAAATGGCTTATGATTGGATCAGTGACACCGTGTAACAAATCATGCAGAAATGAATTCTGTTGGTATCATATGCAAAGCTTTCGTCGTGGAAGCCTTGGTCCGTTACCCTGTATTCGATGTGGGGTTGGGGTTAGGGGAAGGTCGCAATTATGTCTTAGGTGTGGCGGCAAACGATACAGGGAACTAAAACGCTATTATGATAAAAGAATAAAAAATACTGTCATTGACCCCAACGATGACAAAATCATAAAGACTCCTCAAGATTATATACAGAGACTTATAATTAAACCAAACAATGAATTAGAAAAATAGTGTTATTATACAAATGAACCAAGAATTCAGACCTCACCCGTGCTTGTTAATTATGAAGCATCCCGTGATGGTATTATCAAAAAATTCGATTTTCGTATGTCTATAGCACCAAGGGAGACAACTCTTAAATATAACCAATGGATATAACCAAGGGAGTTATCATTGTGATTTAGCGGCTGGGTATTGTTTTATAAGAAAAGAAATATTTTTTTCTTTTTTTAGTGTTTAAGCCAAATATTCTGTCTCATTTAAATACCGTGAAACACCATTAATAAGTAATTTAAGAAAATAAAATAGCATACCTTGCGGATTGTTGTATTAAGTTACTTTGTGTATACTTTCTCCCTTAGATTGTGTTAACTTGTTTTATGGGTTATTGCTATTCAGCGGCTGGGCATTGTTTTGTAAGAAAAGAAATGTTTTCAAACAATTATATTCTTTGTTTAGTGTTTAAGTCAATTATGCTGTCTCATTTAAATACTGTGAAACACCATTAATAAGTAATTCAAGAAAATAAAATAGCATACCTTGCGGATTGCTGTATTAAGTCCCTTTATATACTATATGAATATTTACAACATATATATGTTAAAAAACGTTATTCTTTATGGACGTGAACAGTGGTCTAACGGTATCGTGTTTGGCTTGTAAACCCAGACAATTATTCTTCACATGTTCGCGCCCCATAGCAGACAAATTGTCTGATGGTGAAACGGTGGATGTTTTTTTTTTCTATTTAATTGAGGGGAGGGAGGGCAACCCCTCTGTGTGCATTCACATAACATGCAAACCCATGAAATCAAATTTATGGTAGCGGTGGGTTGTCGGTTTTTGACAACTTACGCAACCATGAATTTGATTTCATGGGTTGCATGTTGAATGTAAACACATAAATGCCCTAAAATAAATAACATCAATGGATGTAATTAGCTCTCCATCACATTTGGGTAGCCCCGTATGGTGTTCAAAATGAATTACCGGCCAAAAAAAGGTTCGTGGATGCACATTGGGTAACCCCAGAATGAATTATCGGCTAAAAGAAACGGTCATAGGGTCATATCTCAAAGAGCAAAAACAAAAAAAAACATTCTGATATAAAACAGAAACAGAAAAATGCTCTAACAAAGGAACCCTATGAAAGACACAAAGGCCTAATAAGGGACCCAATGAATGCAAATAGAAGAACCACAGCGGCCTATATCAAGGGGGTCAAATGACTGATAACCGCTCATCATGGTTGATATTTATTTTTGTCTGCATTTATATTTATATATACAGAATTAATTTTTAAAAAAGATATTTATATATACAGAATTAATTTTAAAAAATATATTTATATATAAAGAATTAATTTTAAAAAATATATTTATATATACAGAATTAATTTTAAAAAATATATTTATATATACAGAATTAATTTTAAAAAAAGATATTTATATATACAGACTGAATTTTAAAAAAGATATTTATATATACAGACTGAATTTTAAAAAAGATATTTATATATATAGACTGAATTTTAAAAAAGATATTTATATATACAGACTGAATTTTAAAAAAGATATTTATATATACAGACTGAATTTTAAAAAAGATATTTATATATACAGACTGAATTTTAAAAATATTAACGGCTCATTTATTTTTGAAAAATGAATTAGAAATATGTATTATCATATATGAATTCTGAAATTATGAATAGCATCATAGTTGAAATTGCAAAATTGAAAAATCAGAATATTTAATTGTCAGATGGGTTAAATCCTGATCAAATCAAGTCGGATTTTCAGGATATAGAATACGGAGTTAGCACTAACAAGTATATGTTACCAAAGAAATATGCATTCATCAAAAAAATTCAAAATTCTATTCGAGACTCTCTTGCATTTTCCAGTGAAGTAGATGTGTTTGTTCCGTTATATACTATCGTGGAAGGAATACGAAAAGAATTGGGTAACGAATATGAATTGAAAAAGGAAGTTAATTCTAAAATTAGAAACTTACGAGCGTTAATTCAAGAAAATGAACTATTTTGATTGACAGACCCTCAAAAGATTTTGTCAGACAGTAAAATCTCCTTGAGATTTTCATTTTTTTGTCATTTTTTGATTGAATCAGTGAAAATATTTCACACTGCGAAAATAAAATAGAATCCTAACAGCTTTGAAAGTTCTTTTAAGAACTTTTCCCTATGGAAATCGACTACTTGACCCTACGAGGTTTTTTGATGAAAATCGATGAAAAATGACGAAAACAGGCAAAAATTGATGAAAAATGGCTAAAAATCATCAAAAATGAGTTTTAACAGCTTTTCCTTATGGAAAATCCCATGTAAAATCGACTACTTGACTGTAAAATCTCAAAGAGATTTTCAACTGAAAACCACCAAAATGGCACCAAAACAGGCAAAATCAATGGATAAAAAATAAAAATATTTCACAGCAATAAAAAATTGGACCGTTAAGGATGGAATCATCGATGGGAAAAATTGTTTTACAATTGAAAAATGGTTTCTGATTTCAAATAATGGTCAATGAAGCGTTAACAACCCGATTGGCTCGTGAACGACTGGATGCAATTAAGAAATTTATACCAATTCGTGACTCTGTCAGGAATAAACTGCAACAACGACAGAGTTTACAAACTGATTTTGCTCTGGGGTCTGAAGAATTGTTTAAACCAATAACCACAGCAACGAAGGGGCTAGAGCGTGCTTTACTGGGAGATGGTCCCGAGACGGGAAAATCTGTTATTGGTGAACTTGAAAAACTAGCAGCGAAAACTGAACAAACTGAAAAAACTGATCCGAAAAAACGACTGTTTCTCTGTTGAATAAATTTACTGATCATGCTAAAATATTAATAAAAAAACCTATTTTATTGAAATCAAAGGATTATCAAGCCTTTTGTAATTTTGCTGCTCAAAGCTATAATTCAAAAAAAGATTTTTTAAAGGACGAGTATAAAAATGATAGAATATCAAGTAATGATTGGTTCGATTATTTGTATAAACTAAATAAAGGGATTGGTCGTTTGAATAAGGATGAGATAGGATACAAGGAATTTAAAAAGGGAATTAGTAATTATAAAAGAGAACAAATAGAAGAACGACAACGAGAAATAGAAGAACGGCAAGAACTAAAACGTCAAACACCAACATGTAGACAAACAAGAAGACAAAAAAAACAACAACTACCACCTGATGATGATGATGATTTAGAAGAACGACGTCAAACACCAACACGGAGACAAAAAAAAACAAGAAGACCCTAATGATGATTATTTACAAGAAACGGGTTTAGAAAAACTAGATGAAGCAGCTGGTTATAGCGGAAGTGGACTGCAAAATCCAAGGATTGGAAACACTTGTCCTGATAGTGTTATCAATGATATATCACGATTAGATGTTCTTGTAGGAGGATTCCGAGCTGGAAATAACTCTCCAGAAATAATTAATGAAGCAGCTGATATCTGTAGACGGTTATTTGCCGGCGGTATCATGGATATCAAAACATATCGAGATTTCATTGACGAGTTAGCAAATGGGTATCATAGTAATTAAATAACAATTGAAAACACTATTGTTTTTATAATAATGATCATCCATTACAATCATGATAAACCAACCCTCGTCTATGTAGTTAATTCACGGTTTCCAGTTTATAAAGCATACTATGGAGATGGCCTCGGCAATACCATTTTAGGATTCTTTTCAAGAATGGCCCCAAAAGTGATGCCGTTAGCTAAACAATTATCAATGAAAGCCATTGATGTTATTCGTGATAAGGGTATTAGTACTGTTGGAGATCTTGCCGGGAAAGCGTTTTCAACTGCGAAGGATAAAATAACATCATTAGTGAGGCGAAAAAAGAAACCGTTACCGTCTACAGAAGAAATGCCTGCAAGTGTTAGTAAAATAATAAATAACGCAGTAGATGAAAAATTAGCGTCGATGGTAAATCAAGGAGACCAAAGCAATATTGCAAATATGATAGCGGGAAGTGGCTTTAGAAAACTACGTCGATGAAATCCTACGGATTTTCACACTAGCGTTTTTCACGATGAAAATGGAAAATCGTTTACGATTTTACTATTTAGACTCTGATAAATAGAATAAAATGTTCAAAAGGTCACCTGATCCAGCATTTGATATGGATGCCCCAGTTGGCAAGAATGATTCTGTACGCGATTTTCAATTTTATTCTTATCACGCAGTACAACCAGATCTCCGATCGCGAATTGAACTTCAAGTTCATGATACCAGTAAATACTTTTTGCCTTGTGAAGCGTTTATTGAAGTAGAAGGAGAACTTGTAACAAATGATGCTGCACATAATGATCCACCATATGACATTAACTCAAATGTCCGAGTTGGTTTTGTTAATAACGGCATCATGGCGTTATTTGAAAGCGCTAGATATCTCATTGATGGAAAAGAAATTGAATCCATTGACCGTGAAGTTGATATGGCCACAACAATCATAGGGTTAGCCAGATATTCTGATGATTATACAAGATCAGCGGGTCCATCTATGATGTTTGCAAAGGATACCTCTGATAACGCTGATCACCTTCAATTCATTAAAGTGTTAACACCGCAAGTCACTTCAGTTGCTAATCAAGGGGAAGCAGCTAACCCAGAACGTCGAACTAGACCCGGAGCTGAGTTTGATATTCTCGGAGGCGTTAATGGTAATCTCAATTTAGGATTTGCAACACGCCTAGCAATGTTGCATGGGCAGCGTCGACGATTTTCATGTGCAATTCCACTGCATCACATATTTGGATTCTGTAGAAACGTCCGAAAAGTTATTTATGGAGCCAAACACACAATAGCACTCGTGAGAAAGGGTACTGATGATGATGCAATCTGGCGTAATGCTGGGGTTGCTCCCGGTAAAGTCATTTTAAGAAAACTATCATTATGGATGCCAGTGTTAACTCCATCAATCACCGAAGAACAACGACTACTATCATTTATGGACCAAGGAGGAAAATCATTGTTAAGTTGGTTATCAGTGACAACGGATATTAAACTGGGTAATGTTGATGGTACATTCACATGGCACCTGGCATCAAAACAAGGGGTTTCAGCTCCACGTCATATATTTATTGCGTTACAGAATGCTGCGCGAGTTGGTAATCAAGAACGAAGTCATATGATATTTGATCAGTTAGGTGTTAATGAAGTCTCGCTGAGAATAAACGGACAGCAGGAACCATCCGAGGATATACAACTTGATTACGGTCAGAATCATATTGCACGTGTCTATCATAACCTGTTGTCATTTATGGCACGTGATCAAAATGTGGATACCGGTTTGCAAATATCACAATATGATTTTAAAAGTCGGTATCCGATTTATTACTTTTCATTGGAACATCTTGATTTGATGAGACAATCTGTCGTTGATATACACTTTAGAGCCCGTGTAACCCGTCCGATTGGTCCAGCAGCAGTTGCTGGGGTACATCCTATCCTTATCCCGAATTATAGAGCGGTTGCTGTCATTCTCAGTGATAAATCAATGTTACTTGAAAGTGTTGGTGGAAGAATGAGAGTGGTAGATGCCCCAGTAGAAAACATGTAATTGAAAATCCGAAGGATATTTCCATTGAATCGTTTTACGATTTAGAATCAATCTATTATGTATAATGTCATATAGTGTTATTAGTGTTACGTTAACTCCTGGTCAAATCAAAAAATTGCAATCAGAATCGGCTAAAAAATGTGGAACCACAATCACGTTGAAACCTAATCAAATGACTGGTGGTGCAAATAAATTATCGCTGACAACTCGTCAGGTGAAACATTTCAATGATGCACTTGCAGCCAAAAAAGGTGTTCAGATTACTCTTTCTGCGGCTGCTATTAAAAATATGATAAAATCAGGTGGTATATTTCCATTGTTAGCTGCAATACCAGCATTGATTGCAGCAGCAGCCCCAGCGGTGGCTAAAGCAGCGGCGTTAGGAGCCGTTGGTACTGCAGCAGGAATGGCGTTGAAAAAGGCAGCTGGACAAGGATATAAAAAAAAGAGACGATCCGTTCACGGATTGGGTCTAAGACTACCAGGAACCCCGTATTCATGGTACAGCGGAAAGGGTCTAAGACTACCAGGAACCCCGTATTCATGGTACAGCGGGAGATCCGTTGACGGATCAGGCCTGAGACTACCAGGAACGGTTTATTAATTCAGAAATCTTCTATGGTTCCCATGTCCAATTTTGATTTAATGGATGCTGCTAAAAAACTAGTGATTAAAAATTTCAGAGGTGTTTTTATGAAAGATCAATTACCACATCAACCAAACAAAACTGAAACAGGTATTATTAATCTCGATAACAGCACCGGACCTGGAACTCACTGGGTTGCATACGCTATTGATCCACGTGGGATTGTCTATTTTGATTCATATGGATTAGCCCCACCAAAAGAGTTTATGCGTTACATAAAACAATTTCCAATGAAGACTTGGTATTCTACGCTACCAACACAACAAATCAACGACCCACCAATATGCGGCAGTGAAGTATTAAATGTCCTTGACGCTATTTCAGCATCTAGAAAACCACATCATATTGTCGTAAATGACTACACCAGCAATCGCTTTTTAGAGAGAGAAAGAGTTTTACAATAACATGATTGATATTTGGGGGAGATCTTTGAAACCCAAACCTGATGGCACTGCACCCCCTGATTCTGTCAAGGATGTCAAAAAACTAATCAAAGATGAAATAGCTGAGACGTTGAACTTAACAAGTGTTGATCCTAATGAAATAGTTGTATTTCAAGACAAACAGGGTAAATTGAAATCCAGTGATGTGTCGTTGGATGATATTTTAGTTAAACAACGAAACGCAATCGAGGATACTATCGCGTTATTTTCCGATCAGGGTAAACTCAAACCAGGTGTACTTTTTTCGACGATTACAGATCGATTTAAAACTCTCAACGATTCTGCGTTAGAACTAGCAACACTTCAATCTAAAACCGAAGAACACATAAAACAGTTTACCGCATTTCGTAGAAATATCATTGATAAATTTATTGGAACTACATTCGATAAAATTGAACTAAAACTCCCTGATATTAAAAAATCCATCGATGAGACGAAAACTTTCATCGAAGCCGTCAAAGGTGATTTTTCGAGGATGATAACAATCATTGAAAAAACAAAAATTCCTCATGAGAAAACCAACAACGTGGTATACACAATCCAACACGGATCATTTGAGTGGTCATCTACAAACAACAAATTAGATATCACTGCAACCGTTAAAGGTATTTATCGATTAACACTAGTAACACCTTTAACTAAATTTAATATATCATCGTCGAGTTCATCCGGGGTCAATAATACGATTTCAACGATCATCGACAAGGATACAACTGAAAAGTTCACTATAACATATACTGATAAAAGTTTGACTAAGGCTTCAGTAACCTGGTATGTGGAATTCGTAGCGGATTTAAGTAAATCGTAATTGAAAACGCTAGCGTTGTTAAAATAAAAAATGATTTCATCATCGCAATATCGCTATGATCAGGTCAGAGAATATCAAACTAGACTCAAAACCCTGTCTGAGGAGTATGCAATGAAAATTAAAAAATATCGCAGGAGAATTACCGCAATTGATGTTACTGTGTATTCAGTGAGTGGTGTAATCACCGGAGCCGGTATTATACTGTCTTCAGTGACAATGATGGCCCCGATAGCTGTTCCAATTTGCATTTCTGCGGCAACAACAATCGCTGGAATAATTTCAATAATCACAAAAAAAATATCCTCATGCAGCCAACGGAAACTACAAGACTACATAATTCAATTTCATGTTGTGTCTACTGCATACTCGCAATTATCCTCATTGATATCGTCATCGCTCGATGATACAATTATATCAGAGAGTGAGTTTTCAGCGATGGTAGATATATATGATTCTGCGATGTCAAAATTAGAAGTACAAAAACATGAGTATAATAACAATGACAACACAGATGGAATTACTTCAACAAATAGTGGAGAACACAAACCCAGTACAAACAAGCATGATCTCAATAACCTCAACGAATCCAGAATTCAGTGTGAATTTCCCATCTCCGGTCCCAGTGAAGGAGATAGCGCTAGCAAAACTACGAGTGTATCACAGTTGGCCAAATATTAGGTCAAAATCATTTGGTGGTCAACAACCCAATAATTCACTGGTGTTTGCAAATAAGAATAAACCCGACGGTACCCCAGACTGGAATGTTGTTTCCATACCAACCGGATCATACCAAATCGAACAAATCAATAATGAATTCGCGCGTAAAATAAAATCGATTACTGGAGTAGAGTCAAAAATAGCTATAACAGTTCATGAGCCAACACTATCATCTGCCATTGAAATAAGCACAGAAGGATACGTCGTAAATATCTATCAGAGTTCTATTAGAACCGTACTGGGATGGCCTGAAATCCCACCCGGGGGAAAAACCGTTGATTTACCAGAACCCAAAAAAAACCGATTATATCACAGACAGGATAAAATCTGATAATCCAATAAAGAGTTATAAAGATTATAATAAGTGGGAACTTTTCAATGGAATAGTAGAAAATAACGTTGTCAAATTCGTACCCCGACAGAACAAAATTACTGAAAATTTCACAGCGATGGAATATGATTTTTTACTGTTGTTAATATCCATTAAATCCGGCACTCTCACCCGAGATGAATTTATCAGCGTTGTAGAAATATGTAACAAAATCATCAATGACATGGAAACATTTCATTCACAAATTATTCAAGAGATATTAGGTGACGATAATCCTAAAACGAGAACAGAGTTTGCGATGAAAGTTAATATACGCGTAGAAGATATTCGTGAGTTTAAACTACCAGGATATAATATCTCAGAATTACAAAAATCTCTCAGTGATGCCATCGATGAAGGTTTCAAAAAAATCCATGATACGTGGAAAAAAACACCATCACAACCACAAACAACTATCCTCAAACATAATAATGACCCAGATGGTGGTGGCAGGCATATTGCTCCGTTCAATGTGAATATTTCAACGGTGATTGCGCTCAATTAAGTGTGTGATGTGATCGAAGGAAGCTATCAAATTAATCTAGAACGATCAAATCAAGCTCAGCAAGGATACATTCTGTATTCATTTGCACCAACAGCTCCTCCAGGGTTTTTAATAATTGAGTCCCCGGTGAATCCAGTCTATATGCGATGTCATAATAATTCATTAACCAGAATTAATTTCAAACTCACTGACCAGTCCAATAATCTGATTGATTTACAAGAGGAGGTTTTACAAATTAGTCTATTTGTGAAATCATAAATGATTTTCGTCGTAGTGATTTACATGACCCTCGAACACGATATCGTATCGGACTTGATAAAATATTCGGTTAAAATCACCGTAAACCTAGAACTGAAAGTTCTAGCAGCAGAGAGGGTGAGTGACAACGACGTTGCGACATCAACGAAAACGCGAATGTTTTCAGACAACAATCACTGTCATTTTTTTTTCTAGTTATTTCGCGAGAAGGGTCTAGTGTTATTTGGAGGGGTATAATCAAAAATAAAAACAAAAAATGTTGTAGGATTCACCCTCTCTGCTGCTCTACAAACCCATTGAAAACATTTCCCTTACTATAAACCCGTTGAAAACATTTCCCTCACTACTGCTCTAAAACAAGACACCAAATTAAACAAACAATACAAAAGAAGCACTTATGTTACTGCATAAAACACCAATAAATGAAATAAGGTTTACGCTTTTAAGATTGGTAAAAAAGTAGGCTATCTTGGTGTTTACTTCTTGGCATACTTTGTTATGTTTTAGCTTCAGGTAATAATAAGGACAGGCCAGTATCATTAGTTGGCTGTGGGTTCTTTTGAGGTTTTTTCGTTTTTCGTTTGTTTGTATGTTCGTTTGGGCTGTTTTTGGCGGGTGGCGGTATTCATTAGTATTGAGTAAAAATGGATGTTGGCTCGGGATTTTTCCCCACATAATAAATAGTTCGTGAATTGACTGTGCTACGCCAGAGGGATCATTGCCATTAAAAAAATGTGACTGCTCTCAGAACTCTCATACATTGCCTACAATATGCAATAACCATAATGAGCAATTAGAATATGCAATAACCATAATGAGCAATTAGAATATGCAATAATCATAATGAGCAATTAGAATATGCAATAACCATAATGAGCAATGAGAATATGCAATAACCATAATGAGCAATTAGAATATACAATAACCATAATGAGCAATTAGAATATGCAATAACCATAATGAGCAATTAGAATATGCATCTTTTAAAAACCTTGGTTCACTTTCATTCTTGGTGGAACGCTCGTCTTGTTAATCAGAATCATTAGTACTATTTAAATCAGATCTATAATTTGATAAGCATCTCGAATACATTGGACATCATTAGGACTATTTAAATCAGCTCTATAATTTCATAAGCATCTCTAATGCATTGGACATCATTCGGACTATATAAATCAGCTCTATAATTTCATAAGCATCTCTAATGCATTGGACATCATTCGGACTATATAAATCAGCTCTATAATTTCATAAGCATCTCTAATGCATTAGACATCATTAGGACTATATAAATCAGCTCTATAATTTGATAAGCATCTCTAATGCATTAGACATCATTAGGACTATATAAATCAGCTCTATAATTTCATAAGCATCTCTAACGCATTGGACATCATTAGGACTATATAAATCAGCTCTATAATTTGATAAGCATCTCTAATGCATTAGACATCATGAGGACTATATAAATCAGCTCTATAATTTCATAAGCATCTCTAATGCATTAGACATCATTAGGACTATATAAATCAGCTCTATAATTTCATAAGCATCTCTAATGCATTAGACATCATGAGGACTATATAAATCAGCTCTATAATTTCATAAGCATCTCTAATGCATTGGACATAATTAGGACTATATAAATCAGCTCTATAATTTGATAAGCATCTCTAATGCATTGGACATCATTCGGACTATATAAATCAGCTCTATAATTTCATAAGCATCTCTAATGCATTGGACATCATTCGGACTATATAAATCAGCTCTATAATTTCATAAGCATCTCTAATGCATTAGACATCATTCGGACTATATAAATCAGCTCTATAATTTCATAAGCATCTCTAATGCATTAGACATCATTCGGACTATATAAATCAGCTCTATAATTTCATAAGCATCTCTAATGCATTAGACATCATTAGGACTATATAAATCAGCTCTATAATTTCATAAGCATCTCTAATGCATTAGACATCATTAGGACTATATAAATCAGCTCTATAATTTGATAAGCATCTCTAAGGCATTAGACATCATGAGGACTATATAAATCAGCTCTATAATTTCATAAGCATCTCTAATGCATTGAACATAATTAGGACTATATAAATCAGCTCTATAATTTGATAAGCATCTCTAATGCATTGGACATCATTAGGACTATATAAATCAGCTCTATAATTTGATAAGCATCTCTAATGCATTAGACATCATGAGGACTATATAAATCAGCTCTATAATTTGATAAGCATCTCTAATGCATTGGACATCATGAGGACTATATAAATCAGCTCTATAATTTGATAAGCATCTCTAATGCATTAGACATCATGAGGACTATATAAATCAGCTCTATAATTTGATAAGCATCTCTAATGCATTGGACATCATTCGGACTATATAAATCAGCTCTATAATTTGATAAGCATCTCTAATGCATTGGACATCATTAGGACTATATAAATCAGCTCTATAATTTCATAAGCATCTCTAATGCATTAGACATCATTAGGACTATATAAATCAGCTCTATAATTTGATAAGCATCTCTAATGCATTGGACATCATTAGGACTATATAAATCAGCTCTATAATTTGATAAGCATCTCTAATGCATTAGACATCATGAGGACTATATAAATCAGCTCTATAATTTGATAAGCATCTCTAATGCATTGGACATCATGAGGACTATATAAATCAGCTCTATAATTTGATAAGCATCTCTAATGCATTAGACATCATGAGGACTATATAAATCAGCTCTATAATTTGATAAGCATCTCTAATGCATTGGACATCATTCGGACTATATAAATCAGCTCTATAATTTGATAAGCATCTCTAATGCATTGGACATCATTAGGACTATATAAATCAGCTCTATAATTTCATAAGCATCTCTAATGCATTAGACATCATTAGGACTATATAAATCAGCTCTATAATTTGATAAGCATCTCTAATGCATTGGACATCATTAGGACTATATAAATCAGCTCTATAATTTGATAAGCATCTCTAATGCATTGGACATCATTCGGACTATATAAATCAGCTCTATAATTTGATAAGCATCTCTAATGCATTAGACATCATTAGGACTATATAAATCAGCTCTATAATTTGATAAGCATCTCTAATGCATTGGACATCATTCGGACTATATAAATCAGCTCTATAATTTGATAAGCATCTCTAATGCATTGGACATCATTAGGACTATATAAATCAGCTCTATAATTTGATAAGCATCTCTAATGCATTAGACATCATTAGGACTATATAAATCAGCTCTATAATTTGATAAGCATCTCTAACGCATTGGACATCATTAGGACTATATAAATCAGCTCTATAATTTGATAAGCATCTCTAATGCATTAGACATCATTAGGACTATATAAATCAGCTCTATAATTTCATAAGCATCTCTAATGCATTAGACATCATTAGGACTATATAAATCAGCTCTATAATTTGATAAGCATCTCTAATGCATTGGACATCATTAGGACTATATAAATCAGCTCTATAATTTGATAAGCATCAGGTGCCCCGATGAGCGTGTAATCACGGAACCGGGGTGACGTCATAAAAGGCAACAATCCAATGAGACGTCTTATAATGTAGCTGACAGGAAATTCTAATATCGATTATCATGAGTGCGTGCTGGGTCTATTCCCACTCATGCAGTCTTCCATAAAGGTCGTTTGGCACTTATTGTGCCACGACCTGTCGACTAATTAAAAAGCACTCAAATGAGTGCATTAATGCGTGGGGGATGAGTGACGATTCCTTCCCCCCGAAATAATTAATTATCCCCAAACAGGGAATTAACCAGTCGTACATGCCCACATGGGCGAAAACGACTTTAATTAAACTAACTAACTAACTTGATAAGCATCTCTAATGCATTAGACATCATTAGGACTATATAAATCAGCTCTATAATTTGATAAGCATCTCTAATGCATTAGACATCATGAGGACTATATACATCAGCTCTATAATTTGATAAGCATCTCGAATACATTGGACATCATTAGGACTATTTAAATCAGCTCTATAATTTGATAAGCATCTCTAATGCATTGGACATCATTCGGACTATATAAATCAGCTCTATAATTTCATAAGCATCTCTAATGCATTGGACATCATTCGGACTATATAAATCAGCTCTATAATTTCATAAGCATCTCTAATGCATTAGACATCATTCGGACTATATAAATCAGCTCTATAATTTGATAAGCATCTCTAATGCATTGGACATCATTCGGACTATATAAATCAGCTCTATAATTTCATAAGCATCTCTAATGCATTGGACATCATTAGGACTATATAAATCAGCTCTATAATTTGATAAGCATCTCTAATGCATTAGACATCATTCGGACTATATAAATCAGCTCTATAATTTCATAAGCATCTCTAATGCATTAGACATCATTCGGACTATATAAATCAGCTCTATAATTTCATAAGCATCTCTAATGCATTAGACATCATTCGGACTATATAAATCAGCTCTATAATTTCATAAGCATCTCTAATGCATTAGACATCATGAGGACTATATAAATCAGCTCTATAATTTCATAAGCATCTCTAATGCATTAGACATCATGAGGACTATATAAATCAGCTCTATAATTTCATAAGCATCTCTAATGCATTAGACATCATGAGGACTATATAAATCAGCTCTATAATTTCATAAGCATCTCTAATGCATTAGACATCATTCGGACTATATAAATCAGCTCTATAATTTCATAAGCATCTCTAATGCATTAGACATCATGAGGACTATATAAATCAGCTCTATAATTTCATAAGCATCTCTAATGCATTGGACATCATTAGGACTATATAAATCAGCTCTATAATTTCATAAGCATCTCTAATGCATTAGACATCATTAGGACTATATAAATCAGCTCTATAATTTCATAAGCATCTCTAATGCATTAGACATCATTCGGACTATATAAATTAGCTCTATAATTTGATAAGCATCTCTAATGCATTCGAAATCATGAGGACTATATACATCAGCTCTATAATTTCATAAGCATCTCTAATGCATTACTGTGCTTTTTCACATAATTAGCATACTAAGGTTGAATTTGCTAACCGGCAACATTTTTCAAAACTTGAAAAACATTTGACTCAATAATATTTTCTTGATGACCCAATAATTTGTCCTTGATATTTAGAGCTTACCCTAAATGCTCATATCGGCATCAACTTACAACTATTTTGTAACATTTTTGACTGCCTCAAGATTTAATATAGTTTCGATTTGTTCGTCTTCTGATCTGAAGCAGCTAATAGGGACATGAAAGGAGAACACATTGAAGAAAACGTCAACGATAAGATAGATGGTTCGGAAGAGATCATGTGCAGGCTTGAAGAAAATACAAAGCCACATATCGAGCTAAAGACTGATCATGTAGCCGCGGAAGAAATTGTAGTTATTGCACATCCAGAAGGTAAGTCAATTTATATGCAAGAAGGAATTGACAGTACAGAGGTCACTTGCAAACATTTTGAAAATGGGTATAATTGTCTCATACAGTAGAACTTCGAAAAGTTGATTCTCTGCAAACCAGAGGTTTATAATGGAGTTTATGGAATGTCGAAATTTACTAATGTGTCAGACAAGTTAATGTTTACAAAAGTTTGGGTACGTTATTCGAAAGTACTGGGAATATTAGCGATTGAGATTTTGACGTATCAAAGTTTACTTTTATTAAAATGTTATAAAAATTTACTTGCACACAAATCTCACAGTATTTGTGCACTAATAGTCTAGTGGGTGGAAACCTTAAAATGTAGAGATAGCATTGTTTTGTTATGCCTGACGCATAAACTTTCTTTTCACAACATTGCTAACATGTTCATCTTGTCCCGATAAAAGGTAAACATTGAAAACGTGTATAACGGTTTTCGTTAAAATTGAATGATCTGTTATTTTGTTTAAGCTACATACTTAACATAATTCTAATTAAATATAATATAAGTATAATTTAACATAATTCTAATTAAATATAATATAAGTATAACTTAACATAATTCTAATTAAATATAATATAAGTATAACTTAACATAATTCTAATTAAATATATTATAAATATAACTATTGCTGGCACGTATTAAAAAAACAACAGAGTTTTTTAATTTTTATTTTACAAGAGTAACGAAGGATCTCTGAGGCACTGACCTCTTCTTTTCCATCCACACCCGATGTCCTGTCCGTCTTAACAAATAAATTGTGTCATTTCATATGTAAATCAAATGAGGAAATTAATAGCGGCGTAAAAACCTTGCTATCGCAATTATTTTAACTCGTTCGCGCTGAACTTCTAAACATGTAAAACCAGAAAATTGTGATCAAAATGTTCTTGGGATGATATGAGTTCTTGAATAATTTGATTAACCAAGGAGTATCAAAACATTATACATTCTTATATGGGTATGTATATATGTATGTATGTATGTATGTATGTATGTATGTATGTATGTATGTATGTATGTATTTTTGAAAACATTTTTCCTAATATTCACAGCGTTCCAGGAGCCAACATTAAAGATGGAAATGAATACAACAGTCCAGACTATGCCTCACCATCAACGGATTAATGTGAGGGTAAAGATATTTGTTTTATCAGTTATATTGTTGCCTTTTATGTGAAACATTACAACTGACATAATTTGATTATTATTATTGCTTCAGTGACATAGACCAGTGGTTCCCAAACTGTGGGCCGCTAATCACTGCAGAAGTATTTCCTGTAAAGTGTGTCACAGATTGTTAGGAGCACACCAGTTATTTTCCATATCCGGTTGTCACACCAGTTATTTTTCATATCCGGTTGTCACACCAGTTAATTTTCATATCCGGTTGTCACAAAATGCAGTTTATAGCATGTATGCATTTTGTTGGTTGATTTGTTTCTTTTCATTGCAACTTACATGTACCCGAGACAAATATTGTCACCCACCATGTTGATAAATGCCATTATCAGTTGAAAATTACAATCTATAAATAGTTTTTTAGTCGGTAATATCTTTCGATATTTAAGAAAATATTATTTTGAATCTTATATTGATTGTTATTGTAGGAAACGATCCCGCCTGTGGCGAAGAAAAAAGGATTTTTCAACAAATTGTTGAGGAGAAAGATTAAGCCTAGAAAATGCACTGGTTCTGAGCCTTTCTTACCACCTGTCGACGAATTTCAAATACGGGATAGTGACGTAAGCAAATCGTTTTAATGTCGATCTTTCTTGTTTGTAACAACACATATTCCAAGATAATCTCGAAGTGAAAATGTAACCAGATGAGGCTTTATTTTTTTATACATTTGTATATTATGTTACGTGCTTAGGCTCGAATAAGCAGCAACACAGAAAGAAGTGAAAATAACAAGCTTGTAAAATTTAACAATCAATTTATTAAGTACAAATATTTTCATAAGAAAATAAATAAACTTACGGTTTTAGAGAATCAAGTCCAAAAATAATCTAATATAGAATTCACAAAAAGAATCCACTAATGGAATTGCAAGAGTCCTGATAAATAAATGTCCTAATAGTTCAAGGTTCGAATCTTGACGGTATAATCCAATATGGACGACGATGTCACGTGATTTAGTTAGTTCTTGTTTTTTCTAAAATAATCCAAATAAAAATCTATGAGCACATATTCTTTTCCATATAATTAAAATAATTCCTCTTGCTCCAACGAATTGACACAATTTCCAATATAACTCAAAACACAGCTATTAATTTAAAGTCCAGAGATTCTACTTAATCATTCTCTCCCAAACAATAATTTTTAATACCTGTTTTTACGTAAACAAGGGATCACGTGACTTTCCAGAAGGTCACAGAAAGAACGTACGATCATAAAAACGCGTACACATAGAATGACCCAGAAGAAAATTAGCCATTTCTCACCCCCAAGATCTAAAAATAAAAAGTTGTCCTTGAAATTAACCAATTGTTTTAAAAACTTATTTACCCGCTTAGAAACAAAGCCAGAAAATGAGGCCACACCTGTTGTTTACAAATAGAGTCTAGGTCAGCCTAAATTTTCCAGAATAGATATCTACCAATTAATGAATTTTAAACCCAAAATGACAAATTTGGATCTGACATTTATAAAGAAATAATTTAAATCAAATATACGTAACAGTTACACAAATACCAGGACTTTTGGTCATGTGCCTCGTTAAGTATTTCTATTATTAAGTTTTGCGTCTGTATATAATTAATGCTTTTAAGCCGACTCCATTTGGATGACTGAGCGAGTAAACTATGCACACTATATGATGACAATAACACACAATTATAACTCATTTTCAGTGTGACATCGTGTAATTTTCTTTTAGGGCTGAACATTAGCCTACAGTTAGTTTTTCCTTGTGACTGCTCCGCTGGCCTAGTGGTTAGAGCATCCGCATCGGAAGCGGGAGGTCGTAGGTTCGAACTCCAGCTGTGTCATACCAAAGACTTAAAAAAAATGGTAATTACAGCTGCCTCGATTGGCGCTCAACATTAAGAAATTAGTGTTAGGACTGGTCGGCCTGGTGTCAGATAATGCGACTGGGTGGGACATGATCCTACATGTCTGCATATGATGCCCCAATGCTAGACATCACAACCATCTACCACAGTGCATATATCGTAGCAGTACGAATGAAAAATCGTTAAGGTTACGTTAATAATCCTAATCACACACACACACACACACACACACACACACACTTATTTTTTCTTTGATGCTTCTGAAGGAACTTTGGACTAAAGTAATGGTTTTCTTGATGTTGTCAAGAAGCGAAAAGCTATCATTAAATATTTTCGTAGAATTTCTATTTTCTTCGATTACTTTTTTCCTGCTACAAGCTTCAATCTGGTGTACCTAATAAACTTCGATCAATCAATTAACAAAAGAGGACACCATTCTCAATCACCTAACCTAATTACATACAAAGTTGTTATTTTTTTAATGTCCACGAAAATAGTAACCACGACCATGAATTCGTGGAATTTTTCAAGTTAGCATATCAATAGTTGGTTACAAGTTATAGGGTTTACAAGTTTAAAATGTAGATGTTAGCCTGGCATATTATTACTGCCAATTCTTGCTTTGGTTGACGTTTTGAACTTGTAAAGCAGGATGTATTATTTCGTAAGAACAGTGTCCTGTTTCTGCTGATGGAGTACATACTATTATATTTGATACTTGTCTCCTCACTCTGTTTAATAAATTAAAACAAACAATTGAACCTTCTATTTCAAAATGAGATCTGAAAAATCCAAACCAACTCTTTTCACTTTTCTAAATGTTTCCTGGATACCCAATTGCTACACTAGGCCATGGTTTACTGAAATATTTCTTAAATTGCAAAGAAAACAATTAGTCAATGCTAGTCAATGTGATCGCTAATAGAGCATTTCGTTTGAGTAAGATAACACATTGCGGTTGTTTTTTTTTAATTCCCCAATCTACATACAAAACTTTGCGGATTCATCTGAGAAAATGAATGTCAAAGAACAAATCCATTTTTTAAATTATTTATTCATTTAAATTAATTACAAACTGATCTTTGAGTTTTGGACTAAAACTGACAAAGACAGAATGACTATAATTCATCCAGAACATTCATTACTCTTGGACTTGACTGGTAATGGAACATTTAGGACTAATTTGTATTTAATTCACAATAATGTAAGTGTCTTTTAAATTTTCACTTTGGATTCTGTGGAAATAAATTTAAGTAACGTTTGTTTTGTTTGGCTTCTTTCTGTTACTTAGTTTACGAACATAGAATGATAGCAATTAGACAGAACTTTTTCTCAACTAGGCATGAAAGATCATACAAATATTTGAAGGCATGCAAGTGATAAGGGAGGTTGCAATGTGAGTTTCCTTTGTCAATTTATTTTGTTACATCGCATCGTGTGCTTCCATCGGCCATTTACATTGTCAAAACCACATCCTGTGTTTAACTATCTGATGTGTCTTTTAATGCCGTTATGTATATCTCATTTAATTGATTATGTGCTAGTTTTAATTGTTTTATTTCATCACATGCTATTGTATTGATGGACTTGACCTTGTCCAAAATCAAGAGTTCATTTTTGCTTGACCTGACTGATTTGATTCTTTTGTTCAGTGTAAACAATTAATACATAGCTAAATTATTCTCTGTGTTAATGGATAACAGGATCATTGTCTATATAAGAGATAAATATGTTTATTTGGGTCAAAGGTTTGGCGTTTCTTAAGTGAAGTATACACAATCCCAATCCAGGTTATTGTTTTGTAAATATCGTTATCATTCTAGCTGGCTAATGTCAATTAGGAAATTTTTATATAAGAAAAGGAAAAGCTAATTGTGAGCTGAGGTCAAGTATAGAACAATAGAATCTTATAATTGTGAGGAATTAGTCATTCGTGTTTTAACATCTAGCACTTTAAGGTTGTACTATCATGAGACCAGTCGAATTTTATTTTATTCAAATTACTGAACTCAAGTTTTTATTTTCTCTAGAAATAGAACAGTGGTCTTATAAAATACTTGGATAAAGCCATTTTTACTGAATTTAAATCTGGAATTATATTAGTGTGATTCAGCAGAATACGGTTGACACAATCAACACTTAACAAGCTATAAAACACACATACCTCATCGCCTTCAGGTTTGGATTTCTTCGAGACTTGTACTGAAATTTATTCAGGACTTTAATTTATTAGGACTTTAGTCTGTAGTTCTTGGATTTTTGTGGGATTTAATTTGGGATACCGACAAATGTTTTTTTTTTATTTTCACTCTGTATTCTAGAGAAATAAAATCATTTGTTAAATTTTACAAAGCTTTCACTCTCTGTTACTTATTCGAAGAATATAGACTCATAGCAATGGAATGAAGGTATGACGAAAACAAAATTCAGCCATTTTTTTCTCAACAGCTGGTCTGACGTCATTTTGAAATATTGAATAAACTTCGTACACGGCAGTGTCCATAATCCTTGTCCGGTTGTCTCTGCTTGAAAAAATATATTGAATGTAAGGGTATCTCTTTACGTTTAAGCTATAAAAAACACATAGAAAATAAAAGAAGCAATGAAATATTTATTACAAATAACATTTACCAAATCAGATTCATGGTCGTATAAATCCAGATGCTATTTCTCAAAACCATGAATAGGAATATTTAAGTTAGATCAATACATCTCAAAATTTTACATTTAGCTGCATGGAGTACACGCAGAAACATAATTTAGATCCTTGAACACCATAGTCTAAAAAAATCAGAGATGTATAGTCTTTTAAAAATCATTAGTAGTGAGGTGGGATATCCTGGCGACAATGGAAAATCCAGCCAAAAAGGGCTTGGGACACTATAGCGACAGCCAGGTGGGACACTATAGCGACTACAGGTGGGACTGTATAGGGGCAAGGGAAATTTGAACATGGTGGGACTGTCTAGCGTCAAGGGAAATTTAACATAGTGGGACTGTATAGCGTCAAGGGGAATTTAACATAATGGGACTGTATAGCGTCAAGGGGAATTTAACATAGTGGGACTGTATAGCGTCAAGGGGAATTTAACATGGGAACTATTTGGGACTATATAGCCTCAAGAGAAATTGAACAAGGTGAATATTATTTGTATTTGGGTCTGTATAGCGGCAAAGGAAATGGAGGCAAAGAAAACAAATATCTTTTCGAGGTATATGAGTGGCCCTGAAAACAAATCAGACAATATACACAAAGAAGGAAAGGAAAACAAAACAAGGATAATTAAGAACACCATACATTCTATGTGAAATATGTTCATTGTTTTCATTCATTCATCAATTTAATAAAAAGATAGTGTGATATTTATTGTCGACTGACTTCTTAACATATCTCAAATTTAAGGGATGTCCTGTGTTTCTTAGCACACGCTACAAACAATGTTGCCAAGTTTTAACAAATCTAAGTCGAAGAGGAAAAAGAGCAGCACCAAAACGTGCTTTGTTCTATCGACAGTCTAAGCTGTGTGTTTTGATTTGAAATTCAAAGTTAACCATATGCAGGGTCGTAAAGTGCAATGTCACTCGCGTCAGTCATTGTTACATTGTTACAATTCTTCCCAACGTGTGTTTTGGCTCTGTTTTATTTTTTTTTCAAAGTTAGCCATAATCAGTTTTATACAGTGCAAGATCACTCGCATCATGAATGAAATAGTTTCGTATTTGTTTCCTTTCTAAAAAAAGGTAGATCTCATGCTTAAAAAAATTTCCATGACACATTGCAGTGCCAAAAATAAAGATAAAGCGCCGATACCTGAATTGTACAAGTTTGTCAACTCAAGATTTTATTTCATCCAATGATTTACTGATTGACTATTTGTAAGGATGTAGCGTTTAAAAAACAAATTACATGACAAATGAAAAGTATGGTACCTACTGATTAAAATGTTGGAGAGGTATCTTCAAACGGGAACATCTACCATTAGGATTTCAATCAAACGTATTATGACGAAGAGAGAGAGAGAGAGAGAGAGAGAGAGAGAGAGAGAGAGAGAGAGAGAGAGAGACTATGTTATACTTACTTTTAAAAAGAATCAGGACACTTACGCTTGATTTTGTGGTATATTTATCCTTAAAAAAATAAAAAAAAAGATACATCCCACTTAGAAAATCAAATCGATAGGAATGGTCCACGATTTGAAAATATCTCCAGAGTGAACCGATGAAAAATACGACTAAAACTTTCTCACAAAATAGTTAATCCAAATACTCTGTGATGTATTTGACTATAAAAATTGACATAATTTCTGTGGAATCGCCCAGGGTACGATTGTTCTTGCTTTAGTTTTACTTCTTTTTTATATAAATAATCTAGCGGTGAAACACGACCTATCTCGAAGCTAGGTGAAGAGCTGAAGTCAATTCGAAGTGAACGCGGTAAGAAAATTAGTCTAGCCAATAAAATTGTTTATGATGAGTGATGCAATGTTTTGTACGAAGGTAGTATGGCAAAATAATAAATACGCTCTCAAGTTGTTCCCATTGCAGTGCAGACTAGACTGTGAACTTGAATCCCTCCGTTGTGTATTGTAACATATCTTCTTACCAAATCAACTACTGAATGGTCACAGTACTCGTACCATTTCGTTTTACATCAGCTACTGAGCGATCACAGTACTGGTTCGCATTTTGAAACTGACAATTTATTTGTATCTCACTGAAACATTTTGACGTACACATTCACATCGGTATAGTCAGGAGTGGTGCAGTATTAAGTGGCATTGTTTTTTATTTCTTTTTTTTTCTTCTTTTCTTTTCAATCTTGTGAATCTGGGATTTGTACGAATTACCAAAGCAAGTTCAGTTAATCTCAATGATAAAAACCTGTCTGTCTATTGATGTGAATATTTACATAAAAAACAATATGACCTGCAAAACACAAAGATATACGGCAAGCATGATTATAATGAACACAACAACACCTAACTGTAGTAACAGAGATGTTTTTCTTCACGTCTGCGTAACTTAGAGTTTCAATCCACTTTCAAGATAAACTTGGTATCCTTTTGTGAGCGTAAAATTAAAATACTGAAGAAACTTAAGGGCTTTGCTATAGACTATAGTATAGATAATTTCAACAACAAACTAAACAACATAAATACCGTTACAACAATAGAAAGCCCGAAATCGTCTATTAAAAAAGAACTGTGTTTTAGAAAATAATCAAAGATTAACCATGGCTAAGCAATAAAACCGAATTTAAGAAAGGTAATGACATTTGTATATAGGCCTTTCACTTTGATATTGTATGCGGATGTAATCTGCCATGTATTAACAGCTTGAAGAATGGTATACGCAAAGAGAAACCTCAATGCAAACTGACGTTTTCAGATTTGTTCCTTTTTTTGGGAACACACCTAAACACTATTCAAGGAAAATACACATATCAAAACAAACCATACAATTCACACACAGGCAGAAGCCAAAACGCAAATCTACTAATCAAACGATAGAAAGAAGTATGTGTAAGTGTCAAAAGCTAAAGTCATATAACTTTGTACGGTTTGTAACCTTCCACTTGGGTTAATGTGTAATATAAATTATTATCACAAGCAGAATTGAAACATAGCTTGACAGTTGTTGTTTATATAGATTAACTCAAATTCACAACTTGCGTTGTCTCATACTTTGGTCTCGGGAAGGATCCCCTTTGTAGGTGTAGCAACTTTGGTAAGAGTAGAAGTCGTTGTCGCTGCTGTCAAATAAGAGCAGATTATTTAAAAAATGGATCTAGTATTTTATATTTTTAAAAACATCAATTAAAGAAATAAAGTTGTTGGTAGACGTCGTGGTCAGCAACAAAGTAAAAGTGACAGATAGAATGAGACATCGTAGTCGAGAAGCGTACTTCTGGAGTACGTACGTGTCCTAACGTCACCTTCTCAATCACTCTTGATGCAAAAGAAATGCCATCTCCGCGCGAGACCATGCGGCTACTATCCTACGGATGTCATTCAATCCAAAGTAACCTCCTGGTATCTAAATGAACTTGTGAAAGACGAATATTCGTTCCATGTGCGCTCGCCTGAATACTTTAACTTTAAAAGTTGATTCCAAACTTTCAAAGAAAATTGGCCAACATATCTACCTGGACCAACTCCTGAAGAATTAGCCAGAGCCGGATTGTTCTACTTGGGCGAAGTTGATAAAGTCAGGTGTTTCAGTTGTGGTGTGTCAATTTACGAGTGGGAACAGAAGGATTCCGCTTACCTGGAACATGCTCGATGGTCTTCGAATTGTCACTACCTACCTTTAGTGGGACTTAGTGATTGAAAGTTACAATACTGTACCATGTCGTTTAACAAACCAGTTGGGCATGGAGACAAACCTAGACCAGCATATAAACATTCTTTAATATATACTACTCTAAAACTCTAAAACATAATATTCAAGGAAGCGAATTGCAAGAGAAAATATGCAAGGAAGTTTGGCAGGGACTTGCTACAGAAAAATCTCAATTGGTGACGGTAGAACTTTTGTGTCGTGACATTCACAAGAGAAAAGTGACAAAAATCAATCAACGTGTCAGATTTTTCTGGATTAAGTGAACCTTCCACAGATTCCAATTTAGACCGTTTACATCTGAAGATGTTTTGATCTTTCTTAACCGTGACCCTGAATGGCAGTGGCCCGAAATTACACATGTTAATCACTTTTGCTTTTGGAGAAGATTTTAAATAATTCTGTGCAGATTATACACTTATGGTCTTCGACAAGAAAGGATAATAAAATAGAACTACCATGCCACAATCTGTATCACTTGTGATAAAACAAATTCCGTGGAAGGATATCAATGTGAACATTCACACGGTGGAGGATTACAAACACTTATTACGAGAACTGTGTCCCATCCATTGGGGTCGACGTGTAGTGTGTGTTTTAGTGACTCGCTTTCTGGGATTTCGTTTACCTGTCGATTTCTTGTGGACAGTTTACGAACAATACTTACAAAGACAGTATGGTGACTCCTATAAATGTCCCAACCTCTAAAAAATAAAAAAATATTCGTCAAATTTTACGCACGGAAGCGGTGTACGAGGATGTGTGTGTAGCTTGTGGTGCTCTTAAAGAAACGGTGAATGACATTCTGTATGCTGAATTTGATACCATAGAATTCAACAGTTTGAAAGAAGTCATTCTAGACTATTAGAAACTATGGAAGCCCCTTGTCCTTCTTTGAACAGTAGAGAATCAATGGAAATGGAATTGGAGGCAAATCCCCAAGACCAAAAAGAAGAAGTAGTGATAATGCAGTCCTTATGGCCAGAACAGAAACAACATTTAGTCACCTGTTTCGCCAAACACTTGGAGGATAAAATGAGGGACATGATTAAGAAAGATTGTTATGGATGTCAAAACGATCATCCCAGTCAAATTCAACTCAATAAATGTATGATGATGAATCAAGAAGAAAAATTGGACGATTATCTGAACGAAGCTTTTAGTGTCATCTCAGAAGAAACCGTGTTACTTCAGTGATATAAAGACTTGCGTGATCATTCCTCTCCTCCATTGTTTGCTCTAGAAATTGATCATATCGAAGCTCTCTTGGCCAAGATTAAGGGAACGAAGCAAACAAACAGTTACTTTTCAAGCAAAAAGTCTAGATCGAATTGATGACTTATCATCATCTGTGACGAAAAAAAGGCCACACAAAAGCTGGATACTTGGGAACTGTATTACCTTTTAAACTGTAGTTCGTACACTGCTTCTTGGTATCAATGTTTGTTAGTTGAAAATAAATGTGTATTGTTAGTTGTTTCTTATTTGAATAAAAAAAGTCTTTTGAAACCAATGCGTCTGTCGTTTGTTTTACATTTTTCTTAAATATAGATGCTCTTTGACTTCTTTCTATCCCTAGATTTTGGATTGTAGATTATATTGGTTTTTTTGCTGCTTCCCCGTGTGGGGATAGTAAATTTTATATTTTATTTTGGCTTCTTCCCCGTTTGTGGATGGTAGATAGTGTTACACGCACAGGGGTATTCACTTGACCGAGCGGTGTCAAAACCCTGGCGCGAGTCACGCTGGAAGTCATAAGTTTTCCCCAAATTTCCAAAGACTTCCATACAACTTGAGTTGTAAAATGGAAAGAAAGACGTGTCTGCTAAAACTAATAATCTTTGCTCTAATCAATTGGCGACCCAGAGGAGACAACTTGCCCAAACGTCCATTAACTGCACCTTTGCATGGTTTTTATTCATTATCATCCGTTTTCCGTACCGATAGCTTGTCATGCCATAGAAATTATACCAGTATTCCCTTACTAATTGGGAAATATTTAACTGCGCGACCCTAGGCCAGTCAATCCACAGAATTTCCGGCGTATCACGCTCATATACATACGCCCATTTTCCACTATGGCCACATAAACGGTACCTACCAAGTTCCAACTTGTTGATTCCATCCTATAATTTACTGATTTCCAACCATAAATGCTGCCTTTTCAATCACAATACTTGTATACACCGCTGAATTTTAATATGGACTATGTTACTAAAAGGGACAGTCATTCGGCTTGTACCCAAAATCACTACTAACGAACCCAGCATGGTTCAAATTCACTAACCCATACTCCAAATTTATTACAATAGTATGATATTGGATAGTAGATTATGTGATTCGTTTTGGTTGCTTCCCGTGTGTGGATGATATTGGATTGTAGATTAAATGGTTTGTTTTGGCTGCTTCCCGTGTGTGGATAGTAAATTATATGTTTTATTTTGGCTTCATCCCCGTTTGTGGATGGAAGATTGTATGATATTGGATAGTAAATTATGTGGCTTGTTTTGGCTGCTTCCCATGTGTGAATGGTAGATTGTGTGATTTTGGATAGTAGATTAAGTGGCTTGTTTTGGCTGCTTCCCGTGTGTGGATAGTAGATTGTGTGATTTTTGATAGTGGATTAAGTGGTTTGTTTTGGCTGCTTACCGGTGTGTGTATAATAAATTGTATGTTTTATTTTGTCTGTTTCCCGTGTGTGTATAGTAAATTGTATGTTTTATTTTGGCTTCATCCACGTTTGTGGATGGAAGATTGTATAATATTGGATAGTAAATTATGTGGGTTTTTTTGGCTGCTTCCCATGTGTGAATGGTAGATTGTGTGATTTCGGATAGTAGATTAAGTGGCTTTTTTTTGGCTGCTTCCCGTGTGTAGATAGTAAATTGTATGCTTTATTTTGGCTTCATCCCAGTTTGTGGATGGAAGATTGTATGAAATTAGATTGTAGATTATGTGGTTTATTTTGGCTGCTTCCCGTGTGTGGATGGTAGATGGTGTGATCTTGGATAGTAGATTAAATGGTTTGTTTTGGCTGCTTCCCGTGTGTGGATAGTAAATTGTATAGTTTGTCTTGATATGTGTATTTTCCCTGTTCCACCCTTGAATAGTGTTCAGGTGTGTTCCCAATAAATAAAAAAGGAACAAATTTGAAAAAGTCAGTTTGAATTGAGGTTTCTCTTTGCGTATACCTTTTTTTTTTCAAGTTGTTAATACATGACAGATTACATCCGCATAGAAGATCAAAGTGAATGGCCTATGTACAAATGTCATTGCCTTTCTTAAATTCGGTTTATTCCTTAGCCATCGTTAATCTTTAATTATTTTTTTTAAACGCATATCTTTTTAAATAGACGATTTCAGGATTTCAATTGTTGTAACGGTAACGGTATTTATGTTGGTTAGTTTGTTGCTGAAATTATCTATACTATAGTCTATAGCAAAGCGCTTAAGTTTCTTCAGTATTTTAATTTCATGTTCACAAAAGGATACTAAGTTTGTCTTGAAAAAGGATTGAAACTAAGTTACGCGGACGTGAAGAAAAACATCTCTTTGTTACTACAGTTAGGTGTTGTTGTATTCATTCTAATCATGCTTGCCGTATATCTTTGTGTTTTCCATGTCATGTTTTTGATGTAAATATTCACATCAATAGACAGGAAACTTGGACTTTTATCCTTGAGGTTCACTGAACTTGCTTCGTTAATTCGTACAAATCCCAGAAAAGAAACAAAAAACCATGCCGCTTAATACTGTACCATTCCTTACTATACCGATGTGAGTGTGTACGTTAAAATGTTTAAGTGAGTTAAAAATAAATTGTCAATTTCAAAATGTGAACCAGTACTGTGACCGTTCGATAGCTGATGTGGTGAAATGAAATGGTACGAGTACTGTGACCATTCAGTAGTTGATGTGGTAAGAAGAAATGTGACAATACACAACGGAGGGATTTAAGTTCACATTCCTTGTCTGCACTGCAATGGGAACAACTTGAGAGCGTATTTTTTAATTTGCCATACTACCTTCGTACAAAACATTGCATCACTCATCATAAACAATTTTATTTGCTAGACTAATTTTCTTACCGCGTTCACTTCGAATTGACTTCAGTAGCTCTTCACCTAGTTTCGAGATAGGTCGTGTTTCACCGCTAGATTATTTATATAAAAAAGAAGTAAAATTGAAGCAAGAACAATCGTAACCTGGGCGATTCCACAGAAATTATGACATTTTTATAGTCAAATACATCACTTCCTATTTGGATTAACTGTTTTGTGAGAAAGTTTTAGTAGCATTTGTCATCGGTTCACTCTGGTGATATTTTGAAATAGTGGACCTTTCCTATGGATTTGATTTTCTAAGTGGGATGTGTGTTTCTTTGAATTTTTCTAAGGAAATATATACCACAAAATCAAGATGCTCCCGTTTGAAGATACCTCTCCAACATTTTAATCAGTAGGCACCATACTTTTCGTTTGTCATGTAATTTGTTTTTCAAACGCTACATCCTTGCAAATATTCAATCAGTAAATCGTTGGATGAAATAAAATCTTGAGTTAACAAACTTGTACAATTCAGGTATCGGAGCTTTATCTTTATTTTTTATACTGCAGTGTGTCACGGAAATGTTTTTAAGCATGAGATCTACCTTTTTTTTAGAAAGGAAACAAATACGAAACTATTTCATTCATGACGCGAGTGATCTTTCACTGTACAAAACTGATTATGGCTAACTTTGAAATAAATAAGAACAGAACCAAAACACGTTCGGAAGAATTGTAACAATGAAACAATGACTGACGCGAGTGACATTGCACTTTATGACTCTGCCTATGGTTAACTTTGAATTTCAAATCAAAACACACAGCTTAGACTGTCGATAGAAAAAAGCACGATTTGGTGCTGCTTTTTATTCCCCTTCGACTTAGAGTTGTTAAAACTCGGCAACATTGTTTGTAGCGTGTGCAGAGAAACACAGGACATCCCTTAAATTTGAAATATGTTAAGAAGTCAGTCGACAATAAATATCACACTACCTTTTATTAAATTGATGAATGAATGAAAACAATGAACATATTTCACATAAAATGTATGGTGTTCTTAATTATCCTTGTTTTGTTTTCCTTTCCTTCTGTGTGTATAGGAGATTGTGAGATTTTAGTTTCCTTTCCTTCTGTTTTAATAGGAGATTGTGTGGTTTGTCTTCAGGGCCACTCGTATACCTCGAAACGATATTTGCTTTATTTGCCTTCATTTACTTTGCCGCAATACAGACCCAAATACAAACAATATTCCCATTTTCAATTTCCCTTGAGGCTATATAGTCCCAAATAGTTCCCATGTTAAATTCCCTTTGACGCTATACAGTCCCACTATGTTAAATTCCCCTTGACGCTATACAGTCCCACTATGTTAAACTCTCCTTGACGCTATACAGTCCCACTATGTTAAATTTCCCTTGACGCTATACAGTCCCACCATGTTCAAATTTCCCTTGTCGCTATACAGTCCCACCTGGCTGTCGCCAAAGTGTCCCAAGCCCTTTTTGACTGGATTTTCCATTGTCGCCAGGGTATCCCACCTTACTACTATCATTGGATTTAAAGGTAGAACATATGAATAAATAACACGCAATCTCGATGCATAAAGACCATGCAAGATATACATTGTATATTTAACAAATTTAGTATTTTAGCTAGTCTTGGAATGGATTCAAATTTTCTATGAAAGTATGAGTAGTTCCAATATTATATTTAGTAATATATGAGTTTAGGAATACGTACTAAATAGATTTAGTGATACGTCCTATGCGGGTTTAGTGACGCGTTTAAACATATTCTTTGATTTAAAACATGCGCGTTGTAAGATTGTTCATTCGAAAGAATTAAGTATGGAGAATTTTCCTTTGATAAATTAACGTATTATATATAAGTGATGTTAACATATCTGTATGACCTGCTATTTTCCTATCTTTGTATTCTATTGATACAGTTACGTATCTATGACAAATAATCGTTTCAATTTTTAAAATCACAAAGGTAAGTCTAAAAGTTCAAAATAAATAAGTATATTTTCATCTTAAGTATTAAGCGATTAAGGAATTATGTGGATATCACGAAATATTTTCATCTTGTTTACCTTTATTATTATAGATCAGGATGTCAATGCGCCTATCACATGCCATGAGAGAAAAAAATATTATCTACCCTACCTTACCGTCTAAGAAGCCAGCAAGGCCTTAGCGCTGATGTACATGAGCAAGGAAACCCAAAGAAAGGCATTTTTACCAACTGGAAAATCGAAATCTTCAGAACAAATTCGTTCGTTAAATTTTAGAGTGAGCAGCGAGAAATTTCGTTCATGTATGACATTCATAGTATGACTTGATCTATCATTTTTTTGATCATATTGCTATTTTAGAGTTATCATACTATCGTACATTGCCGTACAGGTCATCATAATTAGGAGTCTTATCATGCCATCGTACATTGCCGTACAGGTCATCATAGTCTGGAGTCCGAAAAGTTTAATATGCAATCTCTGTCTGATGCCTTCGATTTTATATTTTCTACTATAAATCAGGAACGTACACCTTTTCATCAATCTATCTATAACAAATTATTATTAATTTTATAAAGCAATGTCACCTTTAAACATGTAGAAACGATGTTAATAAACGGCAAGTGTTGTCACGTTTAAGTATGTAAAAGTAGACATTAATATTATTTGCAAGCAAGGTTACCTATATTGATACTAAATTGGTTGTGCGTGACCTCCCTTGATTCATAAAAAAATTATGCAATCACTGTTGATCTAGTATCTTTGAGACAGAAATGTTTCATGGAAGATAACAACAAGCATTAGCATCGAACAATCATAAATTGTTCTGCTTCTAAAACTGATAATTGATATTGCTTAAATGTTAATTTGAAAGCCAGTCATTTGTAATACTTATATCGATTACATCAACATAAGATTAAAAAGCGGCTACTTAGTAGCTAAGATGAAACAAGGTGACTGCATCATATTAGAAAAACGTGTTATAATAAGGATGCATACTTATTATTCAAAAGGTCCCTATCGAAATCTGTTCATTCACAACTGCTAACTCATTTTTTTTTATGGCACTCTGTCTGAACGATAACATTTCTGTGCAAATGTTATGTTTTGCAGAATAGATCATCTGCACTTGAATCGGGACGAGTTACACTTCGAACGGATCGATACTTTGGTTACAACACTGATAAATTATTTTAACATAACTTCAAAGATACACATATGGCCAACACATTAAGGGAGTACTCAACACATATGGCCAACACATTGAAAGAGTACTCAACACATACAACCAACACATTTAAGAGAGTACTTAACACATATGACCAACACATTGAGAGAGTGCTCAATACATATGACCAACCCATTGGAAGAGTACTCACATATATGACCAGCTCATTGAGAGAGTACTTACACATAGGACCAACACAGTCAAAGAGTATTCAGTATGTTCTAGAGAGTGCGTTGAAATTGATATATCAGAATCGGATTTTAGTTGATGGTAATCAATACATGTGCACAGTGTAGTGGATACATGTAAGGTTTATCCTAGGTCTCTTTGCTTGAAATATATATTAGAAAATCAAATTCAAATATCTGATCATTCTTTGTTTTTGAAACTTTACGCACATGCACACATACAGACAGACATACCTATATACAAAACGAGACGCACATAATTGTACACTTACAATATGACTACATGACCTGCAATGCGATATTTTAAAGTATAATAATAATTTTGGGGTCAGGATTCCTGAATCATTATATAGATACAAATTTGTAAATATTTAGGATATAAAACATTTTGTTCGCATTAGACTAGAACTTATTTCTCACCACCACCACGTCAGATTTTTCAGTAAGAGAGCATGAAAAGGTGTTTGGTAGTAAACATGTACTTTTGTATCTCTTCTACCATGTTTTCTTCTATATACCACTTCCTTATTTTCTTAACATGACACATGCGTGGTTTTGTTTTTGGCCGAGTAAACTAATTGTTCAGAAAGCTATAAAGTATATATATATATTTGTTTCAGAAAAATTTTTTCCCCATTTTTCTCCGCCTCTGATTTCATGAGATATGGCGGAAACAATAGCTTAAGTAGTTACATTCATAACTAAATCACCAATTTTGTATTATTAGAACATTATCTGTTACACTCATTCATAATTGACTTCACTGACGAGCACATGGCGCAGCCCCGATTATCCGAGTTGTCTTAAGCGCTCGCATTTTCGTTTCACTGTCATCCCACCTCTGTCCGCTTGGTTGCGCGTCTGTCTGTGTATTTCAGAAAGATTGCCGGTAATGGTGGGTCTTTGGTTCTTATTGCGGTTTTCATGGGATCTTGGTCTATCATTTATACTGGTGCCATGCATCCCCATTTATATAATTTCTTGTGCCAACAAAGAGCGTTAAGACCACATTAATAATATAAACGAATATAATGTGGATATAACTATTTTATTAAAATCCAGAATGAATTGTACAAGAAATAAGCCGATCACTTATTAGATTTCTGTCGCGTTCTTACAATAAATACTCATCTGATCCGCATTTTTACTAAAGAATCGAGCTAAAAATCATTCCTCGTCGGTGTAAGATACCACGTTATTTGTTAAGGACTGTAGCCATACATACAACATTCCGATCTTTTCTACATAATCAATGGCAAGCAAACGTCGATAACATACTAGTAAATTAAATAGCATGAAATACAGTAGATGATTCCTAATAATGACGGAAATTGGTTTGTATAGCAACTCTATGATCGTATACTCAGTGATAGGAAAGAGCGAAAACCTACACATTTTGTAAAAGTAGACAAATAATATATTTCCCTAGAAACCAAAGTGAAAATTTGAATAGAACTTACAGTTAATGCTAATTAAATATCAATTGTCCAAAACGTTTTATCACCAATCCAATAAAATAAAGTTCCAATAGAATTCGAGTGATATTTCAAAATAGATAAAAGTCGGTTATTGATATTGGTGTGCTTGTAGTCTCAAATGTACTAACGTAACAATGACCTAAAAATGTGATGCTGGGTAACTGTCTCCTTAGGTGTATCACAGTAATATAACCCAAAATGTCCTTGTTTAAATTTACTATGATTCCCAATCAATGTCTCGGTCCAAGATTATCATTTATGAGTCCTTTACGTTTATGTCGAAAAATAATTGGATTCAATAAGTTCCAACTCAAATAAAAAAATTAACACAACAATAAGACTGATTTCTGATTGAGATGTTACTGCATGAATGACTAAATTTTGGTAAACAAAATTCTAAAGCCCTCTTCTTGACCTGGATAGTATTTTCTGGAGATACTATAACTTATATTCTAGAAGATTACGTTACTAACATTATAATATTGAACATGATAAATATAATGTCCTTGAATCAGACAACGTTAAAGATCATAATATTTAAGACACGCTCTTATAACAATATAAGGTATGCATTATTAATTTTAATAAAAATAAGAACCGTATCTTTAGTCAGGAAGTCACTTAACTTGACTTTGGACACGGTTAAACAAACAATACAAGTTGAATATATAACACCTGATAAAACGTTATAACGAAACAGTAGAACGGTGTGCATAATGTTTTTTGATTTTTTTGTAGATTTTTATAGGGAGAGAGAAATACAGAGTGTATGTTGTGATTTTGTGTGATTTGGATTTGTAACGTAGCTTTAACTATTTTTTAGTCATATCACTAAGATGCCTGCAGTGTGGCAGTTTATTGTGATGTCAAGCACTGGGGCATCTAACCACTAGAGCACCGGAGAGAGAGAGAGAGAGAGAGAGAGAGAGAGAGAGAGAGAGAGAGAGAGAGAGAGACTGTTAAATTAAAGTTAAGGGTTTTCAGATACTCAGATATTAAAAGAATCTAAAGATTTCACACAAATCTGGTTGCTAGGATGCCACGGTACTTCTTTACATAGGTAACCACGTTCGACAAAGAAGTAAATCAGAACAAAAGCGTGGGTTATACTTTTAGGCTACTGAATATCATTCCATACATTTGGAGCTCCAAAGTTTTAAAATGGGTGCAACATATTCAGTATCAAAATCCTAATTATATAAAAGGCTAACATTACGTACTGTTACCAAGAAAATGTTATAATCAGACAAACATTTAATTGTCATCCATTCATTTACGAACTGGAAGACATGAATGGGAGGTTATCTCTGTATGACACATACAATGACAGATACAAAACAACACAGATTTTTTTGAAGATCAAAAGAGTGAAGGATAAAAATAGTTATTCCATGCACAATAAGGCGTGATATACTGATATCGTGTTTACAATATAGACAATAACCATTGTTAGAAACACAATGCCTTCCCTGAAGAAATGAATGAATACTTTAATATATGTGATGATGATTGTAAGTACGGGTCATTCAAACAAATAAAATGCATAAGACTGTAGCTTGTCTAGGATATCTTAAACAAGATAAAACATGAAAAGTAATACAAGTTACATCAATGCATCGCAATAAAGTGTTACTCAACTTTTACCCATAAATGATCTACACCATAAGTATTGCATTGTTCCTGGATAAACAAACATTATGAAATATCTACTCGCATATACACAAAATGACGAAAATCAGTCGCGTTTTGAAGTGTCTGTAACTTGGACATTGATGAAATAATATCCATAACACGTTTTATAGAACAAAGACATAAACATTGTGATGATAATGTTGGCAGACATTTCATTTAGAGGTCTAATATTAATCGACACATAGAGGGTAAAACGGGTTTCAAAGTGTTCAAAGTGAAACAGAGAAAGACCAAGGAAGGGAATGGAAAACTAATACTGTATTACAGTAAGGTCGAAATAAAAAGATCAGAGACAAAAAGCAAGAAAGAGTCCAATGCAAATGTAATAAAACATGAAAGTTGTTTTCAGCTTGTTTAGATAAGAAAACTCGATTTCAGATGTAATTTTATAATACATAAATACGTACTTTAATAAATTGTACTAGGAATATGACACTCACGCATATATCAGAGTTCAAAAGACACTAAACTAATTTCCTGTTTATATTAATGGCAAATACTGAGACTATTTTTATAGTGATAATTTAATAAAATTGAATTTAGTAACAAAATAATAAACGCTTTGTATTTACTCAATCAAATATCAGAACCAATTACTGCTCCTGAAACGGATTTTAGATTTAATAATACACAGCTGCGTCACTTTATGTCCGGCCACTTCATTCCACTTTAATGTCTGTACCACTTTAATGTCTGTACCACTTTAATGTTTGTACTAATATTGACACGGTGTTTAGGCATTCAAACTCAAATTCAATTACAGACCTTCAAATATTTGTATAGCTACACTTTACAGTCTGAGCTAATGAAGCGATGGACATATTTAAAGCACATTTTACATGTGATTCCGGCTAAACAATGTCAAATATTGTAACTTATTGAAGTAATAGGTTTCATGTTTTGTTCATTCCTATATTTTTCACTTGAAAAATATTTTCGCAAGTTTTCACGTGTGAAAACAATATACATTATGTGAAAATATAAAATGTCCCATCATGCCATGCAACGCTTGATTGCGTGTGTCTAAAAAAGCTTTACCTTGAACAATAAAAAGTGCATTGTGATTTAGAAACTAATAAATAGAAACTGCCTTATGTCTCAGACGTGGAAATAAATCTTAGATAAAGAACTACGACCAGTCGTCATTCGAGTATCTCTAAAGTTATTTCCCTTTAACTCTTTCACAACAACGAGAAACCATGCATTGTTGAATCTGAATAGTTTTGTTTTCAGATAGGATAAATTAGTTTAAAAAATGACAAAATTGTAATTTAATGCTACAGGTTACGGCAACCAAATTCAACCGCTTTCTTAAGTCACGTACACAACAACCTCCTATTTCTGCCACACATCGTTTCAAGTAGTCCAAACAACACACACTGGAACCATTGTCAGTCCATTTTTCTGCCTCTAACGACATCCTCCTAGTAGAAATTAAATGCTGACTAAATCTATCGTTTTTTATCAGTTTCCGAATCTCCTACAGTTTGGAAACCTGATTATTCTTGGAGATTTCAACTTTCACATTGCCAGTCCTGTAAACCGATACACATCAAAACATCTAGATTCTGTTCATGTTTTCAACCTTGAACTATCACATAACCAACCAACCCATAAACATTGTCACATTTTATACTGGATTCTTCGTAGACCTAATGATAATATTCTACGGTCCACCCTTGTATTCCACGAACGTGAATCAGATCACCTGTACATTATATGCCATCTGTACGTATCCGTCCCTAACACTCCACCTTTTTTTTGCTACTAAGAGAAACCTCCGTATGATAAATCGAACCTAACTAATGCACGACATCACAACTTGCTTACATCCAACAGCAGAATAAATCGATAACTGCCTGCATTCAGTGCTTGAAAATCATGCCCTAGCCAGCAAGTGCAGATTATCAATTCAAAAGTGATATCGGTGGTATAGCAGTGTTAGGGACCATCTTCGCACTGCTAAATGAGACCCCCGTAAAGCAGAGAGGCTTTGGCTTTCCACCAGACTCACTAGTCATAAACAAATATATGATCCGCTAACGTCACAAACATAGTCCATGCAGAGGAATCAGCCCACTACAGTAATAAGATCGTGTTGAGTTCCAGCTGCAAAGGAGCTCTTCGAGATCACTAACAAACTAATGTCAAGGAACAAATTTACAACACTTCTAGCTACGTTCGCTCCAGTAGACCTACCGAGCCTGTTTGCAAATTACTTTAGTGACAAGGTACAAGCTATTAGAGATTAGCTTGCAACACAATTTAAATTAACTCGTCGTCACCATAGAGTTGCGATACGGAATGTCAGCGACAACGGTTAGCAACAATTGAACCTTACTCTTTGGATTTAGTACGGACAATCGTGACGAAGAGTGCACTAAAGTCACGTGAACTTGATCCAATGTTTCTTGAATGCTTAGATCCATTGTTGCTTTTACTAACTGATGTTCTTAATTCCCCTCTCTCTCATCCAGGGAATTCGTGTCATTTTTCAAAATTGCCATTGTAAAGCCTCTGCTGAAGAAACCATCACGTGACCATGACAATTAAAGGAACTACCGCCCAGTCTCTAATCGACCTTCCATATACAAAATCTTAGAAAGGTTGTTTTAACCCAACTTGTATCTCATCCGAATTTATGCAGTCTTTTAAGCAATGTACAGTCTACATAAGGCCGTTACCACAGTAATGAAACTACTCTTCTGAAAATAGTTAACGACATTATATTTGCTTTGGATAGCGGAAAGATAAGTCCTCGATTTGTCTGCAACATTTGACACAGTAGACCATGACATGTTACATCACCTCTCCAGCATATATTTGGCTTTCACAATAGTCTTATTGTGGTTTAAGTTTTTTTAGTCAACAGGACACAAATTGTATCTGCAAATGGAATACACTCCACTCCAGTTGGTGGTGTTCAAGAGTGGTCTGTTCTTGGACCTGTACTCTTTCATCTATACACTCTCAAGTGTCATAGACCATCATCCAATGGATATACAAGCATACACTGATGACACCCAAAAATAAAAATCTAGCCATCCAAGGAGTAGAGATCTGCATTTCTGATGGGAAATCACGGATGATACGTAACAAGCTGCAGATGAATGATGATACAACGGAGGCTATTCTGATCACAACACAAATACGTTATCATTCATTTTCGCTTCCTCCAACAATAAAAAGCAGTAACATTAACATTAAATTCACATATTCAGTTGAAAACCTAGGTGTAATTCTGGACATTGCACCAACATGTCATGAACATATGCAACGCTGGATATCTTGAGCTGAGACGCATCAGCTGCATTCGCAAATAAATTTCAGTTGATGCCACTAAAACACTTGTGTGTTCAGTAGTACTTTCAAGACTGGACTATCGTAACTCAGTTATGTCTGGCTGTAATGATATCTATCCCGGAATCTTTCAAAAGTTCAAAGCACAACTTCTCGAATTATCCTTAGAGAACCACTATCAGAGCACACCTCCCCGCTACTCTGTACCCTATACTGGCTATCCATTCGATCCAGAATCAAACACAATTTGTTTTCTGTGCTACGTTTTACTCACAGACTCCAGTCCAACATACCTATCTGGCCTCACCGATGTGTATACACCAGCAAGATACTTACACTCCTCTTCTGACAATCGTATACTCATTATTCCCACCATGAAAACGAAGTCATTTGGACAACGTTCTGTTGCATGCCATTGTCCAGCTACGTGAAACGAATCGTGCATTAAAATTGGACGCAATGACACAGCGTCCACGTTCAAGAGTGTTCTTAAAACTCACTTTCTTGTGAGTGCAAGAACAATCTTAAAAACCTGATTATGTGTCATACCTTAAATATTTTCACCATGTTCTTGTTTTCTAATTTTATAGTGTTTGTTTTCTTAAATGTTTATTTTTGGTAGTCATATCATTATAGATGTAAAGCGCTTAGAGCTTCTAACGATTGGGCGCAATACATTGTATCGACTCTCGTTAAAATATGTGTTTGCTCCCATAAGATGAACCTAATCCTGTATTAACATAGGAAATGGAAATAACCTCACGAGATTATACAGCAAGAGATGAGAGCATCTTTATATTGCCAGAAAAGAATGGCATGACACTTGGTGGTATCTCTGAATACAGAAAAATGTTAAGGACGACTGGACAATGAGTAGTATCCCTGAGTACAGCAACATGTTAAGGATGGCATGACTATGAATATTATTCCTGATTACAGCAACATGTTAAGGATAGCATGACAATGAATAGTATTCCTGAGTACAACAACATGTTAAGGATAGCATGACAATGAATAGTATTCCAGATTACAGCAAGATGTTAAGGATAGCATGACTATGAATAGTATTCCTGATTACAGCAAGATGTTAAGGATATCATGACTATGAGAAATGGTTAAGGATGGCATGACGATGCGTAGTATCCCTGAATACAGCAAAATGTCAAGGCGGGCATGACTATGTGTAGTATCTCTTAATGCTTCAAAATGTTACGGTGGGCATGACGATGTGCAGTATCCTTGAATACAGCTAATTGTTTAGATGATGTAACAATGAGTAGTATCCCTGAATACAGCAAAATGTTAGGATGGCTTGACGATGGGTATCATCCGTACGCACAGCAAACAGTTGAGGATGACATGACAACGCGTAGTATCCCTGATTAGTGCAAAAGGTTCAGGATGCCATGACGATGAGTAGTATCCATGCGTACAGTAAAAATGTAAGCATGGCATCAAAAAGTAGTTTTCACGCTTACATCTAAAGGGTAAGGATGGCATGACGATGGGTAGAATCCATGAGTACAGGAAAACGTTAAGGATGGCATGACAATGCCTAGTATCCCTGCGTACAGCAAAAGGTTAAGGATGACATGATAATGTGTAATGTTCCTTCTTACAGCTAAATGTTAAGGACTGCATGACGATGCTTAGTATCCCTGAGTACAGCAAAACGTTAAGCAATGCATGACTGAGTAGTATCTCTGATTACAGCAAAATGTTATGGATGACGTGGTAATGAGTAGTATCTCTGATTACAGCAAAATGTTACGGATGAGTAGTATCACTATGTAAAGCAAGTATGTGATTCGTTTAAACAGCTAATAACCATGATGTGTACGCACAAGAAGAAATGTTGTAGTAGACAAATAGCAAGTGTTTGAACACTGTGTAGAACAGAATGATTAAGTTGACGATTGTAATGCTGTTTCACTTCTTGAAATACCTTCAGTAGCTGATATGACGTTTATGGCAATAAATAACCTTGTAGACTTGTAGTAATGATTTTATCATTTATGACACAGGTGACATAACGACACTAGAAACAGAACAACTATTATCTAAATTTTTGGAGCCTATTGTATATCGTTATGGAGACAATATTTTAATTTACCAAGAAACTGTTTTCGTTTCAAGACTGAAAACAGGCGTTTTAAGAATTGTTTTAAAATTTAATTTTGTATGTAAGGTTTGTCCTTTTGTCTATTGAGCATGTGTAAACAAATACGTTTGACCCAAATGTGACTGTATCCCGCCTGTGTAGGTAATGTACATGGTAGTAAATTATTGCGATGCGTTACAAGATTTCGTATTGTATTTATCGTCTTACAGGCTAAGTTGAATAGGAAGATTACTTTCCACTGTACCTGGTACTGTAATTGAAATTTAATTGCCTTTTATACATTCTTTTAAAGTTTTTGTTCGTTTTCGTTGTATCTAGTTAGCATTCGTTAACATAAATCAACAGTACGTTTACTTCCTAGTTTGCTTGTTGCGTAATTCAATTGGTATAATGCGCTAATGCTCACTGGACTCGACACTCACTACATGTTTTAAAACTCTTATCCTTGTAAAAAAAATATTGAAATATTGCAATTCTTACCTTACAAAAATTATATAAGAATCAAAACAATACAAACTATTATTTTAATGCTTCTACTCGATGAAATAATAGAATAATAGAGAACAAAGGGAGACATTTAGTGGGAAAATCTCAAATTCACATCACAGAGATCCTTATGTATTAGGAAGTAATGGTCTCCAATGGTAAATCCAATTTAGTTTAATCATATTGCACTGTCACAATAGGATTATCATACTTACGTTGATCAGTATAGATGCATACTGAATGAAAGCTTATGTGTAGAGAAAACAATATGACCTGAGCGTTTTCTGCATATACGTGCATTTGAAACATGTGCTGTCAATTCAACACCATCTTTGCTATCCAAGGTTCCGATTTATTAACAATATATTCACGTTCATGCTTCAAGCTGACATTTTAGTACTTTGTCCTAGCCACATCTGTCGGATTTCATGTGTTGCCCCCCTTAGTATGGTATGCCAAATAACCGATTAAGTGTAACAGCGTGCAATGTTTATGGACCGAAAATGGTGGAAAGCAATTGACTTCTAAAGGACATGTTGTAAGTTTAACATAGAAAGTATGAATACGTACCAGAGATAAGCCATTACAGGTGTATTGGAGTGAAAGGTGGAAAATTGCTTGTTTAGCAATCCATTCCATTTGTGTGTTCTCCTTGTCTTAATCATGTAGGAAAAGAGTTTAAATTTGAGCAACCTAATATTGATTGGATGCGGTTGCTTGATCCAATGAAATGCATATCTGCTTATTCGCCAAGGTGTAGCTAAGGTTAACATATCGGAACAATGGCTAGCGACGATGATTCCCGATGTGGGTACGTGAGAAAGATTGCCATTAGCTTCTCGTGGGTCGGTGGTTCGTTTGGGTGGTTTCCGGGTGTTATTCCTCCACCATTTAAATTGACCGCCATGCATAGCCTATCTTGTGCTGAAAAATGACGTTAAGCCGTATACCAGCGATAACGAAATATGGCAAACACAAACGCATATGCTAAACTGTGAGCACACTCTCATTGGAGTCATACATACTCATTGCATTCTGTTAGTTTGTTCTTAATCCTTGTATGAATTAGACCATGTTCTCATTCGAACAGATAGCACTTTCGATAATAAATGTTGTCTCTTATCAATGTTAAAAAGTAAAGAGTAGTATTGTACAACTAAACCACAAAGCTTCTTATCTAGAAACTGCCAGGTGTCTTCCTTCAAGCCCGCGTCATAAGAAATAGCAATAACGAGAGAAATAAAAATGATGGCAGTAAACGCAGGAGTGCATACTGATATCAACTCCACTCGCGTAGTCTCCTACATTCAGGTCGATAGGGTCAATGAAGCATGACATATTGACCCAAGACCTGACGGCAAATGATTGATTAATTGATTAATTGAATTTTAACGGCGCACCAGCACTTTTAGGCTATTTAGCGCCATACAATATGTTATTTGTTTAAAAATAAGAAAGGTTTAATATCGACCAGCGATACAAAAACAACATATTAGTTAAATATAAAATGTTAAGATGTTGGTAACAGGAAAATATGAAGCTTCCTAATCAACGGGGGATGTAAATGGTGTATGTTGATGATAAGATGTTGTAAATAAGAGGCGGTATTTGCATTAGTTAAAAATGCTTTTAGGTGATGTCATACAAGTTATAGTTTAAAATAAAAAATTACTTCCTTCAGGAAATCTAAAATACTAGTGATTTGTATAGTATCAAAAAGTTCCTTCATGTCATCTACATTATAGTATTTATCATGCGTAGGTTGCAGGTCGGAACACTCAGGTCATAAAGTGTTTAATAGTGAATGGTTCATTGCAAGGAACGCACTCTGGTGGATCTTCACCTTTTAGTATGTGGGAGTGGGTAATGTATGTATGACCGATTCTGATTCTTGCAATGACAGCCTCCCTACAGATAGATCTTGTCACAGAATTAGGCGAAAATTGAATTTTTTTTTCTTTCTTGAATTACAAACTAATCTCACCATTTTTTGTTCTTTCGTCGTACATGCGTTACTTGGGGTGAATAAGTGGTTTTCTCTAAGGTAAGCGGCGTGTAACGATTTGCATGTGCCTGACTGCGAATCACATGAAGTCCGAAACATTAGAATCACGGGGTGCACGGTAATTTTGCCGTGAATTGTGCTCACCTATTTGAGGATATATAAGGCAGAATATTTCTGATAATAATTACGAGTCCAAAAGTATCTTATCACAGGAAAGATAGCTCGTCATTCTATCTCCAACCAAAGGGGTGAGTGTTAAATTTATATTTCGTTTTATTGTGAATTTTATTCATTTTATCATTTCATGTAATGATGCCTTTATTACAATGCAGATTTTAAACGTGGAATATTTGGAATTACTAGTCACTATTAGACTTTAAATGCAATAGCGTAATCTAAGTTGTAGATTGCTTTAGAAAAAACTATTATTAGTTTGGTCTCTTTATTGTAGCTGATATCGTAGCTGATATTGTAGCGGAGCATCTCTGATATTGTAGCGGAACGTCTGATATCGTAGCTGATTAGTTGCAGAACATCTCTGATATTGTAGCGGAACGTATCTGATTGTAGCTGAATGTGATTAATTGTGCCATTCGATTGTGAGATCGAATTATAGTATCTGACTGTCTGTTTGTCGGATTGTCTGTCCGTCTACATCTGTCGTGACGTGTAAATATCCGGAAATCTAGAAGTCTGAGTGTCGGAGCTGTCTAGAGGTGTAAACATCCGGGGTGACATCTAGGTATTTGGGAACGTTGGTTCTAGTAGATGCTGTATGCTGTCTGTACGTATAACTGTGGTGGATCCGTGAACGGCAAACGGCCGATAAAAGTATTGGTCAACCCTAGGTATTCGGGGAAACTGGGCGGCGATTCAAGTTGGTGAATCGTACGGTTATACAGGGTCGAGACACATGTGTGCGTTGCAATTGTAGTACAATTGAATACATTGTTATATTTACATAGTTACTTCAAATCACAATAGTATTTCAAGGGATTACATGAATCTCAATAAAAGTTAGCAACTTGATTAAATACATGTATATGTTCGTGCTAGTTGTCGCAATCCATACGTGCGATAGTATAGCTTGATGTTTTGTATTTGTTATCGCAATTAATACTTGCGGTAATATAGCTTTTGTAAAGGTTCCTTGGATCTGTGTATAGTCTAAGAGACTCCTTTATATCTGTTTTTTATTTTGTATTAATATTTAATTTATTCATGTATTGTGAATGGTTGTGAGTGTAATTGTGGGTTAAACGCATGAGTTATTGTGTTGATACATCATTATTTTTCATTAATAATTTATTTCATAAATTCATATTTTCTTTCACATATTGTGTTTGTGTTGTTCATTTAATCCACCATCCACTCAGTAACAATTTTGTTACAATGGTGTCAGAAGTGGGATCGTTGGATTAAGTGAACTGTCAATCATTTTTGTGAAAGTATACATGTAATGTTTATATTTGAGCGTGACCTTCTTGACTAGATAATACTCAAGTTGGGTTTATTTTTGTTTAGTTTATCTAGGTCCGTGTGTCCAGTATAAACGTATTTAAAAGCATTGGTTTGGTTACCTTTATCAGGAAGATAAGGTCCGCCTGTGGTATATATATCTATATTCATATTACAATTGTCATGTCGTCCCTTAAGGACTTGGTTGCCTTAGGCAAAGATTTTGGATATGAAGGTGAAAGTTTATGGAAATTTATTCAAGAAGAACAAGCCCGGGAAAGAGAAGAAAGGGTAAGAGCAAGGGAATTAGAAAGGGAAAAAGGGGAAGCCGAAGAAAGGAAACGGGCATTAGAAAGGGAATCCGATGAAAGGAAACGGGAATTAGAAAGGGAATCCGATGAAAGGGAATGGGCCATTGAAAAGGAAAAGTTAGAATTAGAGAAGCAGGCCGAAAAGGACAGGATAGGATGAGAAAGGGAATCGGAGGAACGGCGAATAGAGTTAGATAAACTAGCAAAAGTAGAAATGTTAGAGTTAGATAAACGAGCAAAAGTAGAAATGTTAGAGTTAGAAGAAAGAGCAAAGCAGCGGGATCATGATCGTAAGGTAGAATTAGCAGCATCTGGAAGAGAACACGATTCTGCCACTAACAAATTAAGGGGCCCCAAATTACCTCCCTTTGACGATGAAAAAGATAACATGGATAGTTATCTTCATCGGTTTGAGCGGTATGCCGAAAACCAGAAGTGGAGTCAAAATGACTGGGCACTGCATCTTAGTGCTCGATTAAAAGGTAAAACACTGGATGTCTACTCACGACTTCCTAGAGACGATATGTTTAAGTACGACGTCCTAAAGGAAGCACTTCTCAAAAGGTACGAGCTCACTGAACAGGGTTTTCGTAAAAAGGTCAGGTATAGCAAGCCCGATAAGGGAGAAACCTTTGTTCAGTTCACCGTTAGAATTGCGAACTATTTTGAGCGGTTGATTGAATGCGGCAAAGCGGTGAAAACGTTTGAAGGGTTGACTGATTTCTTTCTCAGAGATCAATTATGTAATACAGTTGGGCGGGAATTAGATCAATTTCTGAAATAGGAAGTCTTCACAAACGTAAAAGATATGGCTAAGCAAGCCGATTTCTTTGCCGAAGCTCATGGGGGAACCCAGAACGTGGTTTAAAAAGATTTTAAGTCTGGAAACCAGTCTGCGAGACCGATGCCTAGGGAGCTTGTGAAGTCAGCTGAGCCAAATAGGTCAGTTAGGAATCCAGGTATTCAGCGTCTGCAATGTTAGTTGTGTAATGCATGGGGTCATGTTCAAAAAGACTGTCCTAAAACAAAGGGACTTGTACATAAGGTAGTAGTGGCTGTACAAAGTAAAGGTATATCTGATAATATCGTACAGGTAGAACCTTGTATTCATTCGCTTGGCACGTGTCTATTTCACGAAGCGCGTGTACCAACCGCGAGAGGGTTTGTCAACGGTCGAGAAGTCGTAGTATTACGTGACACTGGTTGCACGGGCGTAGTGATCAAACGTAGTCTCGTGCAGGAAAACCAAATGCTCGGGTGGGAGTCCCCATGTATGTTACTTGATCAGACGATCGGTCGCATTCCTGTAGCAAAGATCACGGTAAAAACACCTTTCCTAACGGGAACTGTTGATGCCCTTTGTATGGAAAATCCTTTTTACGATCTGACGATTGGTAATGTTGAAGGTTCCCGTCTTCCAACCATGGCCGATTTTAAAATACCTTTGGCCCAGGCAATCGAAACGCGAGCGCAAACACGGCGAGAGAAAACCGCGTTTCATAAATTAATAGTCCCTCAATCGATCTCAGGAACTTCGCGTGATGATTTCAAACAAGAGCAAGAACGTGATGAATCCATCAAGACAATTGTTGAGAAAATCACGTCCGTCGCGATTAAACACTGCAAGGGTGGGGGTAGCTCGAGATTCGTACGCAAGAACGGATTAATTCATAGGGAGTTTAGTGCTCGGGAGGGGAAGAAGTATTGGCAAGTGGTCGTACCCCAGAGATATAAATCTCAAGTACTTAGGGTGGCGCATGAGTCAAGAATGGCAGGACACCTAGGTAAGGCTAAGACCACTAGCAGAGTAGTCTCTGTATTCTACTGGCCCGGTGTTAATTGCGATGTCACACGGTTCTGTAGGTCGTGCGACGTATGTCAGAAAACCGTATGTAAGGGAAGGGTCACAAAGGTGCCATTAGGACAGATGCCATTAATAGATACACCGTTTAAAAGAGTGGCAGTAGATATTGTAGGACCAATACACCCAGTTACCGAAAGAAAGAATCGGTATATTCTTACTCTGGTTGATTACGCGACCAGATACCCCGAAGCCGTAGCGTTACCAACTATTGAAACGGAAAGGGTAGCTGAAGCATTAGTTGATATCTTCAGTAGGGTAGGGGTGCCGGAAGAAATCCTCACTGATTGTGGTGCCCAATTCACCTCTGACTTCATGGGTGAAATAAGTAGGCTGTTATCCATCAAACAGCTAAACACTACCCCATACCATCCGATGTGCAATGGACTGGTAGAGAAGTTTAATGGTACCCTGAAAAGCATGCTACGAAAGATGTGCGCGGAACGTCCGCAAGACTGGGACCGTTATTTGAACGCTGTTCTGTTCGCGTACCGTGAAGTACCGCAGGAAAGTTTAGGGTTTTCACCCTTCGAACTGTTGTACGGTAGAACAGTTCGAGGCCCGATGCGGATACTACGCGAACTATGGACTGGTGATGTCGCGAACGAAGAAATAAAAACAACTTACCAGTACGTGTTAGATCTGCGAAATAAACTTGAGTGTACATGCCAGATGGCACGTGACGAATTAATTAAATCGGGGCGCAGATATGCCAAGTATTATAACCGCAGAGCGCGAAATAGGAAATTTCTTGTAGGAGATCAGGTGCTATTGCTTCTTCCAACGAGTTCAAATAAGTTATTAGTCCAGTGGAAAGGTCCCTATAAAGTTAAAGAGGTAAAAGGTGACATGGACTATAAAATTGACATGGACGGTAATTTAAAGACATTCCATGCTAACATGCTCAAGTTGTATATCAAGAGACAGAGCGCCAATGTTGAAAAGGGGGTCTTAAATGTCGTTTGTACGGCAGTCGTAGACGATGATGAAGCAGATTCGAATATCTAGAGTTCCCTTGAATGTCCCTTGGGAGTGGCGGGGTAAGGGATAGATAAAGTCGATGTGAGTGCGGAGTTGACGAAAGACCAGCGTCAACAGATTAATGCGCTCTTGGCTAAACACTCTTATGTATTCACAGACAGACCAGGTTGTACAACTTTGTTGGACCTCAAGATTAAACTGAATACGTCTGACCCTATTCGAATCAAGGGATATCCGGTGCCATACAACGCACGTGAAGCTGTGGACGAAGAGGTGGGTAAAATGTTGAATCTGGGGGTGATTGAACCCTCCAACTCGCCATATTCTTCTCCAGTAGTGCTAGTCGGGAAAAAGGACGGGACGAACCAATTCTGTATCGATTTTCGGCAGTTGAATAAAATCACTGTGTTCGATGCAGAACCAATGCCAAATATGGAGGGTCTATTTGCAAAGTTGTCGGGAAACCGATGGATTTCCAAATTAGATCTGGCCAAGGGATATTGGCAGGTTCCCATTGTCCCAGAATCCCGAGCATTGACAGCATTTGCGACCCAGAAAGGACTGTATCAATTCAAAGTGATGCCATTCGGGTCAGTTGGAGCAAGCGCCACCTGTTGTCGTTTGATGCGTAAGTTGCTTAAAGGTTTAGGAAACGTTGATAGCTTTGTAGACGACATATTCGTGTACACGAATACTTGGAGTGAGCACGTGTCCGTCCTGAGCGAGCTCTTCAATAGACTCCGCAGAGCGAACCTCACAGTGAGACCCACTAAATGCAGTATTGGTTATACAGATTTAGATTGTTCGGGTCATAGGGTCAGCGGTATGGGTCAGTTAAAACCTCATCTCAACAAGTTGAAGAAATTAGAGACGCACCAAAGCCAACCAACAAAACGCAGGTAAGATCATTTCTAGGTCTAGTAGTTTTTATAGAAAGTTTATACCGAGCTTTGCAGCCATTGCTAGCCCACTGTCTGATTTGACCAAGAAGGGGCAACCAAACAAAGTTGAATGGGGACCGCCACAAGATAAAGCATTTTGTGTTCTGAAAGAGAAACTTGTTAGTGCACCTATATTAAAATTGCCAGATTCAGGCAAACCTTTTATTCTAAGAACAGATGCTTCTGAAACTGGGTTGGGGGCAGTTTTACTGCATAAGCAAGACGACAGTAGGTTACCCGTAGCTTACTCGAGCAGGAAATTGCTACCCAGGGAGAAAAATTATTCCGCTATAGAAAAGGAATGTTTGGCCGTAGTATGGAGAATTGGGAAGTATCACGCATATCTATTTGGGAGAGATTTCGTTCTCGAGACTGATCACCAACCCCTACTGTATTTAAACAAGGCCAAGGTCGCTAACGCTCGGTTGATGCGTTGGGCGCTAACACCACAACCTTATCGTTTCCGTGTAGAAGCAATAAGGGGAGTTGAAAATATAGGCGTATACTACTTGAGTAGGGCATGATGAGAAATTTGTATTTATTTGCCCAGTATTAAAATCCAGACTGTAGTATAACCAGTGTAAATATTGTAAGATATCATCAGTAGTTATTTTTCTTCTATTCTGTGTTAGTTTTAAAAATGTGTACATTTTTATTCTTAGGGGGGAGGTATTGTCACAGAATTAGGCGAAAATTGAATTATTTTTTTTTTGAATTACAAACTAATCTTACCACTTTTATTTGTTTCGTCGTACATGCGTTGCCTGGGGTGAATAAGTGGTTTTCTCCAAGGCAAGCGGCGTGTAACGATTTGCATGTGCCTGACTGCGAATCACATGAAGTCCGGAACATTAGAATCACGGGGTGCACGGTAATTTTGCCGTGAATTGTGCTCACCTATTTGAGGATATATAAGGCAGAATATTTCTGATAATAATTACGAGTCCAAAAGTATCTAATCACAGGAAAGATAGCTCGTCATTCTATCTCCAGCCAAAGGGGTGAGTGTTAAATTTATATTTCGTTTTATTGTGAATTTTATTCATTTTATCATTTCATATAATGATGCCTTTATTACAATGCAGATTTTAAACGTGGAATATTTGGAATTACTAGTCACTATTAGACTTTAAATGCAATAGCGTAATCTAAGTTGTAGATTGCTTTAGAAAAAACTATTATTAGTTTGGTCTCTTTATTGTAGCTGATATCGTAGCTGATATTGTAGCGGAACATCTCTGATATTGTCGCGGAACGTCTGATATCGTAGCTGATTTGTTGCGGAACATCTCTGATATTGTAGCGGAACGTATCTGATTGTAGCTGAATGTGATTAATTGTGCCATTTGATTGTGAGATCGAATTGAGGTATCTGACTGTCTGTTTGTCGGATTGTCTGTCCGTCTACATCTGTCGTGATGTGTAAATATCCGGAAATCTAGAAGTCTGAGTGTCGAAGCTGTCTAGAGGTGTAAACATCCGGGGTGACATCTAGGTATTTGGGAACGTTGGTTCTAGTAGATACTGTATGCTGTCTTTACGTATAACTGTGGTGGATCCGTGAACGGCAAACGGCCGATAAAAGTATTGGTCAACCCTAGGTATTCGGGGAAACTGGGCGGCGATTCAAGTTGGTGAATCGTACGGTTATACAGGGTCGAGACACATGTGTGTGTTGCAATTGTAGTACAATTGAATACATTGTTATATTTACATAGTTACTTCAAATCACAATAGTATTTCAAGGGATTACATGAATCTCAATAAAAGTTAGCAATTTGATGTATATGTTCGTGCTAGTTGTCGCAATCCATACGTGCGATAGTATAGTTTGATGTTTTGTATTTGTTATCGCAATTAATACTTGCGGTAATATAACTTTTGTAAAGGTTCCTTGGATCTATGTATAGTCCAAGAGATTCCTTTGTATCTGTGTTTTATTTTGTATTAATATTTAATTTATTCATGCATTGTGAATGGTTGTGAGTGTAATTGTGGGTTGAACGCATGAGTTATTGTGTTGATACATCATTATTTTTCATTAATAATTTATTTCATAAATTTATATTTTCTTTCACATATTGTGTTTGTGTTGTTCATTTAATCCACCATCCACTCGGTAACAATTCTGTTACAGTTCTGTAGTAAGGAGTTCATTCTCCCAGTACTGATGGCACGAAGTTATTGACTGCATCATCCCATGACACCTGCCACTTCTGAAGTAGATAAACTTTTGATACAAGGTTTAAAATCAGTAAACGGTAATTTAAAATTCGATGGTTCTTGGGAAAGAGCCATCTTAGCAGCCCGGTCTGCTTCTTTATTATCTCTAATACCAATATGGCTAGGTAGCCAACAGTATACTATATTGTAAGAGGTACTAAGCTCCGAGTTTTTGACGAGAATATTGACTAAGACGGCAAATGAAATAGTGCTCCTATAAACAGTAACGCTCGGGACCGTGGCACAATTTCGTCTTTTGCGATCAATTAAACAGTCCGCCCCCAAACAGTAAACAGACGTGCATGCCTGCATGGGCGATTACGTCTATAATTAAAATATGATGGTGATGATGATGTAAAAAACAACAACAGGATATTGAAAAACATAACAAATGCTCAAATATGTAAGGTACGAAACATTATATCCTCTTTAAGTTTGTTCTTGCAGTCGAAAAAGGTGAGTTTTAAGAGCACTCTTAAAAGGGCTCACTCTGTCTTTGTGTCTAATTTCAATGGCCATATCGTCCCACATTGCTGGGCCCTGGAAAGCAAAAGAACGTTGTCCCTATGACTCCGTTTATATAGTTGGAACAATGAGTATACGATTGTCAGAAGAGGAGCGTAAGAATCATGCTGGTGTATACACATAGGTGAGGCCGAATAGGTATGTTGGACTGGAGTCCGTCAGTGAAACGTAGCACAGAGAACACATATTGTGTTTGATTCTGGATCGAACGGATAGCCAGTGTATGGTACAGAGCAGTGATGATGTGTGCACTGATCGAAGTACTCTAAAGATGATTTGAGCAGCTGTAAGTAGCAATGTGGGGCGAGACAGCGTAAATGGAAAATCTAGTCAAAAATGTCGTGGGGCGATATAGCGTCAAGGGGAATTTAACATGGAGAATAATATTTGGGCCTGTCTAGCGACAAGGGATATTTAACATGGTGGGCTAATATAGCGTCAATGGGAATTCAACATGAATATTATTTGGGTCTGTCTAGCGGCAAGGGAAATGTAGCAAAGAATTTTTTGTTTGTTTAGGATTTTTAACGTAGCTTTAACATTTTTTCAGTCATATAGCTACGATGTCTGCAGTGAGGCAGTTTATAGTGATGTCTAGCACTGAGACATCATGCCGCAGACATGTAGCATGATGTCTCACCCAGTCACATTATCCTGACACCAGGCCGACCAGTCCTAACACTAACCTCTTTATGCTGAGCGTCAAGCGAGGCAGCTGAAGGTACCATTTTTGTAAGTCTTTGGTATGACTCGGCCGGGGATCGAACCGACGACCTCCCGCGTCCGGGGCGGACGCTCTACCACTAGGCCACCGGAGCGGTTATGTAGCAAAGAAAGCAAATATCTTTTCAAGGTATATAAGTGGCCCTGAAAAAGGCCTTTGGTTTTCTTGTTTAACGTTATATCGTTAACACAGAGGACATCTTACAGATCTTCTTCTCTTCCTTAAACTTCGTCTAACATCTGGTCCATTGAGGAGAACTCTCTTCAAAAAACCTTGCCTCTCCACATAGATCCTTCTTTTTCAAAGGACCGTATTAGTTATATGAGTGATTGCCCATGATGCTCTGACATACATGGGATAGTTCTGGTAAAATAGCATTGATGAAACAAGGGTAGAGGATTCTACGTTGGTGCACATCTATTACAAGAACAGGTGAAGGGAATATCGAAACGGATAGTTTATTCACCAATCCACACACGCATTACAAAATTCAGTCACAGTCGTCCAATCCGAAGAGAGCAGTCTGTGACGTCACTTCCTATATACAGGTACTAGCGTCTGTGCGATGTCAATCCATGCTACATAGTTGTCAATCATGTCGGAAACTAAGAAGACAATGAATTGGGGTGAACAAGTGGTGGAGACAGCAAGTAATGGTATAGCAGTAACCACCAATGTGAACACAAATCTATTTCCAGACGAAGTTGATTTTAACTGGGATATTGTTGATTTTCTAACTTCACAAGAATTTGTTCCGGAACCTTCGTCACCTTCTCCTTCTTTTTTACACGTCGACGATTTTAAACAGAGACAGACGGAACAATTGGAGCAATTTTCCAACAACAAAAAGAAGCAGAACAAGCTTTTTCTCCTTCAACAGCGGGAAGAAGGAAACACCAGGAAGAAACATCAGCGGAGAACAAACAAGACCAAGGACAGAAGAAGAATAGTGAAAATCAAACGGTCACGGTACTTTTAGACATTCTAGCAGAGGTAAGGTGTCTGAAACAAATGTATCCGACTTCTTTATTACGACCTATGAGAAAAACTTGTCATCATTGCTGCTTACGTGACAACACATCCTCGCGTAAAATTATACGAAGTTTTAGAACTGTTAGGTGATCGCATCTTGTATTTTGACACGGACAGTTGCATCTACTTCGATCGACCGAACCAGTGTTACCTTAACATCGAAGGAGACCGTTTAGGAGCCTGGACAGATGAACATCACGAGGATGATACCCTAAATTTTGCGAATACCGAGACAAAAAAATCATGCAATCACTATTGATCGTAGTATCTTTGAGACAGAAATGATTTATGGAAGATAAAAACAAGCATTAGCATCGAACAATCATAAATTGTTCTGCTTCTAAAACTGATAATTGATATTGCTTAAATGTTAATTTGAAAGCCAGTCATTTGTAATACTTATATCGATTACATCAACATAAGATTAAAAAGCGGCTACTTAGTAGCTAAGATGAAATAAGGTGACTGCATCATTTTAGAAAAACGTGTTATAATAAGGATGCATACTTATTATTCAAAAGGTCCCTATCGAGATCTGTTCATTCACAACTGCTAACTCATTTCTTTTATGGCACTCTGTCTGAACGATAACATTTCTGTGCAAATGTTATGTTTTGCAGAATAGATCATCTGCACTTGAATCGGGACGAGTTACACTTCGAACGGATCGATACTTTGGTTACAACACTGATAAATTATTTTAACATAACTTCAAAGATACACATATGGCCAACACATTGAGGGAGTACTCAACACATATGGCCAACACATTAATAGAGTACTCACATATATAACCAGCTCATTGAGAGAGTACTCAAAACATATGACCAACCCAATGGAAAAGTACTCACACATATGACCAACACAGTAAGAGAGTATTCAGTATGTTCTAGAGAGTGCGTTGAAATTGATATATCAGAATCGGATTTTAGTTGATGGTAATCAATACATTTACACAGTGTAGTGGATGCATGTAAGGTTTATCCTAGGTCTATTTGCTTGAAATATATATTAGAAAATCAAATTTAAATATCTGATCATCCATTTTTGAAACTTTACGCACATGCACACATACAGACAGACATACCTATATACAAAACGAGACGCACATATGTATTGCACACTTACAATATGACTACATGACCTGCAATGCGATATTTTAGAGTATAATAATAATTTTGGGGTCAGGATTCCTGAATCAATATATAGATACAAATTTGTAAATATTTAGGATATAAAACATTTTGTTCGCATTAGACTAGAACTTATTTCTCACCACCACCACGTCCGATTTTTCAGTAAGAGAGCATGAAAAGGTGTTTGGTAGTAAACATGTACTTTTGTATCTCTTCTACCATGTTTTCTTCTATATCCCACTTCCTTATTTTCTTAACATGACACATACGTGGTTTTGTTTTTGGCCGAGTAAACTAATTGTTCAGAAAGCTATAAAGTACATATATATTTGTTTCGGAAAAAATATTTTTCCATTTTTCTCCGCCTCTGATTTCATGAGATATGGCGGAAAGAATAGCTTAAGTAGTTACATTCATAACTAAATCACCAATTTTGAATTCTTAGAACATTATCTGTTATACTCATTCATAATACTTCACTGATGAACCCCGATTATCCGAGTTGTCTTAAGCGCTCGCCTTTTCGTAACACTTTCATCTCACCTCTGTCCGCTTGGTTGCGCGTCTGTCTGTATTTTCAGAAAGATTGCCAGTAATGGTGGGTCTTTGGTTCTTATTGCGGTTTTCATGGGATCTTGGTCTATCAGTTATACTGGTGCCATGCATCCCCATTTATATAATTTCTTGAGCCAACAAAGAGCGTTAAGACCACATTAACAATAAACACGAATATAATGTGGATATAACTATTTTATTATAATCCAGAATGAATTGTACAAGAAATAAGCCGATCACTTATCAGATTTCTGTCGCGTTCTTACAATAAATACCCATATGATCCGCATTTTTACTAAAGAATCGAGCTAAAAATCATTCCTCGTCGGTGTAAGATACCACGTTATTTGTTAAGGACTGTAGCCATACATACAACATTCCGATCTTTTCTACATAATCAATGGCAAGCAAACGTCGATAACATACTAGTAAATTAAATAGCATGAAATACAGTAGATGATTCCTAATAATGACGAAAATTGGTTTGTATAGCAACTCTATGATCGTATACTCAGTGATAGAAAAGAGCGAAAACCTACACATTTTGTAATAGTAGACAAATAATATATTTCCCTAGAAACCAAAGTGAAAATTTGAATAGAACTTACAGTTAATGCTAATTAAATATCAATTGTCCAAACCGTTTTATCACCAATCCTATAAAATAAAGTTCTAATAGAATTCGAGTGATATTTCAAAAAAGATAAAAGTCGGCTAGTGATATTGGTGTGCTTGTAGTCTCAAATGTACTAACGTAACAATGACCTAAAAATGTGATGCTGTGTAACTGTCTTCTTAGGTGTATCACAGTAATATAACCCAAAATGTCCTTGTTTGAATTTACTATGATTCCCAATCAATGTCTCGGTCCAAGATTATCATTTATGAGTCCTTTACGTTTATGTCGAAAAATAATTGGATTCAATAAGTTCCAACTCAAATAAAAAAATTAACACAACAATAAGACTGATTTCTGATTGAGATGTTACTGCATGAATGACTAAATTTTGGTAAACAAAATTCTAAAGCCCTCTTCTTGACCTGGATAGTATTTTCTGGAGATACTATAACTTATATTCTAGAAGATTACGTTACTAACATTATAATATTGAACATGATAAATATAATGTCCTTGAATCAGACAACGTTAAAGATCATAATATTTAAGACACGCTCTTATAACAATATAAGGTATGCATTATTAATTTTAATAAAAATAAGAACCGTATCTTTAGTCAGGAAGTCACTTAACTTGACTTTGGACACGGTTAAACAAACAATACAAGTTGAATATATAACACCTGATAAAACGTTATAACGAAACAGTAGAACGGTGTGCACAATGTTTTTTGATTTTTTTGTAGATTTTTATAGGGAGAGAGAAATACAGAGTGTATGTTGTGATTTTGTGTGATTTGGATTTGTAACGTAGCTTTAACTATTTTTTAGTCATATCACTAAGATGCCTGCAGTGTGGCAGTTTATTGTGATGTCAAGCACTGGGGCATCTAACCACTAGAGCACCGGAGAGAGAGAGAGAGAGAGAGAGAGAGAGAGAGAGAGAGAGAGAGAGAGAGAGAGAGAGAGAGAGAGAGAGAGAGAGACTGTTAAATTAAAGTTAAGGGTTTTAAGATACTCAGATATTAAAAGAATCTAAAGATTTCACACAAATCTGGTTGCTAGGATGCCACGGTACTTCTTTACATAGGTAACCACGTTCGACAAAGAAGTAAATCAGAACAAAAGCGTGGGTTATACTTTTAGGCTACTGAATATCCTTCCATACATTTGGAGCTGCTCCAAAGTTTTAAAATGGGTGCAACATATTCAGTATCAAAATCCTAAAAGGCTAACATTACGTACTGTTACCAAGAAAATGTTATAATCAGACAAACATTTAATTGTCATCCATTCATTTACGAACTGGAAGACATGAATGGGAGGTTATCTCTGTATGACACATACAATGACAGATACAAAACAACATAGATTTTTTTGAAGATCAAAAGAGTGAAGGATAAAAATAGTTATTCCATGCACATAAAGGCGTGATATACTGATATCGTGTTTACAATATAGACAATAACCATTGTTAGAAACACAATGCCTTCCCTGAAGAAATGAATGAATACTTTAAAATATGTGATGATGATTGTAAATACGGGTCATTCAAACAAATAAAATGCATAAGACTGTAGCTTGTCTAGGATATCTTAAACAAGATAAAACATGAAAAGTAATACAAGTTACATCAATGCAATCACAATAAAGTGTTACTCAACTTTTACCAATAAACGATCTACACCATAAGTATTGCATTGTTCCTGGATAAACAAACATTATGAAATATCTACTCGTATATACACAAAATGACGAAAATCAGTGGAGTTTTGAAGTGTCTGTAACTTGGACATTGATGAAATATTATCCATTACACCTTTTATAGTACAAAGACATAGACATTGAGATGATAATGTTGGCAGACATTTCATTTAGAGGTCTAATATTAATCGACACATAGAGGGTAAAACGGGTTTCAAAGTGTTCAAAGTGAAACAGAGAAAGACCAAGGAAGGGAATGGAAAACTAATACTGTATTACAGTAAGGTCGAAATAAAAAGATCAGAGACAAAAAGCAAGAAAGAGTCCAATGCAAATGTAATAAAACATGAAAGATGTTTTCAGCTTGTTTAGATAAGAAAAGTCAATTTCAGATGTAATTTTATAATACATAAATACGTACTTTAATAAATTGTACTAGGAATATGACACTCACGCATATATCAGAGTTCAAAAGACACTAAACTAATTTCCTGTTTATATTAATGGCAAATACTGAGACTATTTTTATAGTGATGATTAAATAAAATTGATTTTAGTAACAAAATAATAAACGCTTTGTATTTACTCAATCAAATATCAGAACCAATTACTGCTCCTGAAACGGATTTTAGATTTAATAATACACGGCTGCGTCACTTTATGTCCGGCCACTTCATTCCACTTTAATGTCTGTACCACTTTAATGTCTGTACTAATATTGACACGGTGTTTAGGCATTCAAACTCAAATTCAATTACAGACCTTCAAATATTTGTATAGCTACACTTTACAATCTGAGCTGATGAAGCGATGGACATATTTAAAGCACATTTTACATGTGATTCCGGCAAAACAATGTCAAATATTGTAACTTATTGAAGTAATAGGTTTCATGTTTTGTTCATTCCTATATTTTTACACTTGAAAAATATTTTCGCAAGTTTTCACGTGTGAAAACAATATACATTATGTGAAAATATAAAATATCCCATCATGCCATGCAACGCTTGATTGCGTGTGTCTAAAAAAGCTTTCCCTTGAACAATAAAAAGTGCATTGTGATTTAGAAACTAATAAATAGAAACTGCCTTATGTCTCAGACGTGGAAATAAATCTTAGATAAAGAAATACGACCAGTCGAGTATCTCTAAAGTTATTTCCCTTTAACTCTTTCACAACAACGAGAAACCATGCATTGTTGAATCTGAATAGTTTTGGTTTCAAATAGGGTAAATTAGTTTAAAAAATGACAAAATTGTAATTTAATGCTACAGGTTATGGCAACCAAATTCAACCGCTTTCTTAAGTCACGTACACAACAACCTCCTATTTCTGCCACACATCGTTTCAAGTAGTCCAAACAACACACAATGGAACCATTGTCAGTCCATTTTTCTGCCTCTAACGACATCCTCCTAGTAGAAATTAAATGCTGACTAAATCTATCGTTTTTGATCAGTTTCCGAATCTCCTGGAGTATGGAAACCTGATTATTCTTGGAGATTTCAACTTTCACATTGACAGTCCTGTAAACCGATACACATCAAAACATCTAGATTCCGTTCATGTTTTCAACCTTGAACTTTCACATAACCAACCCACCCATAAACATTGTCACATTTTATACTGGATTATTGGTAGACCTAATGATAATATTCTACGGTCCACCCTTGTATTCCACGAACGTGAATCAGATCACCTGTACATTATATGCCATCTGTACGTATCCGTCCCTAACACTCCACCTTTTTTTGCTACTAAGAGAAACCTCAGTATGATAAATCGAACCTAACTAATGCACGACATCACAACTTGCTTACATCCAACAGCAGAATAAATCGATAACTGCCTGCATTCAGTGCTTGAAAATCATGCCCTAGCCAGCAAGTGCAGATTATCAATTCAAAAGTGATCTCGGTGGTATAGCAGTGTTAGGGACCATCTTCGCACTGCTAATGAGACCCCCGTAAAGCAGAGAGGCTTTGGCTTTCCACCAGACTTACTAGTCATAAACAAATATTTGAAGCCGCTAACGTCACAAACATAGTCCATGCAGAGGAATCAGCCCACTACAGTACTAAGATCGTGTTGAGTTCCAGCTGCAAAGGAGCTCTTCGAGATCACTAACAAACTAATGTCAAGGAACAAATTCACAACACTTCTAACTACGTTTGCTCCAGTAGACCTACCGGGCCTGTTTTTAGAGATTAGCTTGCAACACAATTTAAATTAACTCGTCGTCACCATAGAGTTGCGATACAGAATGTCAGCGACAACGGTTAGCAACAATTGAACCTTACTCTTTGGATTTAGTACGGACAATCGTGACGAAGAGTGCACTAAAGTCACGTGAACTTGATCCAATGTTTCTTGAATGCTTAGATCCATTGTTGCTTTTACTAACTGATGTTCTCAATTCCTCTCTTTCTCATCCAGGGAATTCGTGTCATTTTTCAAAATTGCCATTGTAAAGCCTCTGCTGAAGAAACCATCACGTGACCATGACAATTAAAGGAACTACCGCCCAGTCTCTAATCGACCTTCCATATACAAAATCTTAGAAAGGTTGTTTTAACCCAACTTGTATCTCATCCAAATTTATGCAGTCTTTTAAGCAATGTACAGTCTACATAAGGCCCTTGCCACCTTAATGAAACTACTCTTCTAAAAATAGTTAACAACATTATATTTGCTTTGGATAGCGGAAAGATAAGTCCTCGATTTGTCTGCAACATTTGACACAGTAGACCATGATATGTTACATCACCTCTCCAGCACATATTTGGCTTTCACAATAGTCTTAATGTGGTTTAAGTTTTTTTAGTCAACAGGACACAAATTGTATCTGCAAATGGAATACACTCCACTCCAGTTGGTGGTGTTCAAAAGTGGTCTGTTCTTGGACCTGTACTCTTTCATCTATACACTCTCAAGTGTTGTAGATCATCATCCAATGTATGTACAAGCATTCGCTGATGACATTCAACTATACAAATCTAGCCATCCAAGGAGTAGAGATCTGCATTTCTGATGGACAATCACGGATGATACGTAACAAGCTGCAGATGAATGATGATACAACGGAGGCTATTCTGATCACAACACAAAGACGTTCTTATTCATTTTCGTTTCCTCCAACAATAAAAAGCAGTAACATTAACATTAAATTCACATATTCAGTTGAAAACCTAGGTGTTATTCTGGACATTGCACCAACATGTCATGAACATATGCAAGGCTAGATATCTTGAGCTGAGACGCATCAGCTGCATTCGCAAATAAATTTCAGTTGATACCACTAAAACACTTGTATTCATGAGTACTTTCAAAACTGGACTATCGTAACTCATTTAGGTCTGGCTGTAATGATATCTATCCCGGAAACTTTCAAAAGTTCAAAGCACAACTTCTCGGATTATCCTTAGAGAACCACGATCAGAGCACATCCCCGCTACTCTGTACCCTATACTGGCTATCCATTCGATCCAGAATCAAACACAATTTGTTTTCTGTGCTACGTTTTACTCACGGGCTCCAGTCCAACATACCTATCTGGCCTCACCGATGTGTATACACCAGCAAGATACTTACACTCCTCTTCTGACAATCGTATACTCAATATTTCCACTATGAAAACGAAGTCATTTGGACAACGTTCTGTTGCATGCCATTGCCCAGCTACGTGAAACAAATCGTGCATTAAAATTGGACGCAATGACACAGCGTCCACTTTCAAGAGTGTTCTTAAAACTCACTTTCTTGTGAGTGCAAGAACAATCTTAAAGACCTGATTATGTTTCATACCTTAAAAATTTTCAGCATGTTCGTGTTTTCTAATTTTATAGTGTTTGTTTTCTTAAATGTTTATTTTTGGTAGTCATATCATTATATATGTAAAGCGCTTAGAGCTTCTAACGATTGGGCGCAATACATTGTATCGACTCTCGTTAAAATATGTGTTTGCTCCCATAAGATGAACCTAATCCTGTATTAACATAGGAAATGGAAATAACCTCACGAGATTATACAGCAAGAGATGAGAGCATCTTTATATTGCCAGAAAAGAATGGCATGACACTTAGTAGTATCTCTGAATACAGAAAAATGTTAAGGACGACTGGACAATGAGTAGTATCCCTGAGTACAGCAACATGTTAAGGACGGCATGACTATGAATATTATTCCTGATTACAGCAACATGTTAAGGATAGCATGACAATGAATAGTATTCCTGATTACAGTAAGATGTTAAGGATAGCATGACTATGAATAGTATTCCTGATTACAGCAAGATGTTCAGGATATCATGACTATGAAAAGTATCGCGGCGTACATGAAATGGTTAAGGATGGCATGACGATGCGTAGTATCCCTGAATACAGCAAAATGTCAAGGCTGGTATGACTATGTATAGCATCTCTGAATGCATCAAAATGTTACGGTGGGCATGACGATGTGCAGTATCCTTGAATACAGCTAATTGTTTAGATGATGTAACAATGAGTAGTATCCCTGAATACAGCAAAATGTTAGGATGGCTTGACGATGGGTATCATCCGTACGCACAGCAAACAGTTGAGGATGACATGACAACGCGTAGTATCCCTGATTAGTGCAAAAGGTTCAGGATGCCATGACGATGAGTAGTATCCATGCGTACAGTAAAAATGTAAGCATGGCATCAAAAAGTAGTTTTCATGCTTACATCTAAAGGGTAAAGGTGGCATGACGATGGGTAGAATCCATGAGTACAGGAAAACGTTAAGGATGGCATGACAATGCCTAGTATCCCTGCGTAGAGCAAAAGATTAAGGATGACATGACGATGTGTAATATTCCTTCTTACAGCTAAATGTTAAGGACTGCATGACGATGCTTAGTATCCCTGAGTACAGCAAAACGTTAAGCAATGCATGACTGAGTAGAATCTCTGATTACAGCAAAATGTTATGGATGGGATGACGATGAGTAGTATCTCTATGTAAAGCATGTATGTGATTCGTTTAAACAGCCGATAACCATGATGTGTACGCACAAGAAGAAATGTTGTAGTAGACAAATAGCAAGTGTTTGAACACTGTGTAGAACAGAATGATTAAGTTGACGATTGTAATACTGTTTCACTTCTTGAAATACCTTCAGTAGCTGATATGACGTTTATGGCAATAAATAACCTTGTAGACTTGTAGTAATGATTTTATCATTTATGACACAGGTGACATAACGACACTAGAAACAGAACAACTATTATCTAAAATTTTGGAGCCTATTGTATATCGTTATGGAGACAATATTTTAATTTACCAAGAAAATATTTTCGTTTCAAGACTGAAAACAGGCGCTTTATGAATTGTTTTAAAATTTAATTTTGTATGTAAGGTTTGTCCTTTTGTCTATTGAGCATGTGTAAACAAATACGTTTGACCCAAATATGACTGTATCCCGTCTGTGTAGGTAATGTACATGGTAGTAAATTCTTGCGATGCGTTACAAGATTTTTTATTGTGTTTATCGTCTTCCGGGCTGAGTTGACCAGAAAGATTACTTTCCACGGTACCTGGTACTGTAATTGAAATTTAATTGCCTCTTATACATTCTTTTAAAGTTTTTGTTCGTTTTTGTTGTATCTAGTTAGCATTCGTTAACATAAATCAACAGTACGTTTACTTCCTAGTTGACTAGTTGCGGTAATTCAATTGGTATAATGCGCTAATGCGCACTGGACTCGACACTCACTACATGTTTTAAAACTCTTATCCTTGTAAAAAAAATATTGAAATATTGCAATTCTTACCTTACAAAAATTATATAAGAAGCAAAACAATACAAACTATTATGTTAATGCTTCTACTCGATGAAATAATAGAATAATAGAGAACAAAGGGAGACATTTAGTGGGAAAATCTCAAATTCACATCACAGAGATCCTTATGTAATAGGAAGTAATGGTCTCCAATGGTTAATCCAATTTAGTTTAATCATATTGCACTGTCACAATAGGATTATCATACTTACATTGATCAGTATAGATGCATACTGAATAAAAGCTTATGTGTAGAGAAAACAATATGACCTGAGCATTTTCTGCATATACGTGCATTTGAAACATGTGCTGTCAATTCAACACCATCTTTGCTATCCAAGGTTCCGATTTATTAACAATATGTTCACGTTCATGCTTCAAGCTGACATTTTAGTACTTTGTCCTAGCCACATCTGTCGGATTTCATGTGTTGCCCCCCTTAGTATGGTATGCCAAATAACCAATTAAGTGTAACAGCGTGCAATGTTGATGGACCGAAAATGGTGGAAAGCAATTGACTTCTAAAGGACATGTTGTAAGTTTAACATAGAAAGTATGAATACGTACCAGAGATAAGCCATTACAGGTGTATTGGAGTGAAAGGTGGAAAATTGTTTGTTTAGCAATCCATTCCATTTGTGTGTTCTCCTTGTCTTAATCATGTAGGAAAAGAGTTTAAATTTGAGCAACCTAATATTGATTGGATGCGGTTGCTTGATCCAATGAAATGCATATCTGCTTATTCGCCAAGGTGTAGCTAAGGTTAACATATCGGAACAATGGCTAGCGACGATGATTCCCGATGTGGGTACGTGAGAAAGATTGCCATTAGCTTCTCGTGGGTCGGTGGTTCGTTTGGGTGGTTTCCGGGTGTTATTCCTCCACCATTTAAATTGACCGCCATGCATAGCCTATCTTGTGCTGAAAAATGACGTTAAGCCGTATACCAACGATAACGAAATATGGCAAACACAAACGCATATGCTAAACTGTGAGCACACTCTCATTGGAGTCATACAGACTCATTGCATTCTGTTAATTTGTTCTTAATCCTTGTATGAATTAGACCATGTTCTCATTCGAACTTTCGATAATAAATGTTGTCTATTATCAATGTTAAATAGTAAAGACTAGTATTGTGGAAATTACAACTAAACCACATAGCTTCTTATCTAGAAACTGCCAGGTGTCTTCCTTCAAGCCCGCGTCATAAGAAATAGCAATAACGAGAGAAATAAAAATGATGGCAGTAAACGCAGTAGTGCATACTGACATCAACTCCACTCGCGTAGTCTCCTACATTCAGGTCGATAGGGTCAATGAAGCATGACATATTGACCAAAGACCTGACGGCAAATGATTGATTAATTGATTAATTGAATTTTAACGGCGCACCAGCACTTTTAGGTTATTTAGCGCCATACAATATGTTATTTGTTTAAAAATTAGACAGGTTTAATATCGACCAGCGATACAAAAACCATATTAGTTAAATATAAAATGGTAAGATGTTGGTAACAGGAAAATATGAAGCTTCCTAATCAACGGGGGATGTAAATGGTGTATGTAGATGATAAGATGTTGTAAATAAGAGACGGTATTTTCATTAGATAAATATGCTTTTAGGTGATGTCATACAAGTTATAGTTTAAAATAAAAATTTACTTCCTTCAGGAAATCTAAAATACTAGTGATTTGTACATTATAGTATTTGTCACGCGTAGGTTGCAGGTCGGAACACTCGGTCATAAAGTGTTTAACATTGAATGGTTCATTGCAATAAACGCACTCTGGTGGATCTTCACCTTTTAGTATGTGGGAGTGGGTAATGTATGTATAACCGATTCTGATTCTTGCAATGACAACCTCCCTACGGATAGTTCTGTAGGAAGGAGTTCATTCTCCCAGGGCTGGTTTGATGGCATGACGTTTGTTATTGACTGCATCATCCCATGACACCTGCCACTTCTGACGTAGATAAACTTTTGATACAAGGTTTAAAATCAGTAAACGGTAATTTAAAATCCGATGGTTCTTGGAAAAGAGAATATTGACTAAGACGGCAAATGAAATAGTGCTCCTATAAACAGTAACGCTCGGGGACCGTGGCACAATTCCGTCTTCTGCGATCAATTAAACAGTCCGCCCCCAAACAGTAAACAGACGTGCATGCATGCATGGGCGATTACGTCTATAATTAAAATATAATGGTGATGATGATGTAAAAAACAACAACAGGATATTGAAAAACATAACAAATGCTCAAATATGTAAGGTACGAAACATTATATCCTCTTTAAGTTTGTTCTTGCAGTCGAAAAAGGTGAGTTTTAAGAGCACTCTTAAAAGGGCTCACTCTGTCTTTGTGTCTAATTTCAATGGCCATATCGTTCCACTTTGCTGGGCCCTGGAGGGCAAAAGAACGTTGTCCATATGACTCCGTTTATATAGTTGGAACAATGAGTATACGATTGTCAGAAGAGGAGCGTAAGTATCTTGCTGGTGTATACACATAGGTGAGGCCGGATAGGTATGTTGGACTGGAGTCCGTCAGTGAAACGTAGCACAGAGAACACATATTGTGTTTGATTCTGGATCGAATGGATAGCCAGTGTATGGTACAGAGCAGTGATGATGTGTGCACTGATCGTAGTACTCTAAAGATGATTTGAGCAGCTGTAAGTAGCAATGTGGGGCGAGACAGCTTAAATGGGAAATCTAGTCAAAAATGTCGTGGGGCGATACACCGTCAAGGGGAATTTAACATGGGGAATAATATTTGGGCCTGTCTAGCGACAAGGGATATTTAACATGGTGGGCTAATATAGCGTCAATGGGAATTCAATATGGGGAATATTATTTAGGTCTGTCTAGCGGCAAGGGAAATGTAGCAAAGAAAGTAAATATCTTTTCGAGGTATATAAGTGGCCCTGAAAAAGGCCTTTGGTTTTCTTGTTTAACGTTATATCGTTAACACAGAGGACATCTTACGGATCTTCTTCTCTTCCTTAAACTTCGTCTAACATCTGGTCCATTGAGGAGAACTCTCTTCAAAAAACCTTGCCTCTCCACATAGATCCTTCTTTTCCAAAGGGTCGTATTAGTCATATGAGTGATTGCCCATGATGCTCTGACATACATGGGATAGTTCTGGTAAAATACCATTGATAAAACAAGGGTAGAGGATGGTCCACATCTATTACAAGAAAAGGTGAAGCGAATATCGAAGCGGATAGAGTTTATTCACCAATCCACACACGCATTACAAAATTCAGTCACAGTCGTCCAATCCGAAGAGAGCAGTCTGTGACGTCAATTCCTATATACAGGTACTATAACTAAGAAGACAATGAATTGGGGTGAACCAGCGGTGGAGACAGCAAGTAATGGTATAGCAGTAACCACCAAAGTCAACACAAATCTATTTCCAGACGAAGTTGATTTTAACTGGGATATTGTTGATTTTCTAACTTCACAAGAATTTGTTCCGAAACCTTCGTCACCTTCTCCTTCTTTTTTACACGTCGACGATTTTAAACAGAGACAGACGGAACAATTGGAGCAATTTTCCAACAACAAAATGAAGCAGAACAAGCCTTTTCTCCTTCAACAGCGGGAAGAAGGAAACACCAGGAAGAAACATCAGCGGAGAACAAACAAGACCAAGGACAGAAGAAGAATAGTGAAAATCAAACGGTCACGGTACTTTTAGACATTCTAGCAGAGGTAAGGTGTCTGAAACAAATGTATCGGACTTCTTTATTAAGACCAATGAGAAAAAACTTGTCATTATTGCTGCTTACGTGACAACACATCCTCGCGTAAAATTGTTCGAAGTTTTAGAACTGTTAGGAGATCGCATCTTGTATTTTGACACGGACAGTTGCATCTACTTCGATCGACCGAACCAGTGTTACCTTAACATCGAAGGAGACCGTTTAGGAGCCTGGACAGATGAGCATCCCGAGGATGATATCCTAAATTTTGCGAATACCGAGACACGCAAGGAGAAATGCACACCGAATGTAAAGTAAAAGGATTAACTTTTAATTAAGGCACCAATCGAGTGGTGAACTTTGACGTGCTACAAGAAGCTTTATAGTCTGGTCAAAATGAAACCTTTAAAGTGACCACCAACAAGATCGTCGGTTTACCCACAAGCCGAGTCTTCAGCCGACCTTTGAAAAAGGTCATTCAAATCGTGTACCAGAAGAGAGTGAGGCTTCCCAATCACTTCACTTTACCGTAAGGTCACGTCGATATTGGGCTCCATATAAAAATTGACACCGTCCAAGACCAATAGTTCATTTTAACTACAGCGACCAAGCGAAACAAGATGAATCCATTTAAACAGACATCATTCAAATTCGGAGATTGTATAACAAATGTACCTTCCCCTAGTGTGAATAGAAGGGGATGGACAAGACCCATGCATTCCTACCGAAGTTGTCCGAAAGGAAACGGTAAGTGTCCATGCGGTTACCATTGTAATTGCAATGCGGAATGCGATGCTATACCTTGTGATTGTAGTGATGCCGTACGCTTTGACCTCAGAGATTCAGCAGAACATCGTGTGAACTTTCCTATGACTACTATCACTAAACCTATCATGGAAAGTGATGCTGTGCGTGTTATCGTTGACTCCTGGGAATTTCACCGTTACTGCATCGAATTCAACGATTCAGCTTACCTGGAACATGCTCGATGGTCTCCAAATTGTCACTACCTACCTAGTGGGATCTAAGTTATTGAAAGTGAAAATACCATGTCGTTTAAGAAACCAGATTGGCTAGGAGACAAACCTAGACAAGTATTTAAACCTACTCTAAAACATAATATTCAAGGGTTACCAAGCAAATTGCAAGATAAAATCTACAAGGAAGATTGGCAGGGACTTGATAAAGAAAAATCTCAATTGGTGACTGTAGAACTTTTGTGTCTTGAAATTCACAAGAGGAAAGTGACAAAAGTTAACCAACGTGTTAGATTTGTTTGGAGCAGAATATTTTTTTACCATTCTTTACCATTACCCTGAATGACACTGGTCAGAAATTACACACTAAGTCGATCACTTTCACTCTAGGAGAAGATTTTAAAAACTTCTGTGCAGAATGTACACTTATCGTCTTTGACTAAAAGAAGTATAAAGTTAACTAGCATGCAGCAGCTTTTATCACTTGTGATAAAACAGATTCCGTGGAAGGATATCAATGAGAATATTTAAACGGTGGGAAATTACCAACACTTATTGCGAGAACTGTATCCCATCAATTGGGATCGACGTGTTGTGTGTGTTTTAGTGACCTACTTTCTGGGATTTCGTTTACCCGTAGATTCCTTGTGAACACTTTACGAACAATATCTACAAAGACAGTATGGGGACTCCATTAAATGTCTACGAGAGAATGACTGTTAAAAGCCTTACGCGTTCATTTGGATACTTCTTGACCTCTACAGGAAAATAAGATTCGTCAATTTTTAGGTACGGAAGAGGTGTACGACGATGTGTGTGTAGTTTGTGATTTACACCCTCATTGGACAGATGTACGTGACTGGAAAAGTTGGGGTTTTGAGGCTTGGACAAAAGAAGTGTCCAATTATGCTCAAGCGGTGTGATTGTAAAATCCATCGTCGAGTCCACAAAGTCACTTTAAAACCGGTGTTAGTGACAGTGCCGGAAGAAGAAGAATCTGTCACCGAGGACGATCACTCCTTTCAAGAGAGGACTTGTCATGGACATTCCCGAAAGACCATTCCGAGAGGACACCTGTATGACTGTACTCAATGTAGAGACTATAAGAACATTACTCACTACCTCTAGGACACCATGGTTACCGAAACGATGTTGTACAGAGACGTGTTTATATGCCACTTTGATCGTTACGTGTTTTTTTATTCCAGTACTTATCAATTTGGCTTTTATGTATTTTTCTCTTTCGTGTTGTTCCAGTTTAACATAAATTGAAATAAACGTGACCTGAGAAAAAGTATAAAAACCTCTTGTCTTGTCTGTTTTTCTGTTAAAAGTGTCGTAGCCTACACAACTATGGCTACCTCTGCTATTTCGACTTCTTCCTCCTCGACATTCAAAACCATCAACAAACACTTAGAAAATGTTAGTTGGGAGGCCATGTATCTTCGTCATCCTTTCAATTGCTGGACCTAGCGGTTCAGACAAAACCGACTTTGTCAAATGTTCGATCGAAGATAAACATCACTTGATCGATCGTTCACCTCAACGCATCGTGTGGTGCTACAAAAAGTGGCAATCGACATAAAGCTTCTTGCAAGAAAGTCAAGGTGATTACATTGTGTTTGTGCATTCCTAGCAAAGACGACGGAATCGTGTCTGACCCTAGTTAATCTAATTCGGTTATTTTAGACGACATATTAGGAGAAAACGAAGAAGAAATTAAACAGTGGTTTACGCGCAAAGGACTTCATCGTAATGCCAGTGTCATTTACATACAATAAGGGACATGATCAAGAAAGATTGTTATAGATGTCAAAACGATCATCCCCGCCAAATTCCACACGATAAATGTATGATGAAGTAGTAGAGTGAGTGAACAGATCCACATGATAAATGTATGATGAAGTAGTAGAGTGAGTGAACAGATCGAAACTACTTCTGATAAACTAATATATTTCGGTTTCATACGAGGAATCTATTTGTCAATCAGAGAGGAGTGAATAGGTCAATTTTTAAAACAAAGCTAAAGTCTCCACGGAGAGAGAGAGAGAGAGAGAGAGAGAGAGAGAGAGAGAGACAGAGAGACAGAGAGAGACAGAGAGAGACAGAGAGAGAGAGAGATCGTCTATTTGGCAACCAGGGCTTGTTACTAAACCGAAAACCGAATTTAACCGAATATTTTATCAAGTCCGATACGATATCTTGATCTAGAGTCATGCAAATTTATCATTATAAATCCATGCTGGTTTGATGTAGCAATACTAAAGAAATGTATAAAATGAATTATGTCCATACCTCCGCTGCACCAGGTCTGGTGAATATTTTGTAATGTATGTGTATCAAGTCCAATAAGCACAGTAAGAATATTACAGTTATCCCTGATCGCTCTTGGTATTTGTGTATATTTCTGAGTAACATAAATCACATCAGTATTTTTATATCTACCTCTGTAAAATATCCTGGCAGGGTTTGCTTGTTTATCCAAAATCACATCATCTTATACGACTAAATTATTAATACTTTCATCAAAAGAATCAACACTCGGTGCTTCTTCAATATCAGTGATAAATTCAATAACATCTTCATCGTTCAACGAGTTCGCGTTCTCGTTAAAATCCTTGAGTACATCATAGCATCGCTGATCATCTACAGATGGTGCTACCAGATACAATTTCTCCCATTTTAACCACCTCATTATTAGTTTAAGTAGCAACTGCGTCTCGCCACTTCCAGACGGTCCAATAATAATCAAGCGAATATAATTTGGTAGCGCTGCAAGATGCTTAACAGGTTTTCGTTCTTTTTTGTCGCCGAAATATCAATTACATTAATGTTATTATAAATAATTATGAATCTATATTGTGTGAAATGCAAGTCACGTACTAGCACAAACGACTTAACAACAAATGCAACAAGCAACAGCAGATCGGCACTTGCCGGGAAATGTGTAAAATGTGGTACAACAAAATTTAGATTTGTTTCAATGAAATCGGGTAATGATTTTTAAAAAGAACGAAGAGGTGATATTGCAGTAAAATTGACGAAAATTCCAGGGACTCGTGGGGAAATACCCAGGGGAAAAAACATCTTCAAGGATGTAATTATAGTGGTCCTGGAACCAGACTCTATATCCGACTTGATAACCAAGACCATCCAAGACCAGGGAAATATCCGATAAACACTATTGATAAGGCGGGTCAGGCTCATGATGTTGCTTATAAAAGTAGCAATCTGCAATATAGACACATCGTAGATGTGAAATTGATTCATGCGTTGAATTCTTTTACGAAAAAATCTTTCAAGGAATCATTTGCAAACTGGTTAGTAAGATCTGCGATGAAAGGTAAATTGGTATTAGATGCTGGTAATCTATATTTATATGAAATCTATTTATTATTCCCCAAGAGGATACTGGAGAGGAAAATCAGCTATTAATAAACTTGCCAGCGCAGCAAAGGTCGAAATAGTTACTGCAGCAGATCGGTCATCAATACAAGCGATATGGCAGATTAATCTATCACCGCCTAAACAAATTCACATTGAACATTTTTATGTCATCATTCCAAATGAAGTTCATCAGGCTGATATATTATTTCTGCTGCACGATACTGTCAATACACGAACAAGTGTGCGTTAACTGTAGTTGATGTTGCGAGTAGATACAAGGAAGCTGAACCATTGTTGACCATGGCGGCATCAGAGGTAGCTTCTGCATTTGAACGAATTTATCGACGAGGATCTTTACTGTGGCCAAATATATTACAGGTTGATCCTGTTCTACTCGGTTGTTAATATTATCTATCACAGTTGAAAAAATAACCCCTGGTTTAATATTACCGGTGGAATCAAACATCGCTAGGGAATTTTCGGTTACTCCATTAATTTTAACAAGAATATCATTCAAGGAATTAGTACTAGTTTTCAATTTCCCCTGTTTGTGTTGAAATACGACTACTTCGTTTGGATCCACATTTGCAAGATTTAACATCTCGGGTAATTCATCTTCGATAAAATAAAATTACATCTCTTGTTGCATATATTTCACCGGTGGGTTGTTTTAGGCTTGAGAGAGCTTTCCCGTAAATATCAGTCATATTTTTTAAATCTCTCTAAAAAGCGATTACTCGTGTATTCGTGTCTAGTTTTATAGGGTGGTTTAGTCGATGATATTGCTTTAAGTACATTAATTACTTCTTGGCCACCTATTGGTTGGTAGGTCATTGTCTGTGTTGGTACCGTGGAGTACCAACGGCTCACCTTGTCAGGGGATTTTAATTGATATATGTAACGCATAAATTCTTTAGGTGGCGCATACCTGGATCAATCGCGTATGCAACCCATTGAGTTCCAGGTCCAATGCTGTTATCGAGATTAATGACACCGGTTTTAATATTATCTGGTTGTTGTGGTAATTTATCTCGCACAAAAAAAAAAACACCTCTGACGATTTTTATTCTTAATTCTTTGGCAGCATCGAGTAAATCAAAATTTGACAATGGTTTTAGTAAACATTCCCTGGCAACCTCAGGCTGTTTCCGGTGTACCATGAATACGGATTCCCTGGTAGTCTTGGACCCTTTCCTTGTACGTATCGCCTCTTTTTTATATCCTTTTCCAGTTGCCTTTTTTAGTGCCATCCCAGCAGCGTTTCCAACTGCTCCTTTACTTGTATCATGATATTGAAGTTCAAGTTTCCCTCGTTCATTTAGTTGTATTACTTTATAGTAATACAATTGATAATTGTTTATCTTTGAGCACCGGGGGATCCATATCCAATGCTGCATCGGGTAAGGATTTAAACATATTATTATATATTTTTCGATCTAAATCGCGATTTCAAACCACTTCCCCCTATCATGTTTGCAGTAATATCTCGTTGCGCATCAAATCCTTGATATATCAGCGCAGCTAGTTTTCGATTCGCCGCTTGGTTTATTATTTTACTAACACTCAGAGACATAATCTCAGTATATGGTAATTTTACCGCTTGTGGTTTTTTTCGTCGTCGAATCAGCGTGATTAGTTTTTCTTTAGCCGTATTAAATGCATTACCGGAAACATCACCAAAAGCGCTAATACCCTTATCACGAATGACATCAATAGCTTTCATCGATAATTGTTTCGAAATTGGTTCTATTTTTGGAGCCATCCTTGCGAATAACCCTTGAACAATATCACCAAGACTATCTCCATACTATACTTTATAAACAGGCAATCGTGAATTTACGATATAAGTCATAGTTGACTTGTTGTTTTAATTCTTCTCTTTGTCGTTTTTCTTCTTCTTTTCGCTGTTGTAGTGTTTCTATTTCTTGCTCTTTTAGTTCCTCATAATGATCATATACTTTATCTACCTCACCGATTTATCGTATATACTGTGTACTTTTTGTATCAACTCGACTTGTTTTAGTTTTAATTTTATAAAATACATCAGCCCAGTGTAACAGAATTGTTACCGAGAGGAGGGTGGATTAAATGAACAATACAAGCACAATTTGTGAAAGAAAATATAAATTTATGTAATAAATTATAAATGAAAAAAATACAGATGTAACAATACAATAATTCATGCACTCAACCCACAATTACACTCACAACCATTCACAATACATGAACAAATTAAATATTAATACAAAAGGAATCTCAGATGTAAAGGGATCTCTTGGACTATACACAGATCCAAGGATCCTTTACGAAAGTTAAATTAATGCAAGTATAAATTACGAAAAATGAACACAAACGACAAACTATACTATCGCACGATGGATTGCGATAACTAGCACGACCACATACTTGTATTCAATCAAGTTGCTAGCTTTTATTGATATCTATGCGATCACTTGAAATATTATTGTGATCTGACAAAACCATGCAAATACAACAATGTATTAAATTGTATTACAATTTCAATACACATATGTGTCTCGATCCCGTATAACCGCACGATTCAGCAACAGTTGTATCGTCTCCCAGTTTCCCCGAAAACCTAGGGTTGACCAATACTATTATCGGACGTTTCCCTTCACGGATCCACCACAGTTATACTTTCAGACAACATACAACATCTACCAGAACCAACGGTTCCTCACTACCCTTGATGTCGACCCGGATGTTTTACAACTCAGATAGCTCCGACACTCGGACTTCTAGCTTTCCGGATATTTACACGTTACACAGATGTTGACGAACAGACAGTTCGACACACAGACAGATACTTCAATTCCGTTTGCACAAATTAACGGCACAATCACATTCAGATATTTATACAGAGATGTTCCGGAACAAATAATAAATGTCCCACAACAAATCAGACGATATCAAAGACGTTTATCAAAAGATGGTATCAGATGTGTTAACAGCTACGGTATCAGAAATGGTATCAACTACGTTAGCAGCTACGGTATCAGAAACATTGACATCTACGGTATCAGATCTACGGTATCAGATCTACGGTATCAGATCTACGGTATCAGAAACATTGACATCTACGGTATCAGCGATTATCAGATCTATGGTAACAGCGATTGTCAGCTACAGTATCAGAAACACGGTAACAGCTACGGTATCAGAAACACGGTAACAGCTACAATAAACAAAACCAGACTAATAATAGTTGTCTCAAAAATAATCTAAGCCGTAGATTACGATATTGCATTTAAAGTGTAATAGTGACTAGTAATTCCAAATATTCAACGTTCAATGCAATAAAGGCATCATTATACGAAATGATAATCTGAATAAAATTCACAATAAAACGAAATCTAAATTTAACACTCACCCCTTTGGATGGAGATTGCAAGACGAGCTTATCTATCCTTCGATTAGATATTTTGGTTCCCGTAATTATTATGAGAAATATCTCGCCTTATATACTCTCTATAGGTGAACATAAATCACAGCGAGCTTGCCGTGCACCACGTGAAACGAGTATTTCGGATTTCATGTAAATAACAAACTGGCACAAGCAAATCGTTACACGACACTTACCTTGGAGAAAACCCCTTAATTACCCCAGGTAATGCGTGTACGACGAAATCAAGAAAATGGTGAGTTTCGTTTGCAATTCAAGAAGAACAAACATCAGTTCCATTTTCGCCTAATTCTGTGACAATACCTCCCCCCTAAGAATAAAAATGTACACATTTTTAAAACTAACACAGAATAGAAGAAAAATAACTACTGATGATATCTTACAACATTTACACTGGTTATACTACAAACTGGATTTTATTACTGGGCAAATTCATACAAATGTCCCATCATGCCCTACTCAAGTAGTCTGCGCCTATATTTTCAACTCCCCTTATTGCTTCTACACGGAAACGATAAGGTTGTAGTGTTAGCGCCCAACGCATCAACCGAGCGTTAGCGACCTTGGCCTTGTTTAAATACAGTAGGGGTTGGTGATCAGTCTCGAGAACGAAATCTCTCCCAAACAGATATGCGTGATACTTCCCAATTCCCCATACTACGGCCAAACATTCATTTTCTATAGCGGAATAATTTTTCTCCCTGGGTAGCAATTTTCTACTCGAGTAAGCTACGGGTAACTTACTGTCGTCCTGCTCTTGCAGTAAAACTGCCCCCAACCCAGTTTCAGAAGCGTCTGTTCTTAGAATAAAAGGTTTGCTGACATCTGGCAATTTCAATATAGGTGCACTAACCAGTTTCTCTTTCAGAGTACAAAATGCTTTATCTTGTGGCGGTCCCCATTCAACTTTGTTTGGTTGCCCCTTCTTGGTCAAATCAGACAGCGGGCTAGCAATGGCTGCAAAGTTCGGTATAAACTTTCTGTAAAAACCTACTAGACCTAGAAATGATCTTACCTGCGTTTTGTTGGTTGGCTTCGGTGCGTCTCTAATTGCTTCAATTTGCTTGGGATGAGGTTTTAACTGACCCATACCGCTGACCCTATGACCCAAACAATCTAAATCTGTATAACCAATACTGCATTTAGTGGGTCTCACTGTAAGGTTCGCTTTGCGGAGTCTATTGAAGAGCTCGCTCAGGACGGACACGTGCTCACTCCAAGTATTCGTGTACACGAATATGTCGTCTACAAAGCTATCAACGTTTGTTAAACCTTTAAGCAATTTACGCATCAAACGAAAACAGGTGGCGCTGGCTCCAACTAACCCGAATGGCATCACTTTGAATTGATACAGTCCTTTCTGGGTCGCAAATGCTGTCAATGGTCGGGATCCTGGGACAATGGGAACCTGCCAATATCCCTCGGCCAGATCTAATTTGGAAATCCATCGGTTTCCCGACAACTTCGCAAATAGACCCTCCATATCTGGCATTGGTACTGCATCGAACACAGTGATTTTATTCAACTGCCGAAAATCAATGCAGAATCGGTTCGTCCCGTCCTTTTTCCTTACAAGCACTACTGGAGAAGAATATGGCGAGTTGGAGGGTTCAATCACCCCCAGATCCAACATTTTACCCACCTCTTCGTCCACAGCTTCACGTGCGTTGTATGGCACCGGATAGCCCTTGATTCGAATAGGGTCAGACGTATTCAGCTTAATTTTGAGGTCCAACAAAGTTGTACAACCTGGTCTGTCAGTGAATACATAAGAATGTTTAGCCAAGAGCGCATTAATCTGTTGACGCTGGTCTTTCGTCAACTCCGCACTCACATCGACTTTATCTATCCCCTCCCCCGCGACTCCCAAGGGACATTCAAGGGAACTCTCTATATTCGAATCAGCTTCATCATCGTCTACGACTGCCGTACAAACGACATTTAAGACCCCCTTTCCAACATTGTCGCTCTGTCTCTTAATATACAACTTGAGCATATTCGCATGGAATGTTTTTACATTACCGTCCATGTCAATTTTATAGTCCATGTCACCTTTTACTTCTTTAACTTCATATGGACCTTTCCACTGGACTAATAACTTATTCGAACTCGTTGGAAGAAGCAATAGCACCTGATCTCCCACAAGAAATTTCCTATTACGCGCTCTGCGGTTGTAATACTTGGCATATCTGCGCCCCGATTTAATCAATTTGTCACGTGCCATCTGGCATGTACTCTCAAGTTTGTTTCTTAGATCTAAAACGTACTGGTAAGTCGTTTTTATTTCCTCGTTCGCGACATCACCAGTCCATAGTTCGCGTAGTATCCGCATCGGGCCTCGAACTGTTCTACCATACAACAGTTCAAAGGGTGAGAACCCTAACCTTTCCTGCGGTACTTCACGGTACGCGAACAGAACAGCGTTTAAATAACGATCCCAGTCTTGCGGACGTTCCGCGCACATCTTTCGTAGCATGCTCTTCAGGGTACCATTAAACTTCTCTACCAGTCCATTGCACATCGGATGGTATGGGGTAGTGTTTAGCTGTTTGATGGATAACAACCTACTTATTTCACGCATGAGGTCAGAGGTGAATTGGGCACCACAGTCCGTGAGGATTTCTTCTGGCACCCCTACCCTACTGAAGATATCAACTAATGCTTCAGCTACCCTTTCCGTTTCAATAGTTGGTAACGCTACGGCTTCAGGGTATCTGGTTGCGTAGTCAACCAGAGTAAGAATATACCGATTCTTTCTTTCGGTAACTGGGTGTATTGGTCCTACAATATCTACTGCCACTCTTTTAAACGGTGTATCTATTAATGGCATCTGTCCCAAGGGCACCCTTGTGACCCTTCCCTTACACACGGTTTTCTGACATACGTCGCACGACCTACAGAACCGTGTGACATCGCCATTAACACCTGGCCAGTAGAATTCAGCGACTACCCTGCTAGTGGTCTTAGCCTTACCTAGGTGTCCTGCCATGCTTGACCTATGCGCCACCCTAAGTACTTGAGATCTATATCTCTGGGGTACGACCACTTGCCAATACTTCTTACCCTCCCGAGCGCTAAACTCCCTATGAATTAATCCGTTCTTGCGTACGAATCTCGAGCTACCCCCACGCTTGCAATGTTTAATCGCGCCGGACGTGATTTTCTGAACAATTGTCTTGATGGATTCATCACGTTCTTGCTCTTGTTTGAAATCATCGCGGGAAATTCCTGAGATCGATTCAGGGACTATTAATTTACGAAACGCGGTTTTCTCTCGCCGTGTTTGCGCTCGCGTTTCGACTGCCTGGTCCAAAGGTATTTTAAAATCGGCCATGGTTGGAAGACGGGAACCTTCAACATTACCGATCGTCAGATCGTAAATAGGATTGTCCATACAAAGGGCATCAACAGTTCCCGTTAAGAAAGGTGTTTTTACTGTGATCCTTGTTACGGGAATGCGACCCATCGTCTGATCAAGTAACATACATGGGGATTCCCACCCGAGCATTTGGTTATCCTGCACGAGACTACGTTTAATCACTACGCCCTTACAACCAGTGTCACGCAATACCACGACTTCTCGACCATTGACAAACCCTCTCGCGGTTGGTACACGCGCTTCAGGAAATAAACACGTGCCAAGCGAATGAATACAAGGTTCTACCTGTACGATGTTATCAGATATACCTTTACTTTGTACAGCCACTGCTACCTTATGTATAAGTGGCTTTCTTTTAGGACAGTCTTTTTGAACATGACCCCATGCATTACACAAGAAACATTGCACACGCTGAAAAAACTGGATTCCTAACTGACCTTTTTACCTTAGCTGATTTTACAAACTCCCTAGGAATAGGTCTTACAGACTGGTTTCCAGACTTAAAATCTTTCAAAACCACGTTCTGGGTTCCCCCATGAGCTTCGGCAAATAAATCGGCTTGTTTAGCCATATCTTTTACGTTCGTGAAGACTTTCTCCTTCAGAAATTGATCTAATTCTCGCCCAACTGTATTAAATAATTGATCTCTGAGCAAGAAATCAGTCAACCCTTCAACCGTTTTCATCGCTTTGCCGCATTCAATCCACCGCTCAAAATAGTTCGCAATTCTGACGGTGAACTGACCAAAGGTTTCTCCCTTATCGGGCTTGCTATACCTGAACTTTTTACGAAATCCTCGTTCAGTGAGCTCGTACCTTTTGAGAAGTGCTTCCTTTAGGACGTCGTACTTAAACACATCGTCCCTAGGAAGTCGAGAGTATACATCCAGCGCTTTACCTTTGAAAAGCGCACTAAGATGCAATGCCCAGTCATTTTGACTCCACTTCTGGTTTTCGGCATACCGCTCAAACCGATGAAGATAACTATCCATGTTATCTTTTTCATCGTCAAAGGGAGGTAATTTGGGGCCCTTTAATTTACTAAAGGCAGAATCGTGTTCTCTTCCAGATGTCGCTAATTCTACCTTACGCTCATGATCCCGCTGCTTTGCTTTTTCTTCTAATTCTATTCGCTTTCCCTCCGCTTCCATTTCCCATCCTATCCTGTCCTTTTCGGCCTGCTTCTCTAATTCTATCTTTTCCCTTTCGGCCTGCTTATCTAATTCTATCTTTTTCTTTCGAATTCTATCTTTTCCTTTTGGGCCTGCTTCTCTAATTCTATCTTATTCTTCTCAAATGCCCATTTCCTATCTTCGGATTCCCTTTCTAATTCCCGTTTCCTTTCATCGGCTACCCTTTCTAATTCCCTTTTCCTTTTTTCGGCCTCCCCCTTTTCCTTTTCTAATTCCCTTTCTAATTCCCTTGACCTTATCCTTTCTTCCCTTTCCCGGGCTTGTTCTTCTTGAATAAATTTCCTTAAGCTTTCACCTTCATATCCAAATTCTTTGCCTAAGGCAACCAAGTCCTTAAGGGATGACATGGCAATTGTAATATGAATGTAGATATATAACCAAACCTATACTTTAAACACGTTTATACTGGACACACGGACCTAGGTAAACTAAACAAAAATAAACTCCAACTAGAGTATTATCTTAACAGAAGGTCACGCTCAAATATAAACATTAAATGTATACCTTCACAAAAATGATTGACAGTTCACTTAATCCAACGATCCCACTTCTGACACCATTGTAACAGAATTGTTACCGAGAGGAGGGTGGATTAAATGAACAATACAAACACAATTTGTGAAATAAAATATAAATTTATGTAATAAATTATAAATGAAAAAAATACAGATGTAACAACACAATAATTCATGCACTCAACCCACAATTACACTCACAACCATTCACAATACATGAACAAATTAAATATTAATACAAAAGGAATCTCAGATGTAAAGGGATCTCTTGGACTATACACAGATCCAAGGATCCTTTACGAAAGTTAAATTAATCCAAGTAAAAAGTACGAAAAATGAACACAAACGACAAACTATACTATCGCACAATGGATTGCGATAACTAGCACGACCATATACTTGTATTCAATCAAGTTGCTAGCTTTTATTGATATCTATGCGATCACTTGAAATATTATTGTGATCTGACATAAGCATGCAAATACAACAATGTATTAAACTGTATTACAATTTCAATACACATATGTGTCTCGACCTCGTATAACCGCACGATTCAGCAACAGTTGAATCGTCTCCCAGTTTCCCCGAAAACCTAGGGTTGACCAATACTATTATCGGACGTTTCCCTTCACGGATCCACCACAGTTATACGTTCAGACAACATACAACATCTAACAGGACCAACGGTTCCTCACTACCCTAGATGTCGACCCGGATGTTTTACAACTCAGATAGCTCCGACACTCGGACTTCTAGCTTTCCGGATATTTACACGTTACACAGATGTTGACGAACAGACAGTTCGACACACAGACAGATACTTCAATTCCGTTTGCACAAATTAACGGCACAATCACATTCAGATATTTATACAGAGATCTTCCGGAACAAATAATAGATGTCCCACAACAAATCAGACGATATCAAAGACGTTTATCAAAAGATGGTATCAGATGTGTTAACAGCTACGGTATCAGAAATGGTATCAACTACGTTAGCAGCTACGGTATCAGAAACATTGACATCTACGGTATCAGATCTACGGTATCAGATATACGGTATCAGATCTACGGTATCAGAAACATTGACATCTACGGTATCAGCGATTATCAGATCTATGGTAACAGCGATTGTCAGCTACAGTATCAGAAACACGGTAACAGCTACGGTATCAGAAACACGGTAACAGCTATAATAAACAAAACCAGACTAATAATAGTTGTCTCAAAAATAATCTAAGCCGTAGATTACGATATTGCATTTAAAGTCTAATAGTGACTAGTAATTCCAAATATTCCACGTTCATTGCAATAAAGGCATCATTATACGAAATGATAATCTGAATAAAATTCACAATAAAACGAAATGTAAATTTAACACTCACCCCTTTGGCTGGAGATTGCAAGACGAGCTTATCTATCCTTCGATTAGATATTTTGGTTCCCGTAATTATTATGAGAAATATCTCGCCTTATATACTCTCTATAGGTGAACATAAATCACAGCGAGCTTGCCGTGCACCACGTGAAACGAGTATTTCGGATTTCATGTAAATAACAAACTGGCACAAGCAAATCGTTACACGACACTTACCTTGGAGAAAACCCCTTAATTACCCCAGGTAATGCGTGTACGACGAAATCAAGAAAATGGTGAGTTTCGTTTGCAATTCAAGAAGAACAAAAATCAGTTCAATTCTGTGACACCCAGTGTTGCATATCTCTAATATATTTTTCACGCCCTTGTTTCAACATTTGTTTTCAATTTTCATAACTCGTAACAACAAAAGTGGATTAATTTTATCGATTGTTGTTAAAGTATCCATTGGATCTTTTGGACCAGATTGAAATTTTGCTGGACCAGGAGGATTTTGTAAATGCTCTGATGTTTGTTTAGTTCCTTTGCTATTTTTTTCAAGTTCAGGAAGAACACCTCCTTTTACTTCTTCTCCTTTTTCATATATAACCTCTTTAGTGGTTGTTGTAACGGGTCTGAATAATTGTTCAGCACATATTGGAAAATCAACTATCGCTGTTGAAGTTTTTGTCTGACAGAATCTCTCACGGGGATAAATCTCTTTATTGCCTCAAATCGCTCTAGAGCTGATCAAGTTGTTAATGATTCTCATACCATTATTGTTATATCATATGATTTAATTAATAGCCGGTAAGGAAACCGCGACAACAAATGCGTCTGTTTTTTGGTTTAGCAACAAGCCCTGGTTGCAAATTAGATGAGACCTCTCTCTCTTTCCGTAGAGGATTTATTTTTATTTAAAAACTTGGTTTGTTCACTTCTCCTCTCTGATTGACAAATAGACACCTCTTCTTCCTATCCCTCACATCAAACTATCCTAATGTTTCCAACACTAAATCGTAGAGAAGTGTTTTCTATCACGTCCGTGCGTGAACCATATAAAGCAGGGGTAGTCTCCAGTCTCAATCAAAAGGAAAAACCATGCTGATTAACCAGTTTAATCTCGCAATAGAGCGGCTTAAAATTTAATTAAGAATTATGTAGAACCCCAAATTAGATCTATAAGATGGCTTATCCACAGAGCTATCAGGACCCGCTGCACAATGCGGTAATTAAATAGTTAGATTAACAGGTTTAAATTAGATCACATAAATTAGATCTATAAGGTGGCTTAATCCCAGAGCTATCAGGGCCAACCGCACAATGCAGTAACTCAAAATTAGAATAATAGAAATTATATAGAACCACAAATTAGATGTATAAGGTGGCTTAATTCCCAGAGACATCAGGGCCAACCGCACAAGGCGGTAACTAAATAGTTAAGAACAATAGGAAACCAAAATATTAATTTTATGAGGTGGCTTACTCCCAGCTATCAGGGCCTATTTAAAAAAATTACAATAACTATGCCATCTCCGTCTTTTTCTAATTAAGCAGCACAAATGATCACATGATAAATTCAAAATTCAATTTAAGTACTCAGACTATGCTGTGACGCTGGCGCACTCTTTTCGGACGTCCTGATCCACCTTTCCTTCGACTGACATGTAACACCGCTACCAACGAATGCGTGTAACTATTCCCTTTCTTTTAGAACATTGATTTTATCCCGTGAGGCAGAAATGTCTCGAAATCGGATAATTCAACTATCACCAAATGGTGCATTAATGCGTAAGGAGGCGTGACACCTTACCACCACCCTCGAAAAAATTAAATAGCCCCAAACGGGTCAATAAATAGTCGTACATGCCCAAATGGGCGAACACGACTTAAATTCAAATGGATTTGATTGGACAGTCTGACTAATGATTGGCTGATAGGGTGAGTGCATGTTGGTACTATTCCCACTCACCTAAAGGTCTTTTATTCGTGTCGATAGTCCTTTTTTAGGGACTCGACATGACGACCAAATGAAATAGTACACTGTGTGTGCATTAACGCCCGTGGGGATGCGGAACTTTTCCTTCCCCACGGGAATAATTAAATAGTCAGCTTTGCTGACATTAAACAGTGCCAAATGTCTCTGAGTAGACGAGTGCACTATAATTTAACTTATTGGACTGGATCTGTCTCATCCTCCTACGAAGATACAAAGATGTGCTCAAGACTAGCCAAGCTGAATGAAGCTTACGTCAATCTGCATCGTATCAGACAAAGTCTGATGACAAAGCCTGAAGAGATTGAGAATGTTAGAATGCTGCAAGTGACGGAAGATTTAATGGAAGAACTCTTCAGAGTGGAAATCCAGAAAGAAAAGAAGAATGTACTGAGACGTATAGACGTCAGAAGCAGCAAAGAAAGCAAAGAGAACAGCAGCAGCAGCAACAGCAGCAGGAGCAGGAACCAGACAGAGGTTTGTCGACTGTCGTGTGGACACGAAAGAGTTCTCTTTCTCTTTCCGAAGAAGCAGACCCTATCCTGTTGCCAGACGAGGACGCAATCTTAGACGATAAAATATTGTCATCCCTCCTCGTACACACAAAAAAAAAACCTTTTTAGGGCTACCCAATACTCTCGAAAAGAAATAATAATGCATTTGCCAATGGTATGTGAGAAAGTAAGAAGAAAAAAAAGTGAGTCTATAATCACATTCTTTCTTTACTTTTTTTGGAAGTGCGTCTAAGAGCACAACTTTTTCCAGTAACTTTAAATTTATAATTAATTATTGTAAAGTAAAATCTAAGGGAATGTTTTTTATAAGGCCGCATATTTTAGTGATGATAAGGGTTATGGAAGTTTTGATCATAGAGATGTTTTCCTTCACGTCTGCGCTTGCATCATATATAGAGAAGCACTCGTCAATCTAGCTACCTATTGTTTTCACTATACCTCAAAGTGAAGACTGGGAGAATGAGGCTACTCATTCACCCTCTGCGCCCCCAATAACAACAGTAAATTGGGAGAATGATTTGAGTTGAAGATATGTGTAGGGGGCTTGACCTGGGAGCTGCCAGCATTAGCAGGGTGCATTTTGGAATTTAAAAAAAAACCTATCCCTTCTCAGGGCTAATTAAATGTCTAGAAAAGAAATTGTTCAAATCGCCAATTGTTATGAGAGAGGAGTAGTGAGATTATAAACACTTACTTTTTTTCCTGATATGAAGGTGTGTGTGTGTGTGTGTGTGTGTGTGTGTGTGTGTGTGTGTGCTCGCGTGCGTTTGTGTAAATGATAGATTATGTGATTTTTGTCAGTAAATTGTGTAGTTTGTTTTGGCTGCTTCCCCGTGTGTGGATAGGAAACTGTTTTGTTTGTTTTGGCTATTTTCCCATCTGTGTGGATGGTAGATTATGTGATTTTTGATAGTAAATTATATGGTTTGTTTTGGCTGCTTCCTCGTGTGTGGATAGTAAATTGTATGGTTCGTTGTGGCTACTTTCCCATGTGTGGATGGTAGATTATGTGACTTTTTATAGCAAATTATGTGGTTTGTTTTGACTGCTTTTCCATGGGTGTGGATGGTAGATTGTGTACTTTTGATAGTAAATTGAGTGCGTTGTTTATCCTCGTTCTTTATGGATACTAGATTGTGTTTTGTGAATAGCATATACTATGAAAAGTGAGCACAAAGGATGTTTTTCTTCACGTCCGTGCTTCAGAGATATATACTCAATTGTCCGTCATTCGAGCCGTTCAATTTTGAACACATCAAGATGTCCATCGATTTGTTCAACTAACTTCAACACAGCTGGTTTTGGACAATAGATGCAGAATATGTAGTGGAAAGGCTTGAGAAAGAATTTCAGTGTAGCCTGGACTTTGTAACCAATTTGAAATTAGCGAGAGATTTATTAGAAGGTATGATAGAGGAGAATGTCAAGAAATTAAGAAGACTTCTCACAACAAAATATGTAAGAGTATGGAGCTTGAAGAAGGCGCTTGATAAGGTCATCAAAGTCAGGTGCCTTCTAGAAGAAACATTTGGTAGAATGGGCATATGTGAAGCGGGGACTAGACCGGCTAAAGAAAGCGGAAGCAATGATGAGAACGGTGATGGAAGAAGAGGTGATCAAGATTAAAGATAACTGGACAAAGGAGGAGAAAGGAACAAGACAACAAAAATGAAAAAGAGTACTTTCATAAACTAAATCAGAGATGGATTAAAGTTCAGGAAACGTTTAGAGCTATGGGATATCCTGACTGATTTCCGAGGAAGAAAAGAACAGAAACAAGAATGGAATATTTTCTAAAATCAAAACTTGGTGGAACAACGGCAGAAAAAAATACATCCTGGAGACGGTGAAATAATATATCATTGTCTATTGTGTCAGATGTTGCAGACAGATCAAGGTGTGTGAGGACTGTAACCTTTCCGCTATCCAAAGCAGAGATAATGTCTTTAAATAATTTTCTTCAGAAGAGAAGTTTAAGTAATGTGGCAAGGGCGATATGCAGACTGTACATTGCTAAAAAGACTGTTTGAATTCAAATGAGATACAGGTTGGGTTAGAACCTTTTCTAATATTTTTTATATGAAAGGGAGATTAGAAACTGGGCGGTAGTTCTTCAAATCGTTATGGTCAAGTGTTGGTTTCTTCAGCGGAGGCTTTACGATGGCAGTTTTTAAAAATGATGGGATTTCCCCGGATGAGATAGACATATTCATAACATCAGTTAGTGAAGGCAATATTAGGTCTAAGCACTCGAAGCAGCCGTGATGTTGGAATTGGATCAAGTTCACATGACTTTGGTGCACTCTTCACCACAATTTTCTGTACTAAATCCATATACACAGGTTCAAATGCTTCCAATGGTCGTCTGGAATTCTTTGTAATGACAGCAAGTCCACCTTAACAAGAGTTGCGGAGGAACGACTTGATGTAATAAGTGGTGGGTGTTAAATCATCGCCTGATAACATACATAACACACAGGTAGCAGTACAAAGTAAAACAAGTTTTTTCTTTCCACTATTCTTTTTGTAGTATGATAACATAAAAATGTCTCTATTTTCCTTCGTAAAACGTAAATTCTCAGAAAGTAACAAGAAAAAGAAAAGAAATTATTTGCCAAGACCACAAACGATAAACCTAATAACGTTATTGAAATTAATTTTCGTTTGTTAAATTTTATAAATTGAATTCAGTTATGAATGAATACGACAAACAGTCCATGGCTCCACCCATTGAAAGAAATGTTGAGAGCAAGCTACACGACCTACATTTGATTGGTGTTCCAGTAGCGATGCCCAGAATAGAACATTAAACAAAAGTAGAACAAACACTATATAGTAGGGGCAAGAGAAAGACAGGCCAGCTGTTTGGGATTCTCAACCAATGCGATCGGACGCAGGGTGGTAGAAATTACATGAACATTTCTGTACGTAATGGGATGTTTTTATGAAATCATGGTACATGCGATATGAGCACCATCGCCCTTACACAATATGTGAGATGGAAGGCCGCATCTCACGAAGCAAGGATAGCCAGGACGGAAACAAGAGTTGTATGCCGCAATGACAGATGGAAAGGCAATGAAAGACAAGCTGCAGATAATTTAAAAATCGTACGTATAGAAGAAAGACAAATGTAATCAAACCCTAAGTACAATTTGTAGAACAAAGAAGAGGAACGAAAAATAATGACTATGGACAAACATATAAACATTATGATGGAGAAGCCCACATCATCACACTAAGTCCTGGAGTAAAGAAACGGACGTAAACAAAGGCGATTTTTCTTAACCCTCCGACCTAAGAACTCATCTCACAAAAGAATGTATACGAGGACACAAACGTCCCAGTATAACATGTGATAGTAAATGGTTGTCTCTCGTCCAATGAATCGTTCGATATGAAAATTGAAACTGTGCATTTGACTTTATGTGAGAAGGTGATAGAGACAGTAAACGCTTTTATCTCGACCCTCCAAACATCCCAATGCAGCAAAGGTAGATACACCGCTTTATTGGGGTTGCCTTCTAAAGAGAAAGCAGAAGAAAATATATTACAACAAAAACAACCACAAGAGAGACTGATTATCACTTCGAAAGAAAACAGCCATATTACACAGAAATATATCATTTAAAGAATGCAGAAGAAAACACAGGTATAAAAATCTTAATAAAATAATCAACACAGAAGGAATGAAATAGTACCTTCTCAGTGGTACCATGGAGAAGCAGAAATTCCGTTTCTTATCACTAAAAACAATTGCAAAAAATACATCCGCAATAAAACAAAACAGTAATTGAATATCCAGTACAAAGGAGAAAATGGGGTGATGATCTTGTTCGACCGTGACAAAGCGTTTCATAGAGCAGAGCACGGTTTTTCAGAAAGATACGTGGTTTGAGGCCATACTTCTGTAACTAGATCACAACTGCATATTGAGATGTTCCAACAAAAGTTCTCATAAAAGTTGGTGGAGACAGTTCAGCTTCGATTCCGTACCTTTCCCCAACGCATTACCAGCTTCGGGTGACATTTTTTATCCGGAACTCATTCTTCTCTTCTTCCTATCTTCCTGAGTTGACATTTCAACAAAAGTTCTTGTAAAAGTTGGAGAAGACAACATCATGAATAAAGGTGTCACACGTATAACTATAATCCATGAGAGAGACTCGCACCAACATTTTTGCTATCATGAGACATCACGCCGTCAGCTACACTACGTGAACTCAGGAATCACAGAACAACTCTTCTGTGATTTTCGTATTTTTTCGCCCACACGAAGGGTCAGTTCTACGACATCAGCGCCAAAATCATCACATGGGAATAACAACAAATACAACTAAGACGTTTACCAGCATACAATGCTTATCGCCGATGAGAATTCTTCTTGTAGTATCGTTTGAAACATCCCACATGTCGAATGTACATATACTTAGTCCAGTACTGATATCAAACTACCGCAATCCAGACTGAGATGCACCTATACCATAGACCTGGATTTCCATTGACCTAACAGCAACATCTCCGCCAGACCCAGAGTCAACGACAGCCGCATTGACAGTGACTTGAACTTTTTACAATTTGAACTCACAGACAATACGTGCATTGTTTACTATTCCTTAATATACCATTCATTCATAGGAATAATATTTCTGGACTGTAGTAATTCACACAGGTATGTTTTTTTTTGCTTAATCTTATTTTGTTTCTTATAATACAAATATTATAGGGTTAATGCATTAATTGATATTCTTAAAGAACTGATCTAATTTTTGCTGTATTTCTTATGTAGTAACATATAATTATTGCTTATATCTACTCAAGTAAAATTCCTCACAGTTATAATGTTCTGCCTAGAGCTTGAATGAAACACCTGACGTTTCTTGTATCCTTCGCCTAAGCTATCAAAAACCCTGTTCGTACTGAAATCTGAAACTATCGTATACAAGATACGCTAACAGCACATTCAACATAGTATTACCGTATTTACCTATCTGAGGGAGAATTGTAAATTCCGCCTAGCCGTCTCGAACTTATTGACTTCAGATGTTTTTTGTTTGTCAGCCAAATGGTTCGACAGCCAGTAGAAGAGGTGCTTTTCCTTCTATGGTTTTGCAACATCCATTGATGTTGACTTAAAAGTATGTGAAATGATATAAAATAGTCAAAGTGTCCTAGCGATTACTCGAATACGAGTTAACGTAATGCATAGCTCTTACGATATGAGCAGCTATTGGTCTATATACGGCCACCTTCTGAGTCAAATTAGTTAGAAGAGGCGATTTCCCTCTATGATTTTGCAACATCCATTGATGTTGACTTAAAAGTATGTGAAATGATATAAAATAGTCAAAGTGTCCTAGCGATTACTCGAATACGAGTTAACGTAATGCATAGCTCTCACGATATGAGCAGCTATTGGTCTATATACGGCCAGCTTCTGAGTCAAATTAGTTCAAAACGATATGGCAATACATTCTCTTTTCATCGTCACAGATAATGTTGATAAACACGTACATTTCACAGCTGCATTAGACCATAAGTACCAAAAACGCTTAAATGATATGTTCATTGTTCTTAGGTTAATTCAAAGGCGATACGTATTTCATACACGCACAGGTCAATTTTTGATTGCAAGTGAACATACGTCATGGTTATTAAGGCTAGAACAACATTAAATTGTCAGTTTCCTAACTCTTGATTAATACTAAAATTGTACGCCATTGTCTTTGCATCTATTCTTACTTCAAACCTACTGTTAATTCCTTGTTGAACTAGGAAGATCATCTCAATATCGGCTTACTAGCATTATTCATAAGAACAATAATTCTTTCATTACACTTGGCTGAACCAATCTAATACCGTAGTCCCCCATACATATGTTCTGCTGATGTTATGCAAATAACTATAAACGAGAAGAAGAGACAAAAGAAGGAAAAAAGGAAGAAAAAAGTATAAAAAAAAGAGTAAACTCAAATAGAAAAAGAAAAATAAAGATACCAAGAACTGCATGCTACTATTTTGTGTTACAATCGTCTGACAAGACTAGTTTCTATGTAGGTTTTGTAGAATTTTATATTGTAAAGCTGTTTAAGTTACGTAAACTTTTAAATTTTTATTTAATGTAGTACCACGTTACGTTACTGTATTTTATGAAGGTATTCAATGTTGTTCCCATCCCATTGTATTTTTGGAATTTTATCACGAATTTTTCATTGTACTCTTTATTGTATTTTATTTTTTTGGAATTTGACTGAATATGGTGCAATACACTTCCATTGTGTTTTTTGGGAATTTTATCACATATTTTACATTGTACTGTACTTTTTTGAATTTGACTGAGTATTGTGCAATACACTACCATTGTGTTTTTTGGGGAATTTTATCAAATATTTTGCATTGTACTGTACTTTTTGAATTTGACTGAGTATTTTGCAATGTACTTTCTCATTGCATTTTTTGTACTTTACCTGGTATTTTGCAATATATTTTGCAGTGTTTACATTGTATCTTTAAACTTTGCGAAATGTCTCGCAATTTTCTTCTATCATTGTATTTTTGATTTTTTTTAACCTTTTATCCTGTTTTGATGAATAAAATTGATTTTTCTTTTCGAGACTCGAGGACTCGTCTCAAATAAATCAGAGGGTATTGTTAGGATTCAATTTTCAGTAAAATTAATAAGATTGATATTTTCTTTAAATTGTATTAGAGTAATGTTTTATTCATTTATATTAAGTAAGTTCTAAAAGTGTGTTAAGATTAATTTCATTTATTTCCAAAGCACAACTATATATTGATTGAAGGAAAATAGTTGATATACGAAGCATAAGTTGGCAACGCAAATCATTAGCTATACGAATATACATTATAGAGTGAAAATAGGTTATAAAACAAAAGTCAGTCAGCTCTTAAGTTTATCAGTCAGATATATATTTTGTAAAACCAGGCATTAGCAGGAAATCTTACTGAAAGTCAGTGAACCCCTAAAAGTCTTATCGGTAAAGCGTAGAGCAGGCTTCCGTGTTAACGTAAATACAGAATGGTTTTTAACTAATGATGGACAGTCGTTTCTACAAAAATGGTTCTTATCTAAAGATTGTCGGACATTGCTGCTGGCTTAATATATTAAATATGTTGCTGATTTAGAATATTTAGGGATTATCATGTTCGGACGTAACTAATGCCAAACGAACTACAAATCTGAGTTGTACCTTATGTCAGATGACGTCAAATTAAGCTGGTTTGGACCAGGAAAAACTGACTTTTACTTGAAGAGAGAATAAACATCTATTTCCAAGGGTACGTTAACCTGACACAGGATGCATATAAAAGACCACGCATTTAAGGGTCAGGTCAGTTCCGTACCGACAGAGGAAATAGATGTTTTGTCTTCTTATTACAGGTAAAACAATTATATATTTGTAACTTCTTTAGAAATAAGCATTTGTAATGTTTGTTATTTTAATAGTAACATTGTTATGTTAGCAACATTATTCACTTAATACTTTTATTTATAATATATTGTAACGGAATGTTTAAATGTTCTAAATAATTTATATTCAATTATATTTATGTACTTTTTATTGTAAGGTTAAGATTGCTACCAACTTCATGTTAGATTTAATATTGAAATAAAGTATTCTTTAAGTAAAAAAGAATATTATCTAGCAATATATTCTAAATCAATATTCTATTTTAAAATTAGTAAAATACATTTCTTTAAATTAATTGTTACATTAACTACAGTAATTACATCTTACACTTTTGGCTACCTTGAAATTGATTGAGAATTAACTATTTGTATAATATTCTAAAATGCAGAAGTTATACGAATAAATGAAAGTAGTATATGGGGGCACTATAGCGTCAAGGGAAAATCCAGTCAAAAACAGCTTGGGGCACTATGGCGTCAAGATTTATAGCGTCAAGGGAAAATCCAGTCAAAAACAGCTTGGGGCACTATAGCGTCAAAACAGCTTGGGGTACTATAGCGTCAAGGGAAATTGAACAGGGTGGGTCTGTATAGCGTCAAGGGAAATGGAACATAGTGGGCCTATATAGCGTCAAGGGAAAGATAACAAGGGAAATATAACATGGGGAATATGATTGGTATTGGGGACTGTAGAGTGACAAGGGAAAAAAATGGCGGCAATGAAAGCTACTATCTTTTCGAGACCTATGAGTGGCCCTGAAAAGGGCCTTTGGATACTTCTTCTTTTATTTTCTGCTGTTGTTCCACCACCTTTTCATTTTACCAATGATTCCGGTTTTCTTCTTCTTTTCTTCTTCGGGAATCCAATGGGGATGTCCCATAGCTCTAAACTTTTCCTGAACTCTCATCCATCTTAGATTGAGTAGATCAAAGTCCTCTTTCTTCTTTTTGTTCTTTTTTTCCTTTCTCTCCTTATACCAGTTTTCTTTAATCTGGATCACCTGTTCTTCCATCGCCATTCTCATCATTGCTTCTGCTTTCTTTAGCCTGTCTAGACCCCACTGCACATATTCCCACTCTATCAGATGTAATGTTTCTTCTAGAAAACACCTGACTTTGATGACATGATCAAGTGCTTGCTTCAAGTCCCCTATTCTTATATATTTTCTTTTAATACGTCTTCTTAATTTCTAGTCTTCCTCCTCTATCATACCTTCTAATAGATCTCTTGCTAATTTCAGTTGGCTTACAAAGCCATGGTTACTCTGAAATTCTTCCTCAAGTCTTTCCACTTCATATTCTGCATCAAGGATCCCAAACCAACTGTCTCGGAGTTGAATAAACAATTCAAAATTCATCTTGATGTGTTCAAAATTGAATGGCTCCAAGGACCGACGATTGCGTATATATATCTTAAGCACGGACGTGAAAGTAAACACCCCCCTACATTCACTTTTCATATTATATACTATCCACAAACATATTATTTACTATCCAAAATCACACCATATACTAACCACACACACGGGGAAGCAGCCAAAACACACCCTATTATTTACTATCCAAAATCACACCCTATACTAACCACACACACGGGGAAGCAGCCAAAACACACCATATCATTTACTATCCCAAATCACACTATATACTATCCACACACACGGGGAATCAGCCAAATCACACCCTATCATTTACTATCCCAAATCACACTATATACTAACCACACACACGGGGAAGCAGCCGAAACAAACCCTATTATTTACTATCCAAAATCACACCCTATACTAACCACACACACGGGGAAGCAGCCAAACACACCCTATTATTTACTATCCAAAATCACACCCTATACTAACCACACACACACACACACACACACACACACACACACACACACACACACACACACACACACACACACACACACACACACACGGGGAAGCAACCAAAAACACATCCTATCATATACTATCCAAAATCACACCATATACTATCTAAATAGAGTCAGTGTTTATAATCACACTACTCCTCTCTCATACCCATTGGCAATTGACATAGTATATCTTTTCTTGTTTTTTGGGTAGCCCTGAGAAGGGCTGTTTTTTAAACTTCAAATTACACCTGGCTAATGCTGGCATCTCCCAGGTCTAGCCCCACACACACATCTCCTACTCCAATCATTCTCCCAATTCACTCTTGTGATTGGGAGCGCAGAGGGAGAATGAGTGGCTTCACTATCCCAATCTTCTGTTTGAGGGATAGTGAAAGTCTCTTCATTTCTGCCTCTATTCCGCAACCGTGGATGAGGCTGTGGTTGTTGCGGCTGAGGCAGTGGGGGCTGCGCCTGTAGTGGACGAACTGGTTCTGGTGAAGGTGTCCTTACTATAGGCTTGACTTCACTAGTTTGCCTCATCATGCGGTGAGGCAAAATTGACATTTTCATTTCCTTCTCCTCTTCTTTCTTTTCCTCTTCTCCTCTTCTTTAATTCTGGTCTCTTCTTCTTCGGCCTCCATTGCCAGTTCGTCCAAGAGACGTCTAGCATTCTCCAGATGCATTTGAAGTTCTCTTAATTTCTGTACTCTATTCATCTTTGGTGTTGATGCGCCAACGATGGGTAGCCAGACTGACGAGTGCTTTTTTATATATAGCACAAGCGCGGACGTGATGGAAAACACCCCCTAGATCCAAAAACTTACATTATCCCTATCATTACCAAAAAACAAAACACGCGGACTTAAAAGAAAACACCCCACACTTTTATACTTGACTCATATTAATTATACATTGAGCAAGTTATTTTGAAAAAAAAAATACGCTGTGCTTATAGACGCACTTCAAAACAAAAGTAAAATGAGATAGTGATTATAGACTCACTTCTATTTTTTTCTAACTTCCTCACATACCATGAGCAAATTGAATGATTAATTCTTTTCGAGAATATTGGGTAGCCCTGAAAAGGGCTGTTTTTTGTGTGTGTACGAGGAAGAATGGCAATCTTTTATCGTCTAAGATTGCGTCCTCGTTTGGCTACACGATAGGGTCTGCTTCTTCGGAAAGAGAAAGAGAACTCTTTTGTATCCACACGACAGTCGACAAAACTTCTGTCTGGTTCCTGCTGCTGTTGTTGCTGTTGCTGCTGCTGCTGTTCTCTCTGCTCTCTCTCTGCTGCTTTTGAAGTCGATACTTCTCAGTCCATTCTTCTTTCTCTTTTTAAATTTCCTCTCTGAAGAGTTCTTCTATGAGGTCTTCCGTTTCTTGTAGCATTCTCACATTCTCTATCTCTTCAGGCTTTGGCATCAGATTGTGTCTGATACGATGCAGAGTGACATAAGCTTCGTTCAGCTTAGCTAGTCTTGAGCACATCTTCGTAGGAGGATGAGTCAAACAAATGGATGGCCAGACTGGAGACTACCCCTGCTTTATATGGTTCAAGCGCGGACGTGATGGAAAACACCCCTCGACGGTTTAGGGTTTGAAAGGTTTAGATAGTTTGATGTGAGGGATAGAAAGAAAAGTCAAAGAGCATTTATATGAATACAAATGTAAAATAAACGACAGACGCATTGGTTTTCAAAACACAACATTTTTATTCAAATAACAAACATTATTTCAAAGAACAAACATTATTTTAAAGAACAAACATTTTTTCAAAGAACAAACGTGTTTTTCTTCCATAACACTAATACATTATCTTTGACATGGTTGACAACGTTGAGAATTAAATTGAGATTTCCACTGTTGGAAGTCATTGGGCGATTGATGTACACTACGTTTCCTAGCTAAAGACAACAGATAGCCATAATGGTCACAAAACCATCGATCTACTTTGTCATCGTTTCGAGACGAATGACGATCAAAATAAGTCACTAAATGTTCTAAAGAATATCCAAGACTGCGATGATGCAGATAATAGATACAATATTGTCCACACACCATAGAATCAGTGCCTTGTAATTTCACATTATTGAATCGTGTCGTCTGGGCATTTCTTCTCATAAAGTCGATGATATCATCTTCGAAAGGAGGCAATCCATACGAATCAAAATACTCCGCACATCCCTCTTGAGGAAAGTAGACAGCTACCCAGTGAGTTCCTGGAAGATGACTGTCATCTGTGTTGATGACATAAGCTTGATTCTCTTGACGTTTGCGATGAGGTAGTTCATCTTTAGCACACACGACAGGATTTCAAGAAGCAGTGTACGAACTACGGTTCAAAAGATAATAAAGTTCCCAGGTATCCATTTTTTGTTGTGTAGCCTTGTGTTTTTCTCTCCTTTCTTCACAGGTGATGATAAGTCATCAATTCAATCCAGACTTTTTGTTTGAAACGGTCTGACAAGTAACTGATGGTTTGCTTCGTCTCTTTACTTTTGGCCAAGAGAGCTTCGATGCGATCGATTTCTCGAGCAAACAATGGAGGAGAGGAATGATCACGTAAGCCTTTATACCACTGAAGTAACACGTCTTCTTCGGAGATGAGACTCCAAACTTCGTTCAGATAATCATCCAATTTTTCTTCTTGACTCATCATCATACATTTATCGTGTTGAATTTGACTGGGATGATCGATTTGACATCCATAACAATCTTTTTTAATCATGTCCCTCATTTTATCTTCCAAGTGTTGTGCAAAACAAGCCACTAACTGTTGTTCCTGTTCTGGCCATCTGGATTGCATGATCACTACTTCTTCTTTTTGGTCTTTGGGTTCTGCTTTTTCTGTAACCTCGCATTCCATGGATTCTCCACTATTCAAAGAGGGACAAGGGTCTTCCATAATGTCTAATAGTCTAGAATGACTTCTCTCAAACTGTTGATTTCTATGGTATTATCGAATTTGGCATACAGAATGACATTCACCGTTTCGGGAAGAGGTTCTGCAAACTGGAGTTCCACACGCAGTTGCCCAGATTTTATAGGGTGGAAATTTCCCTCGTCGCTGCCTTGGTCTAGAGTGAAATCAAAAGCCCACAACGTGTAACCTTCTGCAAAGTCGTCGTAGGAAATACCGTGACTGGTGTTGGTTCCTAACTGTCCTGTGGCTTCGTACAGCGACAAGTATGACCTCAAGTAATTCTTCTGTTCGCCAAAGTCGGGTTCAAAGGGTCGAGTACACAAAGTTTTGCCATCGCGACTGACTTCGATTTTGGATACTCTGTAGTGCTTAAACTGGAAAGGATTGTGATTGTGGGCACCATTGAGGGCTGCATTGCTGACGATACCGATGAATAAACGTTTGGGTAACTGTCCTTGGAACAGATGATCTTCGATCTTAGATCGGAGTCCAGTGGTAATGGTGAAAGTTTTGACTTCCACGCGTCGTATCGGATACTTGGCTGTCGTTCTGCTCAAAGTGTGACTGATATCATTTCCCACTTTAGGTAACACTTCCACGCGACGTACGTATAACCTGGCTTCTTGGATAATGGTTTTGTATGTGTTGGCATGAGCCATCAAATGGAAAGCAGCACTACTACGATTCAGTCTCAAGCGAATATCTACTCCGTTCAGCAAATACTTCTCTTGAAACCACATGTCCAAATGCAAACGATCGAACAGTTCTAAACTACGTCCTTGCAAAATTTTCTTTTGACGCTCGTTAAAACCTTCATTGTGAGGATCGGCAGGAGCTGTGCCATCAGCAGCTGCTGGTACGGGCAAGGCTGTGTCGTTAAACTTATCTGCAGTGTCAGGTTTCCATACCACGCAAGCATCTAGATGAGTGTTCTTGGCTTCTTTTCCGTACGTCAAGAGATTTTCGAGGTACGCTCGGTAAGGGTAAGTATCCATGCTACTGCTGATCAGTTTGTTATTCATGTACAAATCCACATCGCTGAACAAGGAATGCATGAAAATGTTGACAGGAGCTACTCTATCATTGGCTCCTGGATTGGTGTTGTCTGTATTGGTTACTTTCAGTTTCAAATACAAGTAACTGTTGTTGAGATCGATGTAATCTTCGGGTTGTCCTTTGATTTCAAACTCAATGGGAGCTGAATCCGTCAAAGAGGAGACGGGATGAAATTCGACCCAATGGGCTTCTTGCATGGTCATCATCGTGGGTGGCATGGCAAAGAGATCCAGTTCCGACTTGGAACAGGCACAAAATTCTTGGTGCATCATTTTTTCTTTATGTTTTTTTCTTCACTTTTAATAATCAAAAATGTCTAAGTCTCGAGCGGTTCTTTTTTTCTTTGTCTTTCGAACTTTAGAGGTGCGGAGACTTTTGAAAGGGTGTCTTCGTCGACGCTTTCTACCTTGTCCTTGCTGTGTCGTCAGGGAAGCAGGAATGTCAGACTCGGTACCGTTCAGCTCATTTATAGGACTTTCTCGTCGACCCAAAATCTCTTTACCCGTTTGAAGCAAGGCATTTTTGCCTGCTCTCAAAAAAGCTTCTTTGGGGTTTTGTTTGTCAATGAGAACATTGTAAAGAAAATCTTTGCCGTGAGTCAATGCGGCATCTTTTAAGGTGTGCAATCCTCGTGTCAACATTGGTTTTAAAACAGGGACCACGGAACGAAAGGCTGATTTAAACATATCTCCTAAACCATGTCCTCGTTGTCGAGTGACTCCTTGGTACACAGGATACATCACTTTTTCAGTTGTTGGGGAATCGTTTTTGAAAATGGAGTTTCACTGTGACTTTCCCTTTGGTAAATGGAATATTTTGACCTAGTTCTCCTTTTATAGTAATGTTGACACTGTCGAAATACGACTTACTGACGGGTAAATAATGAGGATGCACAAATTCGCGGTGAACGTGATAGGTATTTCCACCTTCCTCGTCAGCGGTAGTAGTATCTTCTTTGAAAGGAATGACACGCAGTAACGGTACAGAGGTGTGTCCTACCACATTGTACTCCACCACATCGGAGTACACAAACATCAAATTGAGTCCTTGGTTCATTTCTACAGGGAATCGAAAATATTTGGTAAAATCCAAGTTACTGGATATGCCTGGTATTTCTTTTTTGTTTGGGAGCATCTTGAGGTCTCCACCTAAGATATCAAACAATTCAGGACAAAAGGTAATGGCTATTATTTTCTTCTCTGAAAATTTGATCATGAGGCGACGAGCCACTTTAATGTACTCAAAGGTAACACTTTCTCTGATTTAGTCCAGGGGTTTACCAAACAAAGTATTGAACCTGGTTGCAATCGTAGTCACTAAATGTTGACCGCTAAAATAGTAGCCTGCAGGAATGGTCAACACATGAGTGGACAGTTGTTTAGTTGTGGGTTTATCTGATTTCTTGTTGTCAATGCCAGTGATACCTCGTTCATCTAAGGCTTGTTGCAATTGCTTGTCGTACACTTCAACTGTGAAAAAGTTTTGATTTTCGACGAAGTTTTTTATTTGTGTCGGGTGTATTATTTCCACTAAAGCTGCTTCCCAGTGATCATCTTGATCCAAAAGCATGGCTTGAGGTAATTTAGACGTGTAACAACACAACGTGTTGTTAGGAAACACCTCCATGGAACTGTCACTGGGTAACGTTAAGTAAAATTGGTTAATAGTGTTGTTCATATTTCCAATGTTCTTCTGTCCGAGGAGTCACTCGAGGTTAAAGGAGTGTCTAAAAGAGGATTGTGATTGGAAGGGTGACTGTCAGGAGAAGGACTAACGTTGGCCGCAAGACTCCCAATATTGTTACTGTTGTTCCCGTTGTAAGAGTATTTCAGGGAAGGATTGGGAAGAAGATACCCGATGCAACTGCTGAGTAAAATGGTCCACAATTGTTTGTCTCCTTGTTGCAAACTCAAATTAGCAATGGCAGCACCAATGACACAATACACCACAAAGATTTGACAGAAAAAAACGATTTGCGTTTTAGGAACACGTTCTCCACACCACACCCACAAGGGTTGCTTTTGTAAATCTTGCAGAGATGACGTGGGTGAAGGAGTAGTCACTGTGGCTGCTGAAGCTGTATTGAAGGGCATGATGGTCACTTCTTTTTATAGTCGATGACTTGGGCAGCGTCAATCCAAGAATCAAAACTAGGAGGATATCCTTTCCAACGTACTTTGACTTTTTTGACACGACGTTTTCCTACTTTACGGGTTCTTCGTTCGAGAATGCTTTTAATGTCGTACACGTCGTCTTCTTTTTTGGTGACACGTTGTAACTCAGGCAAGTAAAACGTTCCTTTTAATACTTCTCCGTTCATGTCTTCCAATTTATAGACGGTAGGATGACGATCGCGCACTCGTCCAGTAACACGAAACAATTCGGTGGTCCAGTTGGGTAAGTAACCTTTGTCGAAAGTGCGTTTGGTTTTGCCTATGCGTACCCAATCTCCCGGGGTTAACACTTCTCTACCTTTTTTGGGGACAACCCTCGTCCGGGACGTGCCAAACAGACGCTCAAAAACAGTTACTTCGTTGTCGGGTGTCACCTCTTGTGGGGCACGTCCAATGCTTCTATGGTAAGATTGATTGTAGGCTTGGACTAAGTGTGGTAAGACGTCGATGTACTTGAGAGTGTGTTGATGCGTAAAATATTTACACATGCGTTCTTTCAAGGTACGTTGAAAACGTTCCACGATACTGGCTTTGGTTTCAGGATTTTCGGTGGTGAAAAAATGAATGTCACGTTTTTTTAATTCTCGTTGGAAAGCTTGTTTCAGAAATTCGGTACCTTTGTCGGTTTGCCATCGAAGAGGGTGACGACCACTTTGTTTCAACACCAGTTGCAAAGCTCGTACTAACTCTCCGCTCGATTTGGATGTCAATGGTACGACCCAGGCAAATTTAGAAAAGACGTCGATGACACAAAACAAATATTTGTAGCCACGATTGTAGGTGACTAAATGAGAGACATCGGCTAAATCGGCTTGCCATTGATGATCGATGCCTTCCACTTGAGTGCGACTTCTGTGAAATTTTCGTCGAATGGGTTTGTGTAAAGTGTACGTCGCTTGTTCTTGTAACCATCGTTGTACTGCTGGTAAACGGAGCTTTTTCAGGCGAGTTTTGGCAGCACGATACAATTTCTGAATGCCTCCGTAACCTGCAGGGTGAGCTGGATCGTAGTAAATGCTGGCTAATACCTTCTCCATGGTTTTTTGTTAATAAGGGACCCACTCTTCGAGGATATTGCTTTGGGTGGGACGAAATGCGGGTTGTTTGGAAACGGTTTTACGTGTCCGATGTGCTACAGGAGTTGACGTCGAGGGTAATGGTAGTGGCGGAGGTAATGGGATAGCTTCTTTGGCCTTCTTTTCTTTTCTCACTTCTGCTTTCCTTTCTTTCTTTTTCACATCTGTCGCAGAAGGAGTAGCCATCATCTTTTTAACCCATGTTTTGAGTTCTTCTCGTGGGGGAGTAGGGGAAGGGGTTAACAAGGAAGCGGCAATCTTACTCGGAATGGGAGTAGTAGTAGTAGTAGTAGTAGTAGTAGTAGTAGGTGTTTGAAAGAGATCATGGGGTTCTACTTCCTTGGGTAATGGTGGGGTAACGTCTGTTTTAACCACTGTAGAGGGTACGGTGACGGGTTATTCATTAGAGCCTTAAAATCGGACTAAGTGGGTTGAGCTGTTTGTTCCACAGCTTTCTGATGAAAGAGTTGTAGCCGTTTCAAGAGTTGACCGTACTTTTGTGATTTTTCGGTTTCGGATAAATCGTGGCGATGGATCAAGGATTGCAATTCGTGTTGTAATTGCGACATCTCAGCCAAATTGGGATTGGGTGGTAAATGGGGGGTTCGTTGTTCTTGCCAATGATGGTATTCCATCCATCGTTTGTAAGGAACCAAAGTTAGTTTTCGTCCTTCCATGGGCTTTCAAAGGTTATGTCTGAGATTGTGGTGCTCCATAGGGTCCTTTTATCTTCTACCCATTCCTTGGGAAAAGCCTTGGGACATCCCTTGAGTCATCCCTTGAATCAAGCCTGGTATTAAGCCTCCCAACAAAGGAGCAAGAATGGGTAAAAATCCTCCGCGTTGCACCAACATCTTTTTCTTTTGACGGACGGATATTATCTTTTGGACCATTTGACGAAGAACGTGTCGATGTTTGGCGAAGAATTTTTTCTGGTGTGAAGACAAAGGTATCGTGCCTTTCAAAACATTCAAACAACATTCGCACACGGTATCGATGACATCTTTGGAGGCCGCTTTAATGATTTGTTTTCGCATGGGTGGTGAGACTTTGGACAGGACGGACAACATGTCTCCGTGTTTGGCTAAACGAGAAGGTAGTCCTTTCCTTTTCTTTCCTTTGTGGAGTGAAGAAGAATGTTTTTTGCGAGGTGACATCTTTGCTTGTTCGTTCCAGAAATACACTGACGTCAAAGACTTGGTACACACCCTCTTTTATCTTCTTTTTCTATTGGCTTCTCAAAAAGGCAGCGGCATGCCTCGCTAAATCGTCAAAAGCAGGGCTAAAGAGGCCAGTTTGGTTATTAGCTGAATTGATTAATTTTGTTATTAAAGATCCTCCCCTTTGGTGACTTCTCTTTTTCTTTTGACGTTTGGGTATTTTCTTTTGTGTCCTTTGACGAAGAACGTGTCGATGTTTGGCTAAACGTTCTTTCCTTTTCTTTCCTTTGTGGGGTGTAGAAAATTTTTTTCTGCGAGGTGCCATCTTTTCTTGTTCGTTTCACAATACCACTAGTGTCAATGACTTGGTATACACTCTCTTTTATTTACTTTTTTGGGAACTATCGCTTCGTCAAAAAGGTAACAATGTGTTTCCCAAAATTGTCAAAGGATCCTCCTTTTTGGTGTCTCTTCTTTTTCTTTAAAGGTCTACGCCTTTGGAGGGAAGGACGTTGATGTTTGGTTTTAAAGCTTTTGGTGAGATGACGAGATTGTCTTGTTCCTTTTCCTTTTTGGACGGCAGAACGACAAGGGTAGTGGTGGTGGTGTGCATGTTTTTGAGGAAGCATCCTTGAGTGTTCAGCATCAGCACAGAAAAAATACTGATTGACGTCGTGGTCCTCAAGTCATATTTTTATACTGGAATGCGACGCCACTGATTATCTTTGCGTCGTATCAACTTCATGGCAGGTAACACACGTCGTGAAGGAGTTCGCAATGGACTCAATCGGGACAGTTCTTGTTTGGACAAATCTAGTAAACTCTTTAACATGCCAGATCTTTCTTGGACTTTGACTTTCGGGGCAGGTACTTTGTGAGCAGCTGCTACTGCCGCTAATGTCGATGAGGGTGTCTCAGGTGGAGGAGACGTTTTGGGAGACGCAGATTTCCAATGTTTCATCAAATTAGGAAAAACGGGTGTCAAATTGGGTTTGGCTGGCATCACCCGCAACGGAGAAGTGGCAGTCCCTGAGGCTATAGGTAACGTAGTCCCTGCCAAACGTCCTTGTAGATCTTCTCTTACAGGTCGTGGTTGACGAAGGTAAGGTTGCGTCCTGGCCGAAGTGCCTCTTTTGCGGGTGACCGCTTTTTTCTGTGGACTTTTCTTTTTCTGTGCTTTGGTCTTGGTACCCTTGTTCTTTTTCTTAAGGGCTTGTTTGGCTTTTTTTGTTTTCTTCTTGGGGTGAACTTTGGGAGTATTGGGATCCCATTTTAAAAGGGAACGAATGATGACACCTCCTAGAGAACCACTACCTCCAGGTTTCAATATGATTTGCTTTTTGGTGTGAGTGTCAATGCGAGGATTGGCCAGTTGCGTCAAGGCTACTTTAATTCTGTCAAAAAAGCGTTTGGTTTGATGTGGAATGTGAATGATGCCTTGCAGTATTTGACGTGCTGTCACCGTAAACCATCGTAAGACTTCTTTGAGACTGGCTTCTAAGACGTGAGCACGTATTTGTGGATTTTTTTTGCGACTGATGCCGTACAAGGCACGAATCAATTTGATCGGAAGATGAGACTGAAGGGATGTCATGTTGACGATGTATGAGACAAGGTCAAAGTAACCCAAGGTTTTTATAGATTTTTTTAGTGCTTCATAGTGTTATGTCGACGAGGAGGACGTGTACACGACAGGTCCTCCGTCTTGACACCAGTCGTGAAACAAATCGGTACGAAATCGCAAATAATCAGGGGTAGTGGGTTTTAAATCCACGAGTAAATAGGCGTGTGGTGTTTGAGTGGCATCATCGTACGCATGAGTCAGCCAAGGTGTTCCTAACTGTTTGGCTAAGACTTGCATTTGTGATTTATCTCGAGGGCTTTTAAACAAGACCACGTAATGAGCATTGAGACTAATGGTACGATGGGCTTTACCTTGTTGAAATAAATTTTGTGTAATGTAAATGACACTGGCATTACGATGATGCCCTTTACGTGTAAACCACAGTTTAATTTCTTCTTCGTCTTCTCCTAACATGTCGTCAAAAATAACCCAATGAGTTTGACTAGGGTCAGACACGATCCCCTCGTCTTCTTTAGGAATGCCTGCTACAAACACAATGGAATCACCTTGACTTTCTTGCAAGAGGCTGTATGCCGATTGCCACTCTTTGTAACACCACACGATGCGTTGAGGTGGACAATCGATCAAATGATGTTTATGTTCGATCAAACGTTTGACAAATTCGGTTTTTCCTGAACCGCTCGGTCCAGCAATTAACATGTTAAAAGGATGACGAAGATACGAGGCTTTCCAACTAGCCTGATCTAAGTGTTCGTCAATGACTTTGAATGTCGAGGAGGAAAGAGTAGTAGAAAGAGTAGAGTGAGCCATAGTCGTGTAGTGGTATGACAGTATTGACACAAAAACAGACAAGACAAGAGGTTTTTATACTTTTTCAAGACACGTTTATTTGAATACATGTTTAAATTTGAACAACACGAAAACATAAAAGCCAAATGGATAAATACAGGAATAAAATACATAGGCAAACGATCAAAGTGGAATATAAACAAGTCACTGTACAACGTGGTTTGGGTAACGAAGGTGTCCTAGAGGTAGTGTATAATGTTCTTATAGTCTCCTCTACAGGGGCTACAGTCACATAGGTGTCTTCTCGAAAGGGTCTTTGTGGGGGGATGTCCATGACAGTTCTGTCTTGAACAGAAGGATTGTCTTGGGTGATAGATTCTTTTTCTTTTTCTTCTTCTGGTACTGTTACTAACACAGGATTAAAAGTGACTTTTTTCACACGACGATGAATTTTAGGAACACAACGCTTGGGCATAATGGGATGCTTCGTTTGTCCAATCCTCAAAATCCCAACTTTTCCAGTCACGTACATCTGTCCAATCAGGGTGTAAATCACAAGCTACACACACATCTTCGTACACTGCTTCCGTACGTAAAAGTTGACGAATCTTTTTTTCTTGGAAAGGTCGAGACGTATCCAGATGAAAGCGTAAGGCTTTGAACAGAATAAGTCTCTCGTGGACATTTAAAGGAGTCACCATACTGTTTTATTTTTTGATAGGTAGTGTTCGTAAAGTGTCCACAAGGAATCGGCAGGTAAACGAAATCCCAGAAAGCAAGTCACTAAAACACACACGACACGTCGGCCCCAATTCATAGGGTATAGTTCTTGTAATAAGTGTTCGTAATCTTTCACCGTGTGAATCTTCTCATTGATATCCTTCCACGGAATCTGTTGGATCACCAATGATAAAGGTTGAGGCATGGTTGTTCTCTTTTATACTTCTTTAGGTCGAAGATCATCAGTGTATATTCAACCCAGAATTAAACACAGAATTAAATTTGCTCCAAAAGCGAAAGTGATTAATATAACGTGTAATTTCGTCCCACTGCCATTCAGGGTAACGGTTAAGAATGATCACAGCATCTTCAGATGTAAACGTAGTAAATTGGTAACAGAGCAAAAAAATACCCTTGATCCAGAGAAATCTAACACGTTGGTTAATTTTTGTCACTTGCCTCTTGTGAATTTCATGACACAAAAGTTCTACAGTCACCCATTGAGATTTTTCTTTAGCAAGGTCTTGCCAAACGTCCTTGTAGATCTTCTCTTGCAATTCTTGTGGTAATCCTTGAATATTATGTTTTAGAGAGGGTTTATATACTGGTCTAGGTGTGTTACACGACATGGAGCAGTAGTATCACTTCCAATCACTAGGTCCTACTAAAGGTAGGTATTGACAATTCGGAGACCATCGAGCATGTTCCAGGTAAGCGGAATCTTTATGTTCCCACTCGTAAATGGATACACCACAACTGAAACACTTGACTTTATCCCCTTCGCCCAAGTAGAAAAATCCGGCTCTGGCTAATTCTTCAGGAGTTGGTCCAGGCAGATATTTTGGCCATTTATCTTTGAAGGTTTGGAATCGACTTTTAAAGTGGCAGTATTCAGGTAAACTCGTCGGGAACGAATATTCGACTCTCCTCACTTCTGTTCGATGTAGGTACGGTGAAATTCCTAGGAGTCCACGATAACGTGTCGCACCGCTTTCGCATCCCTCAGGTTTGACACGCACAGCATCACTTTCCAGGGTAGATATAGGGGTAGTAGTCATAGCAAAGTTCCCACGATATCCTGCTGAATCGCTAACGTCACAGAGCCTGGCATCACTACAATCGCAAGGTTTAGCATCGCACTCTACTTGAGAATTCCCAAATTTGAATGATGCCTGTTTAAATGGATTCATCTTCTTTTCGCTTGGTCGTTGTAGTGACAAATGAACTATTGATCGTGGACGATGTCCCTTTTTATATGCTGCCCAATTTTGACGTGACCGTACGGTAGAGTGAAGTGATTGGGAAGTCGTACTCTTTTTTGGTACACGATTTGATAGACTTTTTCCAAAGGTCGGCTAACAATTTGGTGTGTGGGTAAACGGACAATCTTGTGCGGTTCGTGGGTAGTCACTTGAAACGTTTCATCCTGTCCCGACTGCAAGGCTTCTTGTAGCACGTCAAAGTTCACCACTTGACTGGTGCGATAATTGAGAGTCAATCCTTTTACTTTACATTCGGTGTGCATTTCTCCTTGTGGGTCTCGGTATTCGTAGCCGTAATTTTTAGGACCGCCACATGCAATACATAGAATCTTGTCGTCGGGATGTTCATCGGTCCAGGCTCCTAAACGGTCTCCTTCGATGACAGGGTTACACTGGTTCGGTCGGTGAATGTAAATGCAACTGTCTGTGTCAAAATACAACACACGATCTCCTAACAGTTCTAACACTTCGTACAATTTTAAACGAGCGTGGGCTGTCACGTAAGCCGCAATGATGACATTTCCAAATTTGTCGGCTTCTACAAAGTCTAGTTCTTCTTCGTAATTGACTAAGATCAAGTCCTCACGAATGACGTCCACGTGTTTCATGACTTTGGTTGAGTCGTGAATCATCTGGAAGTAGCGAGACGGCTCGGACAAATACTACGTCTTGGGTAAAGACGGTCGTTGTGCCATTTTACCCCACAAACAATTGAGCATGACTTTGGCAAACGATCGCCTTCCTTCATTTTTCTCGATGTGGTCTAAAGCGATGCCTTCCTGCTCCCGATATTTTTCTTTAAATATCTTTTGGTCTTCGGGAGTGTGACACCAGGAAGGATCACCACTAGCTTCTTGTTTTAGTTTTAAAAAGGCATCCACGTAGTCTGCAAAAATACCTTTCTGTGTCTCGTTGCCCTTGCGGTATTGTTGTGTTTTGGGAAAGTGGTAAATTTCGTACACTTCTAACAGTTGATATCCCAGGTCCAGTGCTTTAAACAATTCCACGCTCACCCACGTTCCTGTCAAGGCACGTTCTTCCTGAGTGTGATGACAAGGTTGGTCTTGGTTGCACGTTTCGGCACATGTGCGACACAAAGGAAACATCAGTTTTCCTTGGCAATGGTGAGGTAAAACGGGATGGTACAAGTCTGTGGGTGGTAAGACTTTACACCTGATCAATCCTTCGTACTGTCGAATGTGATCCAAGTCAATGTGTTCTGTCATCAATTCTAGATGCCCTACGGGAAAGTGACAATATTTGCACACGTAAGGATACAACGAACACACGTCCAAGTATTTGATTTCTTCTCCTTTCTCCTCGTCCGCTTGGTACAGCAAACAGGTAGCATTCGTTCGTCCTCCGTACAAACTATCCCGTGTGTTCAGGGGGTCCACCCACTTGTAACTTTCTACGATGCGTTTAAACTCGGAATCGGTTTTCAAACGCAGATTGTACTCGTGTTCCCACATTTCCACTACCTGGTATCCTTGCTGTTCTAACTTCAAACGTCGCTGACACGTGGTCTGGTACAAGTCTTCCATGGTTCGTTGTAAAAACTGATTTTTGGTGTCTCGTTGAGGGTAGCATAGGGGACATCCGTGAAATAAACATCCGTTAAACTCGTACACAATTTGAGGGTTTTCTAAGTCCCAGCCATCCACCGAATACGTTCCGATGGTCTTTTCGCCTCCTCCGTTGCGAGCGTGTTGGATCCATTTGTCTTCCTTGTCGCACAAGTAATGGAGCCAGCGTAGGGCTTTGACCGAGTATTGACGTTTGAAAAAATTTGTCGTTTGAGGACTGATGACAGCTAGAGTATTTTCAGGCATAAAGCGTTTTCGGTACACTAAAGAACACGCTTTGGCGATGGTACAAGCTTCTTTCAAAGGATCGATCCCTCCGTACTCCATGAACAATTCTCGAAATTTTCCACAGCCACGTCGTAACATGTCCACGTCAGATCGACAGTACTTTAACATTTCTTCTTGAAAGTCAAAAGGGTCCGAGGCGTGAGTCTGGTACCAAGCGTTCGGTGCGCATGTTGTCGGGGTCGTAGTCGTCAGCCTCAGGCAAATGGGGTAGAACGGCATGTTGATTGGCTTCGGTATTAAAAAAGTGTGGAAAATAACCTTTAGCCATTTCTGTCATTCCAAACTTTTTAGGCATGCGACTTAATGGCATGGCCAAGTAACACATCGAATCTTTAAACTGTACTTGTCCTACTTGCATAGAAATGATTTTGACTCCGTTTAAAGTCACTTGAGGCCGTTCGGTACTTTGTTCCGCATAGTATCTGAGCAGAAATTGCCCATCGTATCCCGAGAAATTGTGAGCCATGACCGTGGCATGGCGATGACAACTGCCGTAACGTTCGATGTCTTCTGGACTCCACGTTTCGTCGATGGGATTAAGGATCCATTGGGCAAAATCGGCTAGCGTGTTTGGTCCTCGAAAGATTTTTTCACGTCCTCCAGGAATCTTGCTGCAGTAAGGGCAATGACTAAAGATAGGTCCTTGGATGCACTGCTCGCACGCACGGTGAGTCACGCAGAAATTAGGAATGTGAATACCAGTTTCTTGCATGCATTCGAAATCAGAAAAGATAAAATTCCCTTTCTTCTGGGTATCATCTGATCGGGGTTGATATTTTTGAATGAAGCATTCGTGTTCCAAGTCCACGATTTGGTGACAAATGTGACATCGTTTCTTCCCTCGACAAACGTGAAACTTGGTACAATTGGTACGTATGCCTTGTCCACAAGTAGGGCACAATCTCAGGAGTTGACAAGCATTTTTCTGCTGTGAACCTTGCATCTTCAAATGTTGTTGGTAACAGGTAGGACTGATAAAAGTGCGCTGACACACAGGGCAATGCACTCTTTCTTGTCCTTGGTCCAGACAAGGTTGTGAGGCCAAACATCCCTCACATTTTGATCCACAATGCTTGTGTTGTTCTCGATTGTTATAACCATAGTCACATTTTTCACAGTAGTAACTGTATTTCAGAAAACCAGTGATACTGGTAATGGTATCAAAATGACCATCGTGATGATAGACGTGAATGTATTTTCCGTCTTTGAAATCGTGGCCTCGAAACAAAAGTGGACCACGCACTTCTTGAGGGTGTACTTTCAAGGTGTAACGTGGAGCCAAGACGTCTTGCAATTGTTGCATTTCTGGAATGCCACAAGGGGTGTCTTTGGATATCCCTGCTTGCTGTAACAGGAGTTCTGCTTCACTTCTTTGTTTGGCTCGGTCCGATTGTTGAATAGTTTTCCAGGCTCTTTTCCATTCTGCCGTATCGTTCTTGTTGGTATACATTTGTCCCACGACGACAGCACGGGCTAAACGCATCTGGTCTTGAGGATTGTTAATTCGGACGAGGCTTCGCTTCATGTTGCGAAGGCTGTCGACCAATAATACTTTTTTGCGTCCTGTCCCCTGGGGAAGAGACACGTGGGTCATGCACAGTGTGGCTTTTCCATCGGTGATGTGAAACTTGTCGTTTTATTGTTGCACATGTTGAATTTTGTCAATGACTTTGGAAGGTGTTAATTGTGATGGGTTAGTAAACTCGATCCAAACGGGAGACTTTAAATTATCGTGATGAATAGAAAGTCTCAAGCGATCGTCTTCTTTGGCTTGACATTGCTGTTTCAATGCAGTTAACACAGAATCCCACACCTCAGTAATGAACCCTTCTGTATTCTCCAAAGGTACATTGGCCTTGAAATCTTTAAACTTTACGGTATACGTGTAAGCCGTTGTTCTAAATTTTCGAGAGAAACGCTTTTCTGTCTCTCGAATGTGATAGTAATTTTCAGGGTTTACTAAGGGTGGTGCACTTTGCTTGGACGTCGATTGTCTGGGTGTGGATTCGGGCTCACTCATGTCATCTTCAAAATCACTGGCATGAATTTGAGCCAAGACTTCAGCTACTGTGCTAGGCGATACATTACGTTTCTGTCTCTTACTGTCTTTTCCTTTCTCCACAGCATGATGTGGTCTTTTCATCTTGTCTGCAAAAAGCCAAATGACTACCTTTTAAAGACCATAACCCCTATATATTCATGTTCGATCCGTGCATATATATAAAGGGTTAGTGTCTAACCTTTCAGTATTCATTTCACTCTCACATTGACCAGAACGATGGAAGAACCTACACAAGTGGAACTTCTGATCAGAGCTTTACGTGGGGTCATACGAAAGTTTTCGTCAGACCAGCCGACAGCCTACTCTCCCTCCTATCCAGATAAAAGTCAAGATACTTGCTATATCTGTAAGAAGAAAGGACATTGGGCTACAGAATGTTCAGATCGTAACAAAAATAAAAAAGGCTACAATAGAGACAAAAGTCAAGATACCTGTTATTATTGTAAAGAGAAAGGACATTGGTCTCCAAACTGCCTTAAGAAACAACAGGAACAGGAGGAGGAGGAGAAGGAGGAGGAGGAAAGAAATTCTGAACAGGAAAAGGAAGAGGTACCCTCCCCCAAGGAAGAACCCCGTCACGTTCACAAGAAAAGAAGACGAAACGAAAGTGAAGAGGAAGAAAAAAAAGCTGTGACAGTAAAGAAAATGAAAAAACAGAAAGAGTGAAACAGAAGAAAACCTATGACCTTTTTTAAAGTGGTCTTGTGTTATGTTATGTTGTGATATTGAATTGTGACGTTTGTGCTAGAATAAACTAAAGAGAAAAAATGTAAGTGTCTCTTGGTTTTGATTTGATAGTATAATTACCTACACTCACACATTCATTCACTCACACGTACATCATGGGTTTTTAAAAAAATATAATAAAAAGGACTTTTGAGTTTTCATTGAATTAGGCAATTGACATAGTATTTCTTTTCGAAATAATTGGAGTGGTCCTGAAAAGGACCGTTGGTGTTTTGCATGTTTAAAACAAAACAAACTCAGAAACGGGACGAAATCGTCTTGAGCTGTCTTAAGCCTTTGCCACGGCCAAGGCCTACTTCGGGACTGGTGGTTCCTGTCAATGATTTGGTAGAAATCACTAACGGTGGTAAGGTAGACGTAGTCACAGAGAGATTGGGTTGTTTCGCTCGAGAAGGTCTTTTTATCTTCGGTCGTGATAAAGAAGTCTGATACATTTGTTTCAGACTCCTTAACTCAGCTAAAATATCTAAAAGTACCGTCGTAACCGTTTGATTTTCACTATTTTCTTTCTGTCCTTGGTCTTCATTCTTCTCCGTTGCTGCTGCTGCTGCTACTGTTTATTCCTGGTGTTTTCTTCTTGCTTCTTCTTCTTCCTGCTGTTGCATAAGAAAAGCTTGTTCTTCTACTTTCTGTTGTTGTAAAAATCGCTCCAATTCTTCTTTTTGTCTCTGCTTAAAATCATCGACGTGTCCATAAGAAGATACAGAAGGCAACGAAGGTTCCGGAATAAATTCTTGCGATGTTAAAAAATCCACAATATCCCAGTTAAAATCAACTTCTTCTGGATGTAGATTTGTCATGACTTTAGTAGTCACTGTTGGTCCATGACTTGCTGTCTCTACTCCTGTCTCACTCCAATTCATTGTCTTCTTACTGTCCGCCATGATTGACAACTCTCTTGAATCGATTGACTGCGCACAGGCGCTAGTACCTCTATATAGAAAAGGTGACGTCACAGACTGCTCTCTTCCGATTGGATGGCTGTGTCTGACTTTTGTAACGCGTGTTTGGATTGGTGGATACACTCAATCCGTTTCAATCCGCTTTTCCCCTATAAATAACCGCAGTACACGGCATTCGCTTCACCTGTTCTCATCAGAAGATGTGGACTAATGTTGAATCCTCAACCCTTGTGTCAAGTATGCTGTTTAGGACTGACATACCCATGTATGTCAGATCATCATGGAGTGTCATTCATAGGACGGAGACAGCCAGCAGCAGAGAGGGTGTATCGGACAACATTTTTAGACAAGTATTCACTGAAATCACGCTTAAAATCAATGAAACCAATGACATCAGACCCAAAAGTCAACGACATCAGGTCCCAAATGTGTGTGTGAATCATGGATTAGGTCCAAAAAAAATTATGAAAAAATCAATGAAATTAATGAAATCAAAAATTTTTCAACTATTACATTTTTTTGGGAAAAAGGGACTACAACATCGTTGTCACTCACCCTCTCTGCTGCTATGGGTTAACCGAATATTTGATCCAGTCCGATACGATATCGTGTTCGAGGGTCATGTAAATTTATTGTTACAAATCCGTGTGGGGCAGACTGAGCATGACTAAAGAAATTTCTAAATTGATTGAAGTCCATATCAGAACACCATGTCTGCCAAATATTTCGTAGCGTATGTGTATCAACGCCGTTGAATACAGCAAGCATATTACAGTTATCTCTAATCACTTTTGGAATCTGAGTGTAGCGTTGAGTGACATAGATCACATCCGTGTTTTTATGCCTGCCTCGGGAAAATATTCTAGCAGGATTTTTTTGATTATCTAACATGACATCGTCGTATACCACTAAATTGTTGATACTTCCATCGAGGTTATTCACGGATGGCGCCTCGTCAATATCGGTTATAAATTCAATAACATCCTCGCCGGCAATCTCTGAAGCGTTTTCATTAAAATCTTTTAGCACTTCATAGCATCGTTGGTCATCTACGCTAGGGGCAATTAAATACAACTTATCCCACTTCATCCATCTCATTATTAAATTGAGCAACAATTGCGTTTTACCGGATCCAGATGGCCCGATTATAATTGCGCGGATAGAGTTTGGTAGCGCTGCATGATGCTTCACTGGTTCTCTTGTTTTAGTCGCTGAAAAATCAATTATATTCATATCTCTATACATAAATTATGGATCTATATTGCGTGAAGTGTAAGGCGCGTACTGGCACAGATGACTTGACGACGATTACAACTAAAAATAACCGATCAGCGCTTTCTGGTAAATGCGTACAATGTAGTACAAAGAAATTTAGATTTGTTTCTAAACCCAAGGAACCCAAGGAACCTTTAAAAAAAAACGAGGAGGTGATATCGCTGCCAAATTAGCAAAACTCCCTGGAACCCCATGGGCAAAATACCCCGGAGAAAAACACCTTCCAGGGTATAGTTATTGTGGACCGGGAACAAGACTTGATATCAGACTCAATGATCAAAATCAACCCCGACCCGGTGAGGAACCAATAAACGCTATTGATAAGGCCTGTCACCTTCATGATGTTGCTTATAAAAGCAGCAATTTGCAACACAGGCATCTAGCAGATGTGAAATTAATTCATGCGTTGAATTCTATCACTGATAAATCCTTCAAAGAAAAATTGGCTTCCTTTTTGATAAAATGGGCTATGAAAAGTAAATTGATGTTAGGTGCTGGTAATTAATAGCAACATGGAATCTATTTACTATTCCCCAAGAGGATACTGGAAGGGTAACGCTGCAATCAGTAAACTCGCTAGCGCCGCAAAAGTGAAAAAAACCACTGCGGCTCATTGGTTATCCAAACAGGCACTATGGCAAATTTATCTACCACCGCCTAAACAAATTCAATTCTCGCATTTTGATGTAACCGGACCCAATGAAGTTCATCAGGCTGATCTATTATTTCTGCCACATGATCGTGGTTACAAATATGCGTTAACTGTAGTTGATATTGCAAGTCGATACAAAGAAGCAGAACCGTTAAAAACAAAATCGGCCACTGAAGTCGCTTCTGCATTTGAAAGGATTTATCGACGAGGTCCTCTGCACTGGCCAAATCTGTTACAAGTTGATCCTGGCAAGGAATTTCAGGGTGCAGTGTTATCTACAATGAAATATCACAATGTCGCTATCAGACGAGGGCATACTGCACTGCATCGTGATCAGGCAATTGTAGAACGATTTAATAAAACCCTTGCTGAGCGGTTATTTGGATATCAATACGCAAAAGAATTCATCCAAGAAAAAAGATCCCGTGAATGGGTTAAAAGGTTACCAGCTGTGATTACTGCACTGAATAACGAGATTACTAGAACCATCAACATGAAACCTATCAATGCGATTAAAAAGAAGTCGATACCTGAAAAACCACAAAAGGATTTTAGCGTTTCCCAACCAATTCTTGGTAGTAATGTCATTGTGAGGTACTTATACGAACAGGGAGAGCTTGAAGGAGATAGAAAAAGGGCTACTGATCCTATTTGGAGCGTCACTACGCATAAGATATCTAGTATAACACGATCTACGGGTAGACCTCCAATCTATAAACTGGATTCAACTGCCCCTCAACGGGGTTTTACTAGACAACAATTACAAGTGATACCCGAGGATACTCAATTGCCACCCCATGGGCTTAACTAGCACCCTTGCGTCTATTGCACTCAAGACAAGTCAACATCACATTATTTCTGACATGACCGAGATTGTTATTTTTTCTGTCTACGGTGAATTGGCGAGGATCCTTATCCGAATACTGCCAACGCATTATACAATTGCAACTCGCGCAGTGATTATTCTGTTGTTTCTTCAAAGTGATTATTAATTCAGCATCAATATCAAATTCTCGTTGTTTTTTTTTGTCCTGTTGTTTGTAACCGGATAGTTTTTTATCAATAATATCATCTATTGTGGTGTCATTATCATTGCTAATGATTTCATCATCGAAGACAATTCTTCGAAGTTGATTTATTTTTCGTACTCTGGATACTGCGAGATAGACTAAATTCGACCATTCTATGCGATTATCTACCATCCAAAGAGTTGTATCCGATATAGTCAATCCCTGTGAAGAGTGTATTGTTGCTGCATAACCTAGCGTCCACGGGGATTTATTGGCACGCAATGCATCTTCAACAACATTGATATCAACCAGCACAATATCATTTAATACTAAATTCTGTTTTTGACTTTGTCCTGGAATATCAACTTCAATATTCTGTTTTCGCGTATCCGATGGCCTATAACATAACGGTACTGGAAGTGTTGCAAATTTTTGTTTATGCAATTCAAATAACTTCATCTGAAGTGTGTCCCTGACTATTTTTCTACTTGCAATGATTAAATCATTTGGTCTCCACATTTCCCAGAAATCATTCATGGGAGTTTCCGAAATTATTTCACGGGTTATTTCACACTGGATTCTATCCGGTTGTAATCTAATTAGTTTCTTCAATTCTTTTAATTCATGATCAAGTGATCTATGATCAGTATCAATTTCTTCATAATAGTCTACAAAACCCTTTAGCCATTCATGGGGAGATGCACCGACAAATGGTGGTGGTTGGCCGTGATCACCGCACATAACGATTTTTGTATTCTTCAATAACAACCACTCAAGAAATATTTTTAAGACATCTTCTGACACTGTGTCTATTTCATCCCACATGATGAATTCAGGAATAAATTTCTCTCCCATGCGCTCAGGAGTCCATTTATCTCCCTTCCATCGGAAAAAGCTGTGATAAGTGCAAGCATTTACCCCTCTCTGTATCATTTCTCTTGCAAGTCTATGAGTTGGTGTTAGCACAATCATGTTAGAAACACTAGCGTTTCTACGGAATAACTCAATTACCCGGGTTGTTTTTCCTGACCCACCACAGCCGTTTAAATAAACTGTTTTATATCTACAGATTGGATCAGAAATCGGTGGTGCACTAGAAAATTCTGAACACTGATTGCTTTCTAAGTAATTATTTTCAATGGTAACATCTGCTGATTGAATATAATCATGAATCATTTCTTTCTTAATTCTCCATGATCCCCATTTCTCGTTGCAAGTAGCCTTAAAATCAGCCATTTTGCTATTTATGTAAAATGAGTCAGTGGCAACTCTAACTGCGGTGGTAGGAAATTTATTGATCATCGAAAACAGATTAATAGAAGCATAACCGAGCATAGAAGCTCTCAAATGTGTGTACTGCGGATGGTATCCATCATTGTAGGTAACAATTGTACCCAATTTGGTTCCATCGGACATAAATGCGTCCTTACGATTGACATATAGGCCCTTATTCGTTAAATCCGCCATTACAAAATCGTATTCAGCGTTGTCTATAATCAATCGTGAAGAATATTTCGTATTATCATCTTTGCCACCTTGGGTAAATTTACCGATTATTCTTCGTCCAAGATTTTTTGCTTCATTGTTTCTGATTTCAAATAACTGTCTGGACCAATCCATGATTTGTTGTTCATTAAAATCAGGAAACAGTTTTCGCTCTTCGCTAATTATTTTTTCTAGATCAGGTTGTGGTAACCAGACTGATTTCTGTGCTCGATAGGATATAATTGCTTCACTGACAATTAATGATTTTAACATCTTACAATCAAGCATATATCTCAATAGCACTATTGGCATCCAGTGTTTTTCAGACATGTGTTTACCAATCCAAAGATAACTACACGGATGAAGTCCTGCAGCCATTTCAAATGATACCACACAAGCGAATCCGGTTAAATCAAAATCAGGAAGTGGTCCATTAATAGCAACACGGGTCATTTCGTGTGTAGGGTGTCCAAATCGTTTGAAATATTTCTCGCATTCTCCATACCCAAGAAAACTTCCTGGATAACACGCTATCATATCAACTGAAATAACGGAATCAGAGGTGTATTTTGTGTTCCATAATCCGCCGTGGCTGTATTCAAGACAGGACAATTTGACATCTGATAAAAACTCACTTCGTGTTGGTTTCCACGCGTTTTTCTTTCTAGCAAAATGTGCTGCAATGGATGGTACTGTAAAACAGTTTGCTAATAATTGATCGTCTTCTTCTCCGTCCTCAGAAAACTCACTAGCTAGTTGTTTCATTTGATTCTGCAGTTCTTCAGTACGGTATAATTCTCCGTTGGGCCTTACAAACTGATCAAATCTGCATTCCTCGTCTGAATTACTATGAAATAGCCACGCTGACACAGGATCGTTTTTACTCAAATGGTAAATAGCATCAAATAATTTCTGCTCGGTAAAACATTCTTCAGGTCCCAACCCTGCTGGGGATAGATATTTTACGGTTCTATCCCGTGGAAATATTGTTACTGCAGATGACCACGCGTGCGCGTTATGATCAATAATTTCAATGGGGGTTCCTTTTGATTGATATTTCGATTCGTATAATACTTCACCGGTGATTGTTCTTACCGATATTGGAAATCTTAATGATGTTTCTAATTTGGCTATATCCTGAATTGTTGCTCCATGCTCTTTTACCGTGAACTCCCACTCGGTTATTTTTTTTCGTCTTAGATCAGTGAGTTTATTTCCCCGGGATGCATTTGTGAAGTGTTCTATTATTCGTTCTGCTACACAATTGAGCCCTGTCGAATATTTCATGGGTGCTAGTTTTGAAATATCAGGTTTTTCATTGAGCGGATAGATCCCGTAAACAACTGCTGTGACAGGATAAGATCTTTCGTAGTAGGGTTTATCAATTCCGGTCAAAATTCCCGGTTTGGAATCCTGATTCACGGTGATAGTTTTTTTACCCTTGAGAATGGGTTCAAATTTATCCTTAATAATCCATTTGCCATTTTCACGGATAATGAATTTAATTCGGAAAAAATGACTTTTTTCCCCAACATGTGAAATGATCGCTGCTGCCTTTTCATCATTCATGGTAGCGTCAACAACACCATCAATTCGAAATGTGGACCAGCAATAGGATGCTCCATCACGCTTGAATTCATTAAAACAGTCTCTGATGGGTTTATCAAGAATTTTATTCTTGGGTGTATTAGAAACTATATCAAGATTGAATTGAGCATCCTTCCATGATGATCTCATGTTTCCGTCTCTTGGACGTTTGTTACGTTTTTTGGGTCTATCGCGATTAAATCTAGGATTGATTTTTAATAATCTCTTAAACTCTTTCATGTTTCCGTCTATTGTGCGTTTTTGACGCTTTTTGGGTCTATCGCGATTAAATCTAGGATTGATTTTTAATAATCTCTTAAACTCTTTCATGTTTCCGTCTATTGTGCGTTTTTGACGCTTTTTGGGTCTATCGAGATTAAATTTAGGATTGATTTTTAATAATCTCTTAAACTCTTTCATGTTTCCCTCTCTTGGACGTTTTTGACGTTTTTTTGGTCTATCGAGATTAAATCTAGGATTGATTTTCAATAATCTCTTGAACTCTCTATCAGCATTGAATTTAGCATTTGTCGAAGTCAATCTCTTGAACTCCTTCATGCTATATACAAAACAAACATTTAAATGAAAGTTTTATGTATAATGAATCACTGCAAATGGCTCATGATGGGAAATGTAACCCCGTGTAACAAATCATGCAGAAAAAATGAGTACTGTAGGTATCATATGCAAAGTTTTCGACGTGGAAGTCTTGGTCCGTTACCCTGTATTCGATGTGGGGTTGGGGTTAAGGGAAGATCACAATTGTGTAGTGATTGTGGTGGTAAGCGATATAGGGAATTGAAGCGTTATTATGATAAAAGAATAAAAAATGGACAATCCATCAGAAATTATGACCCTGAAAAGGCCCTTGACCCTGACAACATCAAGGATAAAATCATAAGAACCCCGCAAGACTATATCGAAAGATTTTCCAGTGATGTAATTATTGAACCAAACACTGAATTAGACAAACAATAGAATAGTATATATGGACCAAGAATTCAGACCACATCCAGTGATTACAAAATATGAAGCATCCAGTGATGGTACTGTCAGAAACCGTAGACTGAAAAAATCAGTTGGTTTTGTGACTAATCAAGGGTATTTGAGGTTTACTGTTGGCGGAGGAAAAAAAACGAAAAATTATCTCATTCATCGTTTCGTATTTGAATGTTTTAATGGATTGATCAAAGATGGTTTTGTTATTTATCACAAGGATTCTAATCCAAAGAATAATTCTGTATCCAATCTGCAGGCTATCACACTGAGTGAGAATTCCAAACAAGGAAAGACTGGCACTTGCAAAACGGTTGGGAAGAGACCTGTGACATCTTTGAATACAATAACTAATGAAGAAAAAATATTTTCATCTATGAATGAAGCCGGAAAATATTTCAATATCTGTCCGACTTCTGTACGATTCGTTGCAGAGGGGATTTATCGATCGGCTATTTCAAAAAAGACGGGACAAAAAGTTCAATTTAGTTATGTCTAATGCGTCATAATTTCCAATTAGAGATATGTCATACTTATAGAATAATGAATTCTGAAAACATGAATAGCATCATAGTTGAAATAGCAAAATTGAAAAATCAGGATATCAAACTATCAGATGGATTAAATCCTGACCAAATTGTGTCTGATTTTCAGGATATAGAATACGGGGTTAACAACAATAAATATATGCTACCCAAGAAATATGCACTCATCAAAAAAATTCAGAATTCTATTAAAGACTCTCTTTCATTTTCCAGTGACATCAGTGTGTTCGTCCCGTTGTATGCTATCGTAGAGGGAATACGAAAAGAATTGGGGTACGAATACGAATTGAAAAAAGAAGTCAACTCTAAAATTAGAAACCTAAGAGCATTAATTCAGGAAAATGAACAATTTTGATTGCCCGACCATTAATCATTTTTTGATTGCCCGACCATTATCATTCCGACCCTCATTTTTTTTAGCCGACCCTCAAGGGGGGTGTCAAAAATCGATGGAGGATGTGTCAGATTGGTCAAAACTAGAATGTTGAAACTGTCAGTATTATTTATTTTATATACAATTATGACACTTTCAACATCAATGATAGAAGATGTCTCACGATGAAATAACACTTCCATGACCGTGTTAAAAATCATCCGACATGTCACTGATGTCAAAAAGGGAGTTGCACGATGGTGTTAGGTCGGGATTGAAAAAGTGTTTTACAATTGAAAAATGGTTTCTGATTTCAAATAATGGTCAATGAAGCATTAACAACCCGACTGGCTCGTGAGCGATTAGATGCAATTAAGAAATTTATACCAATTCGTGACTCTGTACGGAATAAACTGCAACAACGACAGAGTTTACAAACTGATTTTGCTCTGGGGTCTGAAGAATTGTTTAAACCAGTAACCACAGCAACGTACGGGGTAGAGCGTGCTCTACTGGGAGATGGTCCCGAGACGGGAAAATCTGTTATTGGTGAGCTTGAAAAAATAGCAGCGAAAACTGAACAAACTGAACAAACTGATCCGAAAAAAACGACTGTTTCTTTGTTGAATAAATTTACTGATCATGCTAAAATAGTAATAAAAAAACCTAGTTTATTGAAATCAAAGGATTATCAAGCCTTTGGTAATTTTGCTGCTCAAAGCTATAATTCAAAAAAAGATTTTTTAAAGGACGAGTATAAGAATGATAGAATATCAAGTAATGATTGGTTTGATAATTTGTATAAACTAAATAAAGGGATTGGTCGTTTGAATAAGGATGAGATAGGGTACAAGGAATTTAAAAAGGGAATTAGTAATTATAAAAGAGAACAAATAGAAGAACGACAACGAGAAATAGAAGAACGGCAAGAACTAAAACGTCAAACACCAACACGTAGACAAACAAGAAGACAAAAAAAACAACAACTACCACCTGATGATGATGATGATGATTTAGAAGAACGACGTCAAACACCAACACGGAGACCAAAAAAACAACAACTACCACCTGATGATGATGATGATGATTATTTACAAACTACGGATTTAGAAAAACTAGATGAAGCAGCTGGTTATAGCGGAAGTGGATTAGGAAATCCAAGGATTGGAAACATTTGTCCTGATAGTGTTATCAATGATATATCACGATTAGATGTTCTCATCGGAGGAAAACGAGCTGGAAATAACTCTCCAGAAATAATTAATGAAGCAGCTGATATCTGTAGACGGTTATTTGCCGGCGGTATCATGGATATCAAAACCTATCGAGATTTCATTGACGAGTTAGCAAATGGGTATCATAGCGATTAAATAACAATTGAAAACACTATTGTTTTTATAATAATGATCATCCATTACAATCATGATAAACCAACCCCAGTCTATGTAGTTAATTCACGGTTTCCAGTTTATAGAGCATACTACGGAGATGGCCTCGGCAATACCATTTTGGGATTCTTTTCAAGAATGGCTCCAAAAGTGATGCCGTTAGCTAAACAATTATCAATGAAAGCCATTGATGTTATTCGTGATAAGGGTATTAGTACTGTTGGAGATCTTGCCGGGAAAGCATTTTCAACTGCGAAGGATAAAATAACATCATTAGTGAGTCGAAAAAAGAAACCGTTACCGTCTACAGAAGAAATGCCTGCAAGTGTTAGTAAAATTATAAATAACGCAGTAGATGAAAAACTAGCGTCGATGGTAAATCAAGGAGACCAAAGCAATATTGCAAACATGATAGCGGGAAGTGGCCTTAAAAAACTACGTCGATGAAAATGGAAAAATCGTTTACGATTTCACTATTTAGACTCTGATAAATAGAATAAAATGTTCAAAAAATCACATGATCCGGCGTTTGATATAGACGCCCCAGTTGGCAAGGATGATTCTGTACGCGATTATCAATATTACGCCTATCATGCCATAGACCCAACTAGTCGAGCAAGAATTGATCTTCAAGTCCATGATACCAGTAAATACTTTCTACCCGCTGAAGCATTTATTGAAGTAGAAGGAGAGATTATACGAGCAAATGATACAGAGTATCCAGCTGGTACTCAAGTCGGTTTTGTCAATAATGGTATCATGGCGTTATTTGAGAGTGCTAGATATCTCATTGATGGAAAAGAAATTGAGTCCATAGATCGTGATGTTGATGTGGCCACAACAATCATAGGGTTAGCGAGATATTCTGATGATTATACAAGATCAGCGGGTCCGTCTATGATGTTTGCAAAAGATGGTAAGAATACCGCTGGTGGAAATCCATTTATTATAAGACGACCAAATGATCGTGCTGTTCCTCCTGGTCCTGCTGGTATCGAGAATATGATTATAAACAACGATCCTAATTTCAATCTAGGAGCCGCAACACGAAACGCAATGTTGCAAGGAGATCGTAAATCATTTTCATGCGCGATTCCACTGCATCATATTTTTGGATTCTGTAGAAACGTCAGAAAAGTTATCTACGGGGCGAAGCATACAGTATCGCTTGTACGAAAAAGTGATGATAACGACGCAATTTGGAGGATTCCAGCAGATGTTGCAGCCCCCAATGCTGATGCCGGTAAAGTCAAATTAACAAAAATATCATTGTGGATGCCAGTGTTGACTCCAGCAATCACCGCAGAACAACGACTACTATCATTTATGGACCAAGGAGGAAAGTCGTTGTTGAGTTGGCTAACCGTGAGTACAGATGTGAAGCAATCAAATATCAACGGGTTATTCACTTGGAACCTAGCATCAAAACAAGGCGTTTCTGCGCCACGTCATATATTTATTGCGTTCCAAGATAGCACACGAGTTGGCAGTCAAGAACGAAGCCATATGATATTTGATCAATTAGGTGTGAAAGACGTCTCACTGAGAATAAACGGCCAGCAGGAACCATCTGAGGATATACAACTTAATTACACAGAAAATCATATTGCACGAGTTTATCATCGTCTGTTGTCATTTATGGCACGCGATCAAAATGTCGATACTGGTTTGCAAATATCACAATTTGATTTTAAAAATCTGTATCCGATCTACTACTTCTCACTGGAACATTTCGATTTGACAAGACAGTCAGTTGTTGATATACACTTTAGAGCTAATGTGACTCGTCCTGTTGGTGCTCCTGGCGGTCCTCCTGCTATTGCTGATTATAGAGCGGTTGCTGTCATTCTCAGTGATAAATCAATGCTACTCGAAGGTGTTGGTGGAAGAATGAGAGTGGTAGATGCCCCAGTAGAAAATCTTTGAACGATTTTTCATTGAATTAGAATCAATCAATTATATATAATGTCATATAGTGTTATTAGTGTTGCGTTAACTCCTGGTCAAATCAAAAAATTGCAATCAGAATCAGCTAAAAAATGTGGAACCACAATCACGTTGAAACCTAATCAAATGACTGGTGGTGAAAATAAATTATCGCTGACAACTCGTCAAGTGAAACATTTCAATGATGCTTTCAAGGATAAAAAGGGAGTTCAGATTACTCTCTCTGCGGCTGCTATTAAAAATATGATGAAAACGGGTGGTATATTTCCATTGTTTGCTGCGTTACCAGCATTGATTGCAGCAGCAGCCCCAGCGGTGGCTAAAGCAGCGGCGTTAGGAGCCGTTGGTACTGCAGCAGGAATGGCACTTAAGAAGGCAACTGGACAAGGATATAAAAAAAAGAGACGATCCGTTCAAGGATTGGGTCTAAGACTACCAGGAACCCCGTATTCATGGTACAGCGGAAAAGGTCTAAGACTACCAGGAACGGTTTATTAATTCAGAAATCTATGGTTCCAATGTCCAATTTTGATTTAATGGATGCGGCTAAACAACTAGTGATTAAAAATTTCAGAGGTGTTTTTATGAAAGATCAATTACCACATCAACCAAACAAAACTGAAACAGGTATTATTAATCTCGATAACAGCACCGGACCTGGAACTCACTGGGTTGCATACGCTATTGATCCACGTGGGATTGTCTATTTTGATTCATATGGATTAGCCCCACCAAAAGAGTTTATGCGGTATATAAAAACCCTTCCAATGAAGACTTGGTATTCTACGCTACCAACACAACAAATCAATGACCCACCAATATGCGGCAGTGAAGTATTAAATGTCCTTGATGCTATTTCAGCATCTAGAAAACCACCACACATTGTCGTAAATGACTACACCAGCAATCGCTTTTTAGAGAGAGAAAGAGTTTTACAATAACATGATTGATATTTGGGGAAGACCTCTGAAACCCAAACCCGATGACACTGCAACCCCTGATTCTATCAAGGATATAACAAAAAAAATTAAAGATGAAATCGCTGAGACGTTAAATTTAACAAGTGTTGACCCGAATGAAATAGTTATATTTCAAGACAAACAGGGTAAATTGAAATCTAGTAATATTTCTCTGGATGATATTTTAGTTAAACAACAAAATGCAATCGAGAACACAGTTGCGTTATTTTCCGATCAGGGTAAACTCAAACCAGGTGTACTCGTTTCGACGATTACAGATCGATTAAAAACTCTCAACGACGAGTTAAACAATTCTGTGGTTGTACTAGCAACACTTGAATCTAGAATTGAAGAACACATAAAACAGTTTATATCATTTCGTAGAAATATCATTGATAAATTTATTGGAACCCCGTTAGATAAAATTGAACTAAAACTCCCTGATATTAAAAAATCCATTGATGAGACGAAAACTTTCATCGAAGACATCAAAGGAGATGCAACGAGGATGATAACAGTCATTGAAAAAACAAAAATTCCTCATGAGAAAACCAACAACTTAGTATACACGATCCAACACGGATCATTGGAGTGGACACCTACAAACAACAAATTAGATATCACTGCAACCGTTAAGGGTATTTATCGATTAACACTAGTAACACCATTGTCTCAATTTGAGATTTCATCGTCCAGCTCATCCGGGGTCAATAATACGATTTCAACGATCATCGACAAGAATACAACTGAAAAGTTTATAATCACACACCCTACTGATAAAAATTTGGTTAGGGTCTCAACAACGTGGTATGTGGAATTCGTAGCGGATTTAAGTAAATCGTAATTGAAAACGCTAGCGTATTTAAAATAACAATGATTTCATCATCGCAATATCGCTATGATCAGGTCAGAGAGTATCAAACTAGACTCAAAACCCTGTCTGAGGAGTATGAATTGAAAATTAAAAAATATCGCAGGAGAATTACCGCAATTGATGTTACTGTGTACGCTGTGAGTGGTGTAATCACCGGAGCTGGTATTATACTGTCTTCAGTGACAATGATGGCTCCGATAGCTGTTCCAATTTGCATTTCTGCGGCAACAACAATCGCTGGAATAATTTCAATAATCACAAAAAAAATATCCTCATGCAGCCAACGGAAATTACAAGACTACATAATTCAATTTCATGTTGTGTCCACTGCATACTCGCAATTATCCTCATTGATATCGTCATCTCTCGATGATACAATTATATCAGAGAGTGAGTTTTCAGCGATGGTAGATATATATGAGTCTGCGATGTCAAAATTAGAAATACAACATGAATATAATAACAATGACAACACAGATGGAATTACTTCAACAAATAGTGGATAACACAAAACCAGTACAAACAAGCATGATCTCAATAACCTCAACGAATCCAGAATTCAGTGTGAATTTCCCCTCTCCGGTCCCAGTGAAGGAAATCGCGCTAGCAAAATTACGAGTATACCATAGTTGGCCAAATATTAGGTCAAAACCATTTGGTGGTCAACAACCGAATAATTCACTGGTATTTGCAAATAAGAATAAACCCGACGGTACCCCAGACTGGAATGTTGTTTCCATACCAACCGGATCATATCAAATTGAACAAATCAATGATGAATTCGCGCGTAGAATAAAATCGATTACTGGAGTAGAGTCAAAAATCGCTATAACAGTTCATGAACCAACACTATCATCTGCCATTGAAATAAACTCAGAAGAATACGTCGTAGATATCTATCAAAGCTCAATAAGAACCGTACTAGGATGGCCTGAATTACCACCCGGTGGAAAAACCGTTAAATTACCAGAACCACAAAAAACCGATTATATCACCGACAGGATAAAATCTGATAATCCAATAAAGAGTTATAGAGATTACAGTATTGCTAGCATCTTTTTTGCTCTTGGCACTATAGATAAGGGAGGGAAATATCTTTTTGTTAACGAACTTAAAATCGCTGAAAATTTCACAGCAATGAATAATGATTTTTCACTGTTGTTAATACCCCTTAAATCCGGCTCTCATACCCGAGATGAATTTATCAGCGTCATAGAAACAGGCAACAAAATCATCAATGACATGGAAACATTTAATTCACAAATTATTCAAGAGATATTAAGTGACAGTAATCCTACAACAAGAACAATTTTTGCAGGAGGCAAGGGCATCCCCGTCAAGGATATACCCACAGTCAAACTACCAGGATATAACGTACCAGAACTACAAAAATCTCTCAGTGATGCCATCGATATTGGTTTTAAAATAATTCATGATACGTGGAAAAAAGCAACATCACCGGAAATAAAAATCCTGACCCATAATAATGACCCAGATGGTGGTGGCAGGCATATTGCTCCGTTCAATGTGAATATTTCATCGGTGATAGCAATCAATTTAGTATGTGATGTGATCGAAGGAAGCTATCAAATAAATTTAGAACGATCAAATCAAGCTCAGCAAGGATATATTTTGTATTCATTTGCACCAACAGCTCCTCCAGGGTTTTTAATAATTGAGTCCCCGGTGAATCCAGTCTATATGCGATGTCATAATAATTCATTAACCAAAATTAATTTCAAACTCACAGATCAGTCTAATAATCTGATTGATTTACAAGAGGAGGTTTTACAAATTAGTCTGTTTGTGAAATCGTAGTGATTTTCGTCGTAGTGATTTACATGACCCTCGAACACGATATCGTATCGGACTGGATCAAATATTCGGTTAACCCCAACTGAAAGTTCTAGCAGCAGAGAGGGTAGTGACAACGATGTTGTAGTCCCTTTTCCCAAAAAATGTAATAGTTGAAAAGTTTTTGATTTCATTAATTTCATTGAATTTTTCATAATTTTTTTTTGGACCTCATCCATGAAACACACACATATTTGGGACCTGATGTCATTGACTTTGGGGTCTGATGTCATTGGTTTCATTGATTTTAAGCGTGATTTCAGTGAAAACTTGTCTAAAAATGTTGTCCGATACACCCTCTCTGCTGCTCAGCCTATTGGAAGAGAAGAGTCTATGTGGAAAGACAAGGTTGCTTGAAGAGAGTTCTCTTCTATGGACCCACAGTAAGGAGAAGTTTAAGGAAGAGAAGAAGATCTGTGAGATGTCCTCTGTGTTAACAAGACAACGTTAACATTACACATAACGGCCCTTTTCAGGGCCACTCATAGGTCTCGAAAAGATAGTAGCTTTCATTGCCGCCATTTTTTTCCCTTGTCACTCTACAGTCCCCAATACCAATCATATTCTCCATGTTATATTTCCCTTGTTATCTTTCCCTTGACGCTATATAGGCCCACTATGTTCCATTTCCCTTGACGCTATACAGACCCACCCTGTTCAATTTCCCTTGACGCTATAGTACCCCAAGCTGTTTTGACGCTATAGTGCCCCAAGCTGTTTTTGACTGGATTTTCCCTTGACGCTATAAATCTTGACGCCATAGTGCCCCAAGCTGTTTTTGACTGGATTTTCCCTTGACGCTATAGTGCCCCCATATACTACTAATGAAGTTGGAAAGCTTGAAAAAGGGAAAATATAATATGTATTGCATGAACTTTTATTATAATGTTTTTAGATTTGTTTCTAGTATGTAGTCAATATATTTGTGTTGTTTAATTAAATAAAGGTCAGTTCCGTACCGACAGAGGAAATAGATGTTTTGTCTTCTTATTACAGATATACAGATGTAGCTGATTTAACATCATGGCGGCACTTGTTTAAGAGAGCTTTCTTTCTTTCTCTCTCTCTCTCTCTCTCAAAGATGTAGCCGTACAACAACCTTTATTACAACAACAACATCTTTTCTTACATAACAAGTGGTGGAACCTTTATTAAAATAACAACATCTTCTTACATAACAGAGACATTTATTATAAAGTCAGTGGAGCAAAACCAAAGTTTAGAAGTATATGTGAGAGACATTTGTGCTCACTATAAATTTTCCTGTACCCATAAGTTAAAGAAGTCTTAAGCATCATATATATAATAATACAAACATATAAGGTAAAATGATAACAAACATTAATTGAAATGCTACATGTCGCTGATTATACGAACTTTATAAGAAACTGAAATTCTTTCAAACATTTAGAAAAAGAAAAATCTTAGGAAAGATCCAGGGTAAAAACGTTTACTGGGGTAAAACAGAAATACTGTTTGATTCGAAACTGGGGAAGAAACCGCCAGGTATTACCACCACCAGCTAATACCACTAGATATAATCAAAGGTAGACTTAGTTAATGATTTACGGTGAAAATGTGATAATAATAAATTTTGAATAAATAATGGACAAAATCAAAAGACATGTAAAATGTGGATATAACCAAGAATAGGCCTAAATAATAACGTCAAAGATGCAAAAATTTACGTATGATCCCAAATATGGTATAGTAATGAAACCATGGATCTAACGAACACAATGCTACACTATGTACATATGATCCCAAATATGGTATAGTAATGAAACCATGGATCTAACGAACACAATGCTACAGAATTTGCATATGATCCCAAATATGGTATAGTAATGAAACCATGGATCTAACGAACACAATGCTACAGAATTTACATATGATCCCAAATATGGTATAGTAATGAAACCATGGATCTAATGAACACAATGCTACAGAATTCACATATGATCCCAAATATGGTATAGTAATGAAACCATGGATCTAACGAACACAATGCTACAGTATATGGATAGGAAAATAATAAAATAAATGAGGTAGTGCACTACTTTTTGAAACTGCTCCAGTGGCCTAGTAGTTAGAGCATCCACCGGAAAAGCGGGATGTCGTGGGTTCGATCCCCAGCCGAGTCGTACCAAAGACTTACAAATATGGTACTTACCTTGCTTGGCGCTCATTTTTAAGAGGTTAGTGTTAGGACTGGTAGGCCTGGTGTCAGGATAGTGTGAATGGGTGGGACATCATGTTACATGTCTGCGGCATGATACCACAGTGCTAGACATCACTATAAACTGCCTCACTGCAGACATCGTAGCGATATGACTGCAAAATCGTTAAAACTACGTTAAAATCATAATCAAACAAACAAACCAAACTTTTTAAAACAGTACCTATACAAACCGAAATAATGGTCATGGGAATACGAAAATTATAAAATATCCAAACAACAAATATCATTGATAGATTTGAAACCTGCTAGAAGCTCCGGTGGCATGAGTGATTAAAATGTTCGCTTCATATGCAGGAGGTCGATGGTTGCAAAAATGACAAAGACATAAAAATGGCACTTGCAGCTGCCTCAGTATTATAACTGAAACATTGTTAAAGCTACTTTACAAATCTATATGAGAGAGAGAGAGAGAGAGAGAGAGAGAGAGAGAGAGAGAGAGAGAGAGAGAGAGAGAGAGAGAGAGAGAGAGAGAGAGATTTTTACTCTTGATGAGTGATAAACTTGAGATGTAAAGAAGCTTTTTAACTCTCCACCCTCCTCAAAGCTTTTGACGGAATAAGATATATAATCCTTAGATGTACAGATAACACTGTAATATAGACGGTACAAGATAGAAATGCGATGCATACAATAAACAAAGAGCAAAACAGATTACCACAGAATAAGATAGGAAAACATCCAGATATACAATGGACTAAAGTCGCGGGAATGTGAAATAAAATAGCACGATTTCTAAACAACGCAACATGTTTATCTGCACAATGTATGGTTTCCAGGACATTAAATAGACGCATCATTTGCAAAGAACAAATAGTCCACTATGTAGATTCACAGAAAGACCAATTCTATTATCGAATTTGAAATATGACAATTAAAAAGGAGAGACATTAACAATGGGACACAAAAATATAGGTTGTTTAAGACTTTATGCACAAACAAAATAACAGATAATGAAACATACATACAATTATAAACTATATAACAAACGCAATAACAAGACGTGGAAAGTATTTATACATACTGCATTTAAAAGGTGCGGGATGTGGATTAAGTTACTTAAACACCATCAGACTAATCGCATATGAATATTGCGTCTGTTTGATCGATGTGACACATGATCAGACTAATACCATATATATATTGCGTCTGCGTGATCAATGTGACACGTGATCAGATGAATATCGCACTATGGGTAGCGCCAAGCGTCGGTACGACCTTGCCAATCACCGATAATGACCGGACCGCCCTATATAATGAGATACATATTACGCAATAGACGTAGCAATATCAAATGAAAATGGTAACCCTCAACCTCATTACACTTAGTCCGATAAATAAGCTCCACACGTCTGTGTTGATACTGATGGACAATTTGTTGAGAAAACGTGAAGCGGTCGGCATCGGCATGCTTGGACGGGTAATGACAACACCTCCTTTTGATATCGTGTTTGACGCTCTGCCAACTGAACTACTACAACTTGCAATAATGGAAATTAAATCCCTGCAGCTTTAAGTTGTAAATACTACTTATATTTTTGTAAGATACAAAAATCTAGGTTGGCGACAAAACCGATATAATGCAGAGTTAAAAATATTGTAAACCTATACAACACTATTTTTTTCATTTATTGAATGAATAAGTTTGCATGCCGTCCATAACAGATTCAAGTTTCAGGGGATGCACCTGGAAAATAATCCTCCTTGTGTTACGTGTTTAAGCTCTAATAAACTGTAACAAAGAAAGAGTGAAAACATCAAGCTTACTGGAATTAAATAAATAATGTATTTCGTTGGACAAATATTGTATAAATGGAAATAACAGTCTGAAAATTCAAATCCTAAAATAATCCATGAATAATCCACAAGTTGAAATACAAAGTCTTAATAACGAAATTTTGAAATAGATTTAAGTTCGAATCCTGTTGGAAAATCCAAGATAAAAGACGATGACGTATACTGAGATCTGTTTAATCATTAAATACAGTTCCTTGTAGATATACAATATTTAACACTCCGGTGCTGGAACTCTGAATAAAAATTGTATAAACTATCTTTGTCCAAGAATTCAATATGGGCACATCAAATATTTCTATAGATACGATTTAATCCTTTATATTTCCAACTGGTCTGAATAAAAGTTAACATGGATTCAATAACTGGCTACATTAAAAGAAAATGACTGAACGTGAGATGTAAAAACTCCAAACTAACTATATTTCCGTAAAGCAAAGAGCATATGGTATTCTAATACGCAGTATGGAACGAAAATTGCCAAATTGTGAAATCAGGATACAAGGAGAGTCGCGTGATCGTTTATATCACGTAATCCTAACATGACCCTGACCAGAACCAATGATTTAACTTCAAGAATAAAAAGTTGTTTACTTCTTAACTCGTCCCATCTTGACCTTTGCAACCAACCAAACATTTTAAAATGAAAAAAAAAACCTGTCTACACGGTTGCCACTAACCTTGAATAATGGTCAGGTACTAGGTCAAAATTATTTGTTTACCAAAGAATAATTTCGAATAACGATTTTCAGGAACAAAGTCATCTCTAGTGGATATATTTCCTTTACAATAGCATGTATTGAAATATAAACCATTATTTAAATCTGACAAACAAACAATCACATTAAATATATATTAAATCAGATATACGTAATACTTATTCCCATGAAAAGGAAATATTTATATTATAAAGCTTTCTTTTTATCATTAGATTAATTATACATTTAAGAAAACACAAACACTTTTATTAATTACAGTGTCCATGAATTAATACATTACTACACAATGGAAATCGCATCTGCTATTAACTTATGTATTCCCTTGATGTGCCTGGTCTTAAGATTATATCACTAAAGCAATAACTTCATCTTAGTGTCTGAAAGTTGTATTAACATACATAGGGAATTAAGAGATAGCTTGACCTTATCCTATATAGGATTAACTTGTCCACATGTTTTAGAAACGTTACTCTAGCACGGCAGAGTACACTATTATATGATAATTGTTACATTTGCATTGGTGAGTCTGTCAAAAAATTTCGGAATAGTTACTAAATATTCTTTCCCGGTGTCGTTGTAAACGATGACATCATTGATTTAAGCATCACAATTATATATACCAGAGGTGATTATAATCATAAGACGTTGAATGGGACTTTATGATCCTTTCATACCAAACGCATTACTTTACATTGGTAAAGTAAATCTGGATTCACGAATGCCGAAATTTCCTTTGTCCTTCAGTTAGTGGCATTTGCCAAAATCATTTCAGAAGGTCTAATTTGGTAACATACTTGACATTTCCGCTCTTATCAATACATTCATCGATTTTTGGTAACGGAAATAAGTCTGTCTTTCTCACACTATTCACTTTCCTATAATCGGTGCAGATAAGGAAAGTTTTATCTTGTTTTGGAAAAAGTATCCATCTTAAATTCCAGATGCTTTTACCTATGCAATCATATTCCAGCAAATACTAAATATCTTTGTTTCCAGGTATTCCTGTTTGAGAGGGTTCATCCTGTACGGATGACGTTTCTCAGGTTTGGAATCTAAAATGTCAGCGTCATCTAAAATTGTGTTTGTCCTTGTAGGAATATATGTCGATATGTGCTCTTATTTAATTAATAACTGTTTGAGGTCGTTTATTTCTTGCTTCTACAAAAATGGTATTTTCTAGTCGAGATCTTTCATATTTCTTCATTCCGAAGATTTGTCTCTCCAGTATCAGTATATTGCGATACTATTCCTTCATTTGAATCTTCAATGAGTGGGACATGTACAACTAAGTTAATTGCATGTTTAACCTGGCTATACATTTAAATATATTGATAATCTTGTAAGTTATTCAGATCACAGGAGCACTAATATTATATTTTATCTCATTGATTTTATTATTAACTGTTCAAGGGCCGTAAAATCTAATCTGAAGAATCTTCATTGTAGTTCTGTAAAACGTATATTTAATTTAGGACATGAATTGCCGAATGCCAAATTCAACAATTATAAAGGTCTCGTGGACTAGGTTAGCATGAGGTGCTCCCAGTATTATATTTATTTATTACATAAGACCCACCCTGGCTCGCTTTTGTTAGGAATCGAATTATTGATAGAGGGATGCAAAAGCTCTGAGCCCCCAGACAACGATGCCGACAGTAAAATTCAAATAGACAACAAGTTAATACCACTCAATAACATATAATCATTTCTCAAATGAAATTCAATATTGAAAACCCGATCACTCGTCTTTCACTCGACCAAGTGTGATAGAATTGTGCTCCTGTACTGTGTTCCTACTCATCTGTATTATTCCTTTCTTCTGACTGGTACTCCAGTACCCCTTTAGTCCTTCAACTACGTCTTTCAAACGTATGCCTCCATTCTCATTATCTTGTCTCCCAGAGAATCAGTTTCCTACAGCTTATCAGGTTCCTACCAGCTTTCTGTATGAACACATAAGGACATTAGCATATTCCTCTAGCTATATAGTCTCACAATAAACACCAATATATCATCAGTTAAGCCATTACCTTATTTGGTCACGCATAAGTGCACATCGAAATATCCATGCTTTCTGGTATGGTATACACGGTATCAACTGCTTATCATGCATACATCAATACATTTCATCACATCGGTATATATAGATTCTCAGTCTTATTATACAGAGCTATAGCACATAAACAGACCATTAATGTGCATTACCTTACTACAAAGTATACACAGATATCCACATATTCATGCTCTGATATATCCTTACACATTACACTCCTACAAAGTATACACAAATAGTCAAATATCCCTATTAACTAATGCTGACACTGCAATCTTTATGCAAAATTATAATTCAATTCAACGTTTGCAAATCTAGAATATCACATAAATAAATGCACGAGTTACTACACATTAACCCAATAGCGGATTACAACATTAATTCTTTACATAACATTGCTCAAATCTCAAAACATGCATGCAGATCAAACACTGCAAATGAAACAAGCTATACAAAGGAATCAGACCCTATAAATGGTAATTCTACGTTCTAACGATTCTCGTAATGAAGTATACAAACTACACATAATTAAAGTACAATTACTTAGCCGTAATAGATTACAACAATCGAGCAAATAAGTCACTGATCTGTATGAAGTTCCTTTACAATTCCCAGAATGACAATGGTTCAGGCCAATTTCGAATGACGTTCGGAGTAGCTTTTAAGTTCCTATATTTCACGCAAGATGGTTTAGCGACTACTGACATTTAGTTTCCAATATACTAGGTTTAAGCTTGCGACTCCAATGATGGCCACGCCTTGCTCAATTCCGAGCGTATGTTGATTCACCACATGTCTACATAATTAGAAGACATTACCCCCTCCCCGGCAGTCAGACGAGTGATTGTTGTCTATCGCCCTGTTTAGAATAAAAATAATGGGTAGTTAAAAGAGGATCACTGTGATAAATACGCTCTGACTGATCCAAACTAGGAGTGAAAGTGACCTCACCAAATAATAGTACATGTGTCAGCTAAACGAATATTTTCCTTATCGTATCCATAAATATGGTAAAAACACAAACTGGGAATTAATCAGGGATTTCATTTAATTTGGAATGACTTTCTGATCCAAACGAAGCTTGTCAGTTACAAATGGATAAGCACAATAAGCACAAGCTCTTCCCCAGGCAAGTCGTGGCCTAGTAATACATGATTGAACTATACGGGTAAAACAAAGGCTATTTCGAATGTCACGGGTCCTGAGACTACGTCTGTCTGTTGACAAATTTACACTATGGAGAGGAACATTAACAAAGCCACACGCCCTGATCAAGAACGCTCTCCTTATCATCATCATCATTATCAGTCTTTTGAACTAGTGTGGTCGTTGAAGCACTGTGCTCTTGAACATCTGACGAGTTTCCGCCACTTGTCTCGATCATGTCTTTGCAAAACTTTTCCTGGTCAATTCCGTGATGTTGTCAGTCAACGTTTTTCCCTCATCTACCTCTCATTCTAACACCCTGGACGTTGCGCTGCAGAACTGTAGTGGATAGACTGTTGGCTCTAGTGACATGGCCATACCATTTCAGCTTTCTCTTTTTGACAGTGGTGAGGAGGTCTTCATAAAGGCCTACGTTGTGCCTGATGGTGTTGCGCACCTCTTCATTTGTGATGTGGTCCATGTAAGAGATGCCAAGGATGATTCTGTAGCATCTCATTTCAAGTGCCTGAATTCTTCGTTGTAATTCTGCTATCAGGGTCCAGGCCTCACATGAATACAGAAAGACTGAGATGACTAGTGCTCTCAATAGTCTGATTTCAGTTTTCGGACAGATGTTCTTGTCTCTCCAGATGGGTCTTAGCTTTGACATAGCTGCCGTTGTTTGTGCTGCTCGTGACAAAATTTCTGCTCTTGATCCGTCTTCCGTGATTATAGAACCTAGATATTTGAATTGGCACACTGTTTCCAGTTCCTGTCCTATGACTTTAATCTTGGTTGAGATTTGTTTGCCACTATTTGTCATCAGTTTTGTCTTCTCTGCACTTATCTCCACGTCAAATCTGGAAGATGTTTCATCCAGATTCTTCACTAAGGTGGCATGCTCATCTTCACTGATTGCCAGCCCATCAATGTCGTCTGCAAAGCGGAGGTTGGTGATGTTACGCCCTCCAATGCTGACTGTCCACAGTGGTTTTCCAGGACTTCGCTCACGATACGCTCTAAGTAAATGTTGAAAAGCGTGGGTGACAGGAGAAGGCCTTGCCGTACTTCAACTGTTGTCTTGAACCAGACCCCACATAACCTTGAGCAATTACTGCACTGATAGCCTTGGCGTACAGCTGCTTGATGGTGTTGGTCAACATTTGACCCATGTTGCACTTCTTCATTGTGGCCCACAATGCCTCATGCCAAACTCTATCAAAAGCTTTGTTGAAATATATGAACATGATAGATGTCTTGTTGATGTTGTGAGTACTTTTCACACAGAACCCTAATATTGAAAATTTGGTTTTTTTGTGCTTTTTCCACTCCGGAACCCTTGCTGTTCGATTAATTCTTCTGCTTGTGGGTTCAGTCTGTTCAAGATGATCTTCAGCATTACCTTACTTAGCATGGCTGATCAAGCTAATTGTTCTGTAATTTTGGCACAGCTGGAGATTTGCTTTTTGGGGGAGTGTTATAAGCAGTGACTGGGTCCACTGTGTAGGCGATTCGCCTGTCTGCCAGATCTTGTTGCAGATTTTTGTTAATAGTTCTATCACTCATTCTCCACCATTCTTGATAAGTTCAGCTGGAATGTTGTATACTCCAGCTGCCTTTTCATTCTTCAGTGCTCTTATTGCTGACTCCACCTCATCTTTGAGAATGAGGAAATCATCATTATTTGTGGAGTTTGGAACTTCAGGCACCTCTGGGTATCCTGTGGACTATTGGTTGTAGAGTTCTTTACAATATTCGGTCCATCTTTCTGCAATGTCAATGTTTTCTTCTCGATACCTACCCCTGTTGTGAGTCTGGTGTTTTTAGGTCTATTCGGGCATCACACATATTCAGAATCTCTTCTGTAACCCAGGGTTTTTTCTTTGAGCGATGGAGGCCAATGATGTCCTTGGCAACTGTTGTCATGACTGTGTTGAAAGTGTTTGTCATCACTTTAACATCAACATCCATCACAAGGAGTAGAGCAAAGTTTCCTCCAATTTTGGCTTGGAATGACGTGCAGATGTTAGGGTCCTTCAGTTGTTCAAGGTTGAATTTGAGCTTGATTTTCTTTGGCTTGTTAATTTTCTTCAACCTCACTCGGAAGGTCATAATCACGAGGTCGTTATCACTCCCAACATCAGCACCTGGGAACGTTCTTGTTTTTTCTCTTTTGATGCCAGATTTCTACCGGTTTTGAACCAGTATGTAGTCGATCTGGTTATGATGTTTTCCATTTGGTGCGTGCCATGTCCAGCATCATGAAGCTTTATGTTGGTCCAGGGTGTTGGCTAGTACCAATTTGTTGTAGCTTGCGAACTCGAGCAGCCGTCTCCCTTTTTCATTGGTAAGCTCATTGCAAGAAGGTCCACAATGATCATTCCAGTCTTTTAGAGCATCTTTGCCAACTTTGGCATTCCAGTCTCCTTGGATAATAAGGATGACTTTTTTACCTACCATGTTTATTATAACTTTAAGTTTGTTGTAGAACACCTCTATTTCTTCATCATCATGATCAGTAGTTGGAGCATAGACTTGAATAATTGCGATGTTAAAGGGGGATTCTTTCAGACGAATGGAGATAATTCTGCTAGATATGGGGTGACATTCAAGCACAGATCCCTTGATGGCTTTGTTTACGAGAAAGCCTACTCCATTTATGGAGTCCCAGTATGTGCCACGTGTAGTGTTCTATCTTTTGTGTCAACGCTTGAAGTCTGCCAGTCTGCGCCAGAATTCTAATGTTCCTGGTGGCGATGGCAACGTTGTCTCTTGATCTGATTTTATGCAGAGTGCCAGTAGAACACTTGTCACCTCCATCCTGGTGGACAACGGCAAGCGCGCTCCTTGTTGACTCGGGCGACCACCGATCCGGTATGATAACTTCCTATTTGTCCAGCATTATCAGTGTGTCTTGGGCAAAAGTCGTCTGGCGGAGCCCATTCCTCTCCAGGCCAAGGAGTTGCCAGACGGGAATGTAGTACATCGTCCAACTGATTTTCTTTTATGGTTTACTCCCTTATCCTTTGGCTAACCGAAGTCAACCTGCAAGGCAGCTGGAAACTCGTGTATGGGCGGGTTCGTCCATTCCCGAACAGATAGAGCATATGCCATTGCCCAAAGAGCATCTGCCACTGCTCTCCTTATAAGACTTCTCAATAAAAGGCAAAGTACCTTACAATAAAAGACTCTGAGACGCTAATGTGCCCCATACAATTATTAATATGGGTGACATTGGCCAAATTACCCAAGAGTGATATAGAACCCTTCGATATGAATGGTTCATAATTATCCATCATAAAATCAGACTGGAGTTTGTAGACCAAACAAATTTATTGCGTTCAATGCATGACTGTGAGCACGACCCTTTAACAAATAAGAGCATTCGGTCTGTCTTGAGTAGTATGCCTATTTTTCAATCTGTAGCAATCAGACATAACGTGTCCTTTTATCTTACATTAGGTTCACTTAGGAAGAGACACGGACTCTAGAATTAAACTTCACTGAAGTTTAATCTTTAGAAGTTGTGACTGTTTGAGTTTTAGAAGGGCTTGTATTAGACTAAAATACTTTTCTGCCACAAGTGTTGAGCAAACTTTGTATTTACAAAATGAACGTTATGAATGAAAGAGTACTCGTCATGACCACGAGCAGCATTTTCCAAGGTTTCAATCTTGTGCACGTCAAGATAAGTCTTAATATCACTATGGACACAGTTTTTAAAGTATTACAAGTATTACAAGTAGTTTGAGGCTTTGCTAATAGTTTTCAACTTTCCTCGCTAAGCACCATCTACCAAATAACTGCTCTCTTTCTCTAACTAATTTGATATGAGTTAGTCCTGCTCCTTTCCCTATAGTGTCGGAATTTTTGCTCAACAGTCTTGTGGGAGAAACGTATTTCAACCTAATACAAGCCCTTCTTAAACCTTCAGGGACTAACTCATAATCCCTTAAACTGTATTCTTTGATCGCATCATAGTCACCACTTTGGTGAACTGTCAGTGAATGGTAAATATCGCTAGCCTTACCAGTGAGCACACATTGTAATACACGAGTCCAATGTTACCTTGGCCATTTCAAATTTTCATCAATGTTTTCTAAACGAGTACAATTCTTGCATACTTTCTTTCGCTGAAATGGGGCACTAATCTAATGTTGTTTGCGAGATCAAAACTTTAATCTGGATTTGAAATATGAATGTGTTTTTTAGTTGCCAACTCCATATCTTTCATTCCAAATTGATATTCCCTCACTTGCCTTTCTCTTTCTATTTGCATCTGGCTTTCTCCTAAGGTTATTGAATTTGCTCTTTTTCTAACCGTAATTGTTTCCTTTTGTAATTCGATTTGTCGTTCTTTTTCTTCCTTATGTAACTGCCTTTGTGTTCAATTTTTTTGTCTCTTTATCCTGAAGCTTGAGGTTTTTTTTAAAACTCCAATTCCATTTTCTATTGTAATTTTAATTCTTTTATTTTCAGTTTAGAGTTTGATACAGACGTACTGATCAAAGCCAAAGCACCTTTATCAAAAACATTATTTTCTACCAAATACTGAACCAAATTATTTTTTATTTCTTGTTTCATCAAGGGAGCTTTCGCTTTGGAATGATTGTATTTTCTGGCAAATTGAATTCATTGATCATTATTTATAAAAAGTCTAATTGTTCATGGGTAGGATTTGAATGAAAGATTTCCACTTTAGACGACATTTTAGAAAAAAGCCGGTCAATCTCACTTGAGAAACAAATTAAAAATAAAGGAATTCAAAATATTAAAAACACAAGGTTTTCTGAAATATTTTAGCCACTGAAATCTTTGCTACGTGTTAGGCTCTAAGAAACTTTAACAAAGAAAGGTCAAAACAGCAAGCTGTGTAAAATAAATAAAAAATATTTTTCCCTGGAAAACGATTGTATAAATGGAACAAAATTACAGTGTTAATAATCCACGAATTATAAAAAAATTCCTAGTAATACAATTATCAAATAGATTCAAGTTCAAATAATGCGGACAAATCCAAAGTGGAAGACGATGATGTATGCTAAGGTCTGTTTTGCGCTTATCTACAGTTCCTTGTAGCAAAACACCATTTACCACTCTGGTGTCGGAAAATAGAGTAAAATTTTGATACACTGTCTTTCTTTAAGAATTATATATAATCACATCAAATATTCCCAGAGAAATGAATTAATCCTTTGAAATCAAACTGGTCTGAAGAAATGTTAACATGGATTCGAAAACGTTCTACAACAAAAGAATATGATTTAACATCAGCTGTAAAAGCCCACAACTGACTATCTTTAAGTGAAAAAGGGGAATTGACGTGATCCTTTATATCATGTACTCCTATCATGAGCCTGACAAGAGCAAATCCGTTTACTTAAAAAATAAAAGGTTGTTTACTTCTTGATTTACTAGTCCCATCTTGAGCTTGACAACTAACTAATCATTTTAAAATTAACATAATACCTGTCTAGGTCGATACCACTAACTTTGAATGAATGTCAGGATCTAGGCCAACATTACTTGTTTACCAAAGAATAATTCAGATTAACTTATTTTCTGAAGAAATAAAAACCATTATCTCTAGTGAATAAATTTATATTAGAATATAGGCACATAATGAAAAGTGAAAATGAAAAGAATTTGAAACTGACAAACAAACAATTAAATTAAATATGTATTATAACACTTGTCACTTCTCTTTGTCGTAACGGGCTAAATAGTTGTGATAAAGGCATATTAGGGTCGAACAAGTTCCATCAGTTCTTAATAGATCGAGGGACAAGCTCTAATTATTAAATGATACGAAGGCAAACATGTAACGTCTTTTTTCAGTATTGAAGCCATGGTCATTTAGCAGTAAAATACAACCTTAACAACAAGCATAGACCGCTACCGTCTATAAATTTAAGATTGTAGTTGTTTTGCTAGTTTGCTTGTTGCGCAACGGGTAATTTATTTGGCATAATGTTTCGCCACATATCTACCATATTCTGAAGTAATCAATATCATCATCATCATCATCATCATTATTATCATAATCATCATCATCGTCATAATCATCGTCATCATCGTCACTACAACCATTCAACCTTCGGGCTTTTTATCATACATTGACTTTTGGGTTTTATTTAGCGTGATATAATACAACTACTTAAATTCCAAGAACCTGGCGCAACATTCTTCCTCTGGCTTATTTTATACCGCTCCTTGTGCTCCCATCATAACTGTCTGAGTTTTCAAGACCTTCACAAATAAATGGAAAATACCTACTAATAAAAGACTGAGAAGCTCCTGCGTTCCTTAAAGTTTTAATAGGATAAGCTTATCAGAAACACAAATAAGTGAAATAAAGCCTTTCGACATGCATGGTTCATAATTCTCCATAATAAAATCCGACGGTTGGACCAAATAAATGTATTGCCTATAATACATGACCGGGGCTTTGATTTCTGAGAAATAAGAGAATTTTGAAATATATGTTTTTATTGTGCTGCTTATTTTTTCAATCGGTTCCAATCAGAAATATTATGGCCTTTCTTCTTACAATGAGTGTACATGGGAAGTGATAGAGCTTTCTTATCATTCTTATCAGAAGTTTGATTCCTAAAATTTGCGCCATATTCAGCTTTGGAAGTACTAAGATCAAGATTTTTCTTTTTAATAATTGTGCTGGGAAGAAGATTTATTGACAAATGAAAGTTTGTGAGTCAGGAAATTGTCGTTTTCTGTACGAGCAGCATTTTCTAAAGTTTGTACATATTGCTCATCAGTACAAGGTTTGACGTCACAAAATACTCATTCTTGAACTCTTCAGCTATTGGAGTAGTCTGAGTTTATCGTAATCTTGATCAAACTTCTTATCGGAGCACCATCTGTCAAATAATCATTCGTTTTTTCCAAATTCGACATATGTTCTGTTGTCTTTTCACAACTCCTAAATTTTTGTCGATCTGCCTCAATTACCAATTCATACCCATTCAAAATATATTCTTTAACCACATCACAATCAACACTCTGCTCTAACGACAGTGAAATATACATATTACTAGCTCTGTCCGTAAGTGCACACTACAACAGCATAGTCCAGAGTGCTGTCTGGGCCATTTCCGATTTTCAGCTATTTTCTCAAAATGATGAAAATATTGATCAACAGTATCTAAACGTATGTCTAAAGTGAGGCGCGCGTGCTCTACTTGCCAGTTCTAAGTCATTAAATTTAAATAGTATTTTCTTTCGTCTTTTTGTATTTCAATTTACATTTGCATCTCTTCTCTTTTTCTCTGCCTTTCATTTACCTCTTTTGCAGTTGCATTTTAATATTTTCTCTGTCGCTTTGCATTACTATTTATTTGCTATTATTTCTGTGAATTTGTATTTATTTGCTATTGTCTCTTTGAATTTGTATTTCTTTGCTATTATCTCTTTGCCTTACTATTTATTTGCTATTATTTCTGTGAATTTGTTTTTCCTTTGCTATTATGTCTTTAAATTACTATTTATTTGCTATTATTTCTTTGATATTATCTCTTTGAATTTGTAATTATTTGTTATTATTTCGTTGCATTACTATTTATTTGCTATCATTGTTTTGCTATTATTTCTTTGCATTACTATTTCTTTGTTATTATTTCTTTGTATTACCTTTTCTTTGCTATTATCTCTTTGCATTACTATACCTGTGCAATTATCTCTTTGAATTTGTATTTCTTTGATATTATCTCTTTGCTATTACTATTTCTTTGCTATTATCTCCTTGCATTTGTATTTCTTTGCTATTAGTTATTTGCATTATTCTGTCTTTGCTAGTATCTCTTTGCATTACTATTTATTTGATATTATCTCTTTTCATTACTATTTCTTTGTTATCTTTTTGCATTACTATATCTGTGCAATTATCTCTTTGAATTTGTATTTTTTGCTATTATTTATTTGCATTACTATATCTGTACAATTATCTCTTTGCATTACTATTTCTTTGCTATTACTACTTCTTCGCTCTTATCTATTTGCATTACTATTTCGTTGTTATTATCTCTTTGCATTAATAGATTTTAGCAATTATACCTTTTGCATTACTATTTCTTAGTTATTAAAACTCACATTTTGCGACTGCAGGAACAAACTTAGAGACCTAATAATATTTTGTATCTCATATGTTTTTATGTTTTCAGCATGTTTTATGTTTTCTAATTTCGTGGTTTTTGTTATGTGTTGTTCTGTAGTCATATCATTATAGATGTTGTAATGCGCTAAAAGTTTCTAAAGATTAGGCGCTACACAAAGTCCTCGTTATTATTATTATTATTATTATTATTATTATTATTATTATTATTATTATTATTTGTTTGCAATACACTTTCTTTGTTATTATCTCTTTGTATTACTATTTCTTTGATATTATCTCTTTGCATTACTATTAGTTTGCTATTATCTCTTTGCATTTGTATTCATCTGTCTTCCTTTTCTCTAGTCTATAGTGATCCCCTCTCTTCAATATTTCTATGCATTTTTATCTCTCTCTCTCTCTCTCTCTCTCTCTCTCTCTCTCTCTCTCTCTCTCAAGTTGAAGCGTTCCTAATGCAAATTCCATCTTTTTAGCTGTATTTTTCTTTCCATATTCTCTTATTATTGGTTTGATTTAAAATAATGTTCTGCACTTTTGATGACATTGTGAAAACTGTTTGCTGTCACAAAAGATTTCTTAAAAATGTGAAATTTAAAGACAAAGGTCTAAAATAATAAGAAACTAAGTGACTTTCAGTTTGAAACATTAGTTCGAAATTTTCCAACAAAATATATTTTTTTTTAAATCGTGTCCCTGACATGCCCCAACATATTCGGTTAATACTCTAGGGTCTTAAACTAAGTAACAGAAAAGAGCGAAAATCATCACGTTTTCTACAATTCAGCTCAATAAAACTTCCCTATCGTAAAACTGAAAACTTAAAAAAAGGGACATACAGTACAGTGCGTTATTTCCCATAACTACCTAAACGTTCTATGACAAAAGTCCAAAAGTATAGAATATTCCGAATAGATTTCAGTGATTCTCCTAAGCTATGGAATGAGTAATTCGGTTTACTTCTCCCTTTTATAAAAACCGGAGTCACAATATGTGGACAAGGAGGAGGGTCCAAAGTTAATTTCTAGAACATTCTAAGATATTAACAAGATCAAGTCACCGTTTCTCAATACTACACACACACACACACACACACACACACACACACACACACACACACACAAGCCTGTACACATGATATTCGTACGTGATTACGCATTACGAAGCTTTTAGGGACCAGATGAACTGTAGGAGACGAAGGTAATTACCCAGAGCAGTTGGTCCAAGTCTCTGGGAGACAATGAAAAAGGAAGAACGGAGGCAGATGTTAGACGGTCTGGCGGGAACTGGATTATCAGTCCAGATAAAGATCATACAGATGTGTAGGAACACTGGACAGGAGGAAAACCTATCATACTAAGTCAGATGATGAAATAGGCCGTCAATTGGTCGAGTGAAAGACGAGTGATAGAGTTTTAATTTGAATTTTACTTGTGAGATGACTGTTATTGAATGATATTAAATCGTTGTTATTTGAATTTTACATTTTGTGTATTCATTAAGGGACTCCGAGTTTTGAATCTCTCTATCACTACTTCAATTTCTGACAAAAACTTAGCCAGGCTGGGTCTTCTGTAAGAATATGAATAATAGTGGGAGCACCCGACCCAAGCTAATTAAAGGGGAACCTCTACACCCATCTTCTTTATATATGTTACGTGGTGATGTATATTTATGCTATTATATACCCCACCTCTTTCGGTACTCGGTATCTAGGAGAAGACCGCCCTCGATGTAAATGCCCCGGTTCGAGTAAATATAAGTGGTGAAACTTATAGATGAAAATATATATAGAGATCTGAGCAGATATATATGACATACAAACACGAGCCCCCGTACAGACAACAAGCAATTTAATCAATTAAAAAAATAAAAACTATCTGAAGTCATTACATTCAAAATATCTCCGCTATTAGTTTATGATTGTATAACCTGTTCTTTATATCGCTCGACTTCCATTGTAGTTATTCAGACGCCTCGATCTCCGGATTCCACTTTCAGCAATTCGTCCAGGATAGTCAGTATTTATACGTAATACGATTGTGTCAAAGGATTCCTCTTTTCAAATTTTTCCCGTCTCGGATTGCACTCTGAAGTTCCCTCGTAAGATTTACATCAATGTTTTTATCTCCCCTTTTAGTACATATAAATAGAGACAAGCTAAATTTCCTGTTTTTTTATGATACCTGCTTATAAGATATTTATATCAGTATTAAACAGATGATAGGACTATCAATCGACTCCTCAAGTCCTAAAATGACCATACCTGAGCCCGCCACAAGTACACCGCAAATAAACGAGATACATTTGCAATCAGTTTCGTCATTTCATACTCGCTCTAAGTCATACGTAAAATCTTCTAAAGTAGGTGATGTCACATGGATTTTCGTAATCATATTAAATAAAGTAGTACATACAAATCTTAACACATAATGTTTATGCAAACAATTTGTCAAACTTATCAAAGGTTAATGTACTACGTCCTATGCATAACTCAGCATTCAAAAAGCAAATTCCTGAGTCTGTGCTGATTTTTTAAAATTTTTATTATTATGTTCCTTTGTCTTCTTGCAGAAAAAGTTTAGACTGATTAAAATTCTCGATGAGTCCATATTAAACTTAGGTAATTTTGGGTCATAACACTCCCCCTCAACTAGATTAACCAATCAGTCAAATCTTTCGGTCTCTTTCTCAGTGGCGCAAGAAATCTCAGTCAGCTTGCCCCTGGTAGTTTGATAATTATATAGTTTCTGCAACTTTTTAACTGTGACAGCTTTACCCTGAAAAGAAAGATTTATTGTGCCCCTAATAGCCCATCTGGCTGCTGTTCAAATAATTGCTGTAATTAGGATAGCATTCTCACCACACACACACACACACACACACACACACACACACACATATGACATTTTGACATGGCAGTGTAACGCTTGATTCGCGTCCATTCTCTAGAACTCTAATTAATGGTTGGGTTCAGGATAGATCGCCAGAAATTTGCCCCGGCACAATATACATCATCAATCCTCTCTGCACCGTCTGGTGCTTGAGGCGACGGCAAGGGAGCATCAGTTTGGTCCATCGGCTGATGTTTCGGGGGCGGTCTGCAGCGTAAGGCCTCTGGTCTTATGTTCTCGCTATACGGTTCGGCGCCAGGTCTCTTTGGGTCTGCAATGTTTCCTTTTCCCCTGTGGGTTCCATCTCAATGCCACTATGATAATAAGTCAGGGGGCATTCTGCAGACATGGCAGAACACTCTCGAGCTTGCGTTCTATGTTAGCAGTGGTCTTCCAACACTCTGACCCATACAAAAAGACGCTCAACACGTTGGTCTTGATGATACGGATCTTTGTGTGGACGATGAGGTTTGTTGTCCTTCAGATGGACTTCAGTATTGCGAAGACCTGATTGGCCTTGCTGATTCTTGAGGTGAGTTCCATTGTGCAATCTCCATCCGTGGCGACCTTACTACCCAGATACGTGAAATGGTCTACTTCTTGCTGAGGCTGGTCGTTGATGGTGATTGGGTTGCCCACTCTAGTGTTCTTCATCAAGATTTTGGTCTTGATCAAGATTTTGGTCTTCCCTATGTTTACTCGAAGACCTATGGTGCTTGCTGTTTGTACTAACTGTTGTGTATTCTGTTGGATATCTTTGTGTCTGCTTGTCAGCAGCCCAATGTCGTTGGCATATTCGAGGTCATGCAACACTGAGGTCAACGTCCACTCTATTCATTATCTCTTGCCCTCTGTGCTGTGGCGCATGATCGAGTCAATGGCCAGTGAGAAGAGTATCAAAGAGAGAATGCATTATTGCTTCACTCTGGTTTCCACCTTGTATTGTTCAGTGAGTAGGTTGCTGTGGATGACTCTGCACTCAAAGTTCTCGTACAGGGGACTGATGACGTCGTCCACATAAAAGATCGGTGCAGGGTGTCAAAGGCCTTCTCAAAGTCCACAAAGACAACATAAAGGGATCCATTGCACTCATGTGACCGCTCAAGAATCTGCCTCAGGATGAAGATGTGGTCGATGAAGGATTTTGCCCTTCCTAAAGCCTGCCTGTTCCTGGCGTAGGATGCCGTCCACAGCTGTTGTGATGCGTTGATGCGTTGGAGAATGATGGGGCTGAAGATCTTACCAGAGAGGGATAGTAAGATGAATCCTCGCCAGTTGTTGCAGTTCCCCAGATCTTCCCTATTAGGAATTTTGACTATGATTCCGGTTTTCCAGTCGTTCGGTGCTTCTTCACTATCCCAGATCTTTTGGAGAATCTGACAAAGAAGCTGTGGCGTCTCCGCGTCTTCTGCCTTCAGCATCTGGGAACCTACTTCATCATCGCCAGGTACCTTCCCATTCTACAGTTTAAGGATGGCCTGCTTGACCTCCTCAATAGTGATGTTGTCGCAGTTGATTTCGAGGTCCTCCTCTGCTTCAGAAATGTCAGCGAGTACTGATGGGTCTGGGCAATTCAGGATAGAATCAAAGTGTTGCTTCCTTCTCTTCAGCTTCTTCTCCTACACTGTGACATGGATTCCATCTTTATCTCTTACTGGAAGATCGTGCTGCGGACTGTAGTCGATCTTCAGCTTGTTTGTGTTCTGGTACACCGTCTTCATGTCTTTCTGCTCTGAGGCTGCCTCGGCCTCCTTTGCCAGCCTCTCTATGTATTCTTTCCTGTCTCTCCTTGCTGATTTCATCACTTCCTTGTCTTTGCCACTATACTCCTTCCAAAATCTCTTTTTCAGTCTTGGTGATTTGGAATTCAAAAGTCTTTTCTTAATCTGTATTTTCTCTTCTATGCGAGTCTATGTCTCTATCTCTCTGATATCCACTTTGTCTTCTTACTATTCATATAGCCTTAAACTTCTTCTACTGCTTCCATCATTTCTCCGAAATTTTCGATCGATGGTCAGCGCTGTCTCATCTTCTAGAGCACTATACCTATTCATAAGGGACAGCCTGGACTCTTCCATCACTTTTGGATTTTTCAGCTGGGCCACATCGAAGCGTTTGTTGTTTGAGACCTTTATCCAAACATTCCTATATATATACATACATATATATATATATATATATATATATATATATATATATATATATATATATATATATATATATATATATATATATATATATCAATAGGTTGCCCGATATTTTTGGTGGTCATTGTGCTGTTCTTGTCATCATCATGATCGTCACGGTCTTTGTAATTGTCTTGCAAGTGCCATTTTATGCTTTATTGATTTATTTTCTACATCCCATTCAAAAGAGTAGCTTACGCAAACGTCTTTCTTAGAGATACGCAATCGGATATTCTTGCGAAATACACTTGCAAAATAAGAGTTCCTTACGTTTAAAACTTACGAAGATTGTATGCGTAAAGTTCTGTTTAAAGCTTGAAGATTGTATGCGTAAAGTTACGTTTAAAACTTAGGAAGATTATATGCGTAAAGTTATGTTGCGTCCTGTAAAGGAGCCCATATCAATTACTAAAGTTTAATTAATGAACATGGCAAGGAGCAGGTACACCTGGAAATCCAGAGAGAATACCAATAAGCCAATCTCAACTAAGCATATTTATCCGCAAACGATAATAATAATCTTAATACATAACCTACAATCATAAAGAAAAGTTAACTCTGCTTTGTTTGTTTGTTTGTTTAGGATTTTTTGACGTAGCTTTTAACAATTTTCGCTACAATATCTGCAATGAGGCAGTTTGTAGTGATGTTTAGCACTGGGGCATCATGCCGCAAACATGTAGTATGATGTCCCACCCCGTCGCATTATCCTGACACCAGACCGGCTAGTCCTAACCTCCGCGGCCGTCGCTCTAACCACTAGGTCACCGAAGCGGTTCAATTAACTATGCAATATATTGTTTACCGAAGAGAGTGTAATCAGGTAAGCCCATCTGATACATTCAAAAAGGTTAATCATACAATAAATACATAGCATTTAATAATGGACACAAGCCGACAAGCAAACCAATGGTATTAATGATGCAGGTAGAACCCGGGAAATCCCCAGGAAAAAACACCGACCCACGAGAAGCTACTGGCAAGCTTTCTCACAAACCCATTTTGGCTGAATCCGAGACTCGAACCCACGCGACAGATATGAGATGGCAGTGATTCGTAACGGAGAGCGCTTTAGACCACTCGGTCACCTGCTGTCTGAAGTAGAGTGCAGTAATTTAGAGTACCCGACGCATTTCAGGTAATCGCTGCTAAAGTAAAGACTCTCTTTGCATCAGCAAATGTGAATATATATACGAAACTTGAAAGCCCTCTTTTATCTACAAATTATCTGAATTTATACTAACTTTCTTAAGAGTATCATGATGCTTTGTGAGACGTTCACTTTATGGTCTTTAAATTCTTTCCCTTAAGGAACCCCTCATTTCTAAGTAACACTTCATATCAAATACATGCAAGATCATCTTTACATAATAAAACTTCCGCTCTCATGTTGCATTTCAGTCTCAAACAGATCTGTTCATTGTGATAAAAGCACGTAGTCGTTGAAATCAACTCGGCGCTTTGGACTACATTTATGATACAAGAAGGGGTGTTATCTCAAAGACGGGTGATATCTATTTCAAGTGCATTAATACGCTTTTAAGGTAAAGTTTTAGTCTTCCAATTGTCCGATTCATTATATTGTCTTTTTGAAAATGAATATAGTACAATAAGACTGTGACATTTAGCAAAAAAAATATTAAACTTAAAGATTAAATCGCTCGCGGATCACCGCCATCTTACCTTTGCATAGGTTCGATTCGGGTTCAGCTTTTCTACTTTGGATTCTACGGTGCGTGGAAAAGGGCATGAATTAAAAAAGAGCTAACACTTATTTATACATTTAGTTATGTGCACATTTTGTGACATTTTTATGATAACTAATTTTTAACTTGGTTTTTTAATGATATTTGATCACTGGACTGTATATGTTAGTGTTTATCACTGTACGATGTAGTCATTCGCAAAGATACGTGTGCTTTAGAAACCAGGATACATGGAGGCAGATTAATGTTGCTTGCGGTCTACGTAAAGGAACAATATTAGAAATGATTGATAGATATCGTACACTTTGTCTTAAAGCAATTAATTATTAGAAATGATTGTTAGATATCGTACACTTTGTCTTAAAGCAATTAATTATTAGTAATGATTCTTAGATATCGTACACTTTGTCTTAAAGCAATTAATTATTAGAAATGATTGTTAGATATCGTACACTTTGTCTTAAAGCAATTAATTATTAGTAATGATTCTTAGATATCGTACACTTTGTCTTAAAGCAATTAATTATTATAAATGATTCTTAGATATCCTACACTTTGTCTTAAAGCAATTAATTATTAGAAATGATTGTTAGATATCGTACACTTTGTCTTAAAGCAATTAATTATTAGAAATGATTTTTAGATATCGTACACTTTGTCTTAAAGCAATTAATTATTAGAATACCAAGAAGGTGGTTAGAGAGTCATCTCTCAACGATTGTTAATTAGTAAAGTTTAGAAAAAGTTTATTCCCAACTGGTATGCAATTGATAGTTCAGCATGCACTGAAAGACATGTAAGCAGAGAATATGAATATTTTAAATTCATGATTTTGGGAAACATCATAATGCTTGAGACAGACGTTGTCATTGTTATTGATACCAAAATAAATGGAAAATTGTTTTCTTCATAAAATGCTTATTAATGTTCGAGACTAACTAGAATCTTTATTTTTTTGCACACACAAAAACTGGTATGTGTAGAAAAAGAGCGCATGCTCAATTTATTCAAGTTTTATTCAAAATCCACATCTTGCTACAAAATGAATTGATAATTCCTAAGTGTTAGTCTCAAATTTTCACCTCATGCGGACTTCATATTGATGTACACTGCGTCTAGGTCTGTGAGTGTGTTTTCGTCTATTTGTCAGTCTATCTGTCAAGCAAGCAACTAAAACTAATTATCATTGTAGTGTGACCCTTTGTATTGAATGACTAGCTATACTAATTAATGATATGCGAAAAGATAAATGAAACAATCGGAGGTTATAATATTCATTGAATACCATTGGTGTTACTGTATGGGAAGAATATTAGACAAAAACATGGAAAAAGAGAAACAACAGAGCTAGAGCGTATCAACAAAAACGCATATATCAGATCGGAAATTACAGAAATGAATATCAGAATGAAAGTATGAAAATGATAGATTTGGAAACCACACAATATTAAATCAATATCTAAAAACAATAAATGTTCTTAACGTAACATCTATTCAGTTTGTATGCTAATGTAGAAAATTGTCTAAAATAGCTAATACACAGAAGTATACATACAATCTTAGATCAAACAGATCCTGAACCCAAAATCAATGTTTGAACCAGAGGACTTTGAAGCCGAAGGAAGCCCATATATAGCACGCTAAACAGGGTGTGTGGGGATAAAGCCACGAGTTACAAAGAGATACACATATTATGTAATAAATTAACATTCATCAGGAATGAAATTGAAATATAAAAATAATTTTTATCTCTAGAATCGAAATGGAATTTCAGACACATTTATAGCTTTGTCCGTTTAAATGTTTCTACAGCGTGGTATTACCTGTTGTTTCAAGACTACACTACTATTATATATCCAGAATCTATGAACCTATTGCAATTACATTTTTTAGTAACAATTACCTGATGTATGCTTTATTCAACATATAACAATAATGTCACACAACAGTCTCTTTATTCTATATGCAACAAGTAACTGAAAACAAAATGTTACTGGAATTTGTCTTATAAGATTCAGGTAAATACTGGCTATGTATCGCAACATAATTATTTGATTCTTATAAATATTTATATCTACATACAACAAAACAAATATTCATTTTGTGGGTATTTCCATTTTCATTTATATTGATTTGTACGTGTATACTTTTTCCGTAATGACAAATTTACTGCCTCAAGCAATGTATTCAGTACTTATCGTACTAACTTTTATGGTCTTGTACTGTATTTCGGAAACTATGTTGTTGACTCGATATGTTGCAGTCTTTATTTCTAATCCTTGAAATAAAAAGCATAGTTTACAAACCTCTAACTGCTATCATGATCTTCGCTGAAATGAAAGATTGTCTGGGATATTTTCTGTGTTTTGTACAGAGTACTAATAACCTTTTAAATGAATCCGGTTACTATAATGCTGTTTTGGCTGCTACAGCATTGATTCATGCTTCATTGAATTCAATTCTGTCATAATTAGTTTATGTTTTTTTACCGTGTCCATTCTTACAACCAATACAAGAATATACGAGTCAAGTTCTTACACTCTATAAATATTGGATCTGTCACCTTGTCACCTTGTCACCCTGTCACCTTGTCATGTCGGAATGCTACTACTTACACCAAGGATTTCCTTTTATTATCTGTTGCAATTTCAATTCCATCTTTGCTCCAAATCAATGGCATATTCTCTCTCAAGGTTTAGACTTGTATCTAGTTCATAACTACTGGTATTATATAACACGTCAATTTATTAATTAACGCAGAATTAACTTGGTATTTCCTATCGGTAATACCTAAATATTTAACATTTTGATCGCTGTCATCAGTACTAGACATATTATTGGTTGTTTTTTCTACTCCTGATCGTATTTGTATTCACATGTATTTTGTTATCATAGTTGTGCTTTCTTTTATCATAGTTGTGCTTTCTCAGTTACACAGTTCTTCTTTTTCAATATGATTTACAATGAATATGTTGTTCAAGTCTTTAATAATTGCGCTTCTTAAATCAGTCGCTCACTTTTAGAATTCGTATTTATCTGGATGGATCATATTATTTAAACGATATTGCTCTAGATGAGGCTTAATTAGAAAATGTAAGATGTTTAATTACGTCTACATCTCAGATACCGTGCAAACTATCTTGCGAAACTATAAATTTCAAAACTGCACCCGTGTACATGTCTGTTTTTTTCTTCTTCATCTTGTCCTCTTTCATCACCACTGGATAAGCATTATGGAATTGTGTCTAGCATGCTTGGTCCTTCCTGTAGATACCATTAGCTATATGCCATCAGTAGTATTAATTCAACATTCTTTCAAATATAATTGTTTATATTGTTGATCGTTAATTCCAATATATGCTAGCAGCTCTTCTGTGCACATATACATTCCTACCACTACGATATTTTGTGGCTTTTTATATTTCATGTCCTCATTTATTGTTATTCTCTTAGTGACACAAAACTTAGTGCTGTACAAATGCATTCACTAGGGAAAGCTATGACATTCGGTATACCTCTATGGTGTTCCTTTCCATCTCGTTTCATTGTTTTTCTGCATACAAATGGTAGCATTGTGACAATATTCATCGTCGTACGAAGGTGTTTCAGAACCGGCAGCACTATAAAAGTGACCTAAATTAGTTATAAAAGTGACCTTAATTAGTTGGTTACTATAGCATTTTAGTAATTTCAGTTATTGTACGAAGTGCGTTTCAGTTCTGTGACATTGAATTTATATTCTCAAATCGACATTTTAGTGTACCTTGTCATTTTATTAATTAATTTATTAATTTGCTAATATATTACAACGGGTAAATATTACTCATTCTTCTTCTCTAACAATTGATAGTTTCAAATGGTGACACATGAATGGAGAAAAGAAATATCCAAGATACAAGACAAACGTTTTACAGTAAATATATTGACAGAGTTAGAATGATGATGCTTCCTGTGTATCATAATGTCTTAGCCATGCCGCCTACTTAAGCTACGTTGTCAAGATAAAGAAAAGCAAACGAAAAAAGATAAAGAAGATTCTCTCTCTCTCTCTCTCTCTCTCTCTCTCTCTCTCTCTCTCTCTCTCTCTCTCTCTCTCTGAGGATCCTATCATTGCCCTACAGAATAATATCACCACCCACATTCTAGTGATTAAAAAAAGTTTTAACTGCTTAATTTTGTTACTTGTATTATTAATCTACCAATCTTTTCCTGCTTAGTAATTTTTTCTCAACTACTTCATAGTTTTGATCATATGATGAATGTTATAAGAGCTATCACAGCCACCACTCCTATTACTACATTGTGACATCACTTTACTTACAGCCAACGTTGTTACTAGTATTATCATTAATGTTTTACTGTTTCTGTAACTAATTAGCATGGAACTTCGTATGAAGGGTACATTCTGGTGAGATTTCCACCACGATGTATCTGCCTAATTAACGACATGCATGATGCCCCATACTTGCATCTAATATAAAGAAGTCACACGATACACTATTTTTGAAACATATTAAAATGTATCTCTGCATCAGTGGACATGAACTATGAGGATAACAATAGTTGATACATGATAAAACTTCCGCATAGGTTGGTACTATGGTTTAGAAAAGACACATGTGCTAGGCTTAAAAAGTAACCCATGTACACGTATTTAAATCTGACAACAGGACAGGTGATTTAATTTGACAGTTCTGATCATATTAATTGATGATACGAAACCTAGGAGCATGTTTTGACAGACAAAAAGAATATATTGAGGTAGGTTTATAACGTTTTTCACTTGTGTTTGTACGTTTCACTTTATCATATTGCCAAGGAACTAATTTGTAAACTTTAAAACAAACTAAATTTCAACGAGTCAGAACAATTGTGAAATCTTTGAAACGATAGCAAGTTGTGAAAGGAACTACCCGAACAATGTTAAACGTATTGGAAGATACACCGAAAAATCTAAATTAAACTGGAATCCACATCTGTTATATAAAACATTTCCCCAACATATTCTTTTACAGGATAAATACATTATATTTCACAGCTAACGTGTTGTTGTTATAACGACATGAAGGACTGCTGTATTTATAAACGCAGGTAGGACCGTGTTTTACTTATACTTGCTGGTAGGTTCGTGATGTGTTTAACATGGCAGGTAGATCCGTGCTGTACTTATGAAAGCAGGTCATCGCTGTACTTATAACAGCAGGTAGGTCGTTGCTATACGTGCATCATAAGGTAGGTCCATGTTGTGCTTGTAACAGAAGGTAGATCCGTGCTGTAATTATAATAGCTGGTAGGTCCGTGCTGTGTTTGTAACAGCAGGTAGATCTGTGCTGTACTTACAATAGGTGGTCTTTGCTGTACTTATAATACCATGTAGGTCCGTGATGTGCATATATTAGCAGGTCCGTGCTGTACTTGCAAGGGCAGGTAGGCCCGGGCTGTGCTTCCAATGGGGTCCTTGCTGTAACTATAATAAAAAAGGTCCGTTCTGTACTAATAATATCATGTCGTTGCTGTACTTATAATAGGAGGTAGGTCGTTGCAGTACTTAGCTGGTAGGTGCGTGCTATACTTATAATATCAGGTTGGTATCTGTTATAATTATAATATTAAATATGTCCTTGCTATACTATAATACATTTTGAGTATGTGCATTTGGTTATAACGCCCAGTTTTAAGGAATTCTTAGATTTACGCTATTGCTTGTTTGATTATTGGAGCTTGGTACAATAGTGACTTTCCTTAGCCCGAAATAACTGGCCAAGTGTTAGGAGCAAACGTCGCTGAGTGAAGTGTTAAGGAGTTTCCATGATGCCATGGTTCACTTTTAGTGAATTCAGGTCAAAACAGCATAAGAGTGTACCTGTCTTACCTTAGTCCCGTCCCTATTACAATCTAGTTGTGTACATTTTGACTGCAGTAGCGGTATGTACTGGTAAATGACACCATGGAATCAATAAGAACGGACTCAGCATATACCATTTACGTAGCCATGACGGAAAATGTGATGCCATTTTACTGGCGAAATTTGCCTTGAAATCATAGATTGACTGGCCTAAGATGACGTAGTTAAAATAGTTCCCTGTTTTAGGGAATAGTGGTATAGTTTATACGGCATAAACTGCTTACGGTACGGCAACCCGTCGTTAGGGCGCAGGTCAAAAGCGCGCCGACAAATTCGCGGCAACAAAAGCGGCCAGCGAAATATGCCCGTCAAATGCGCTCCGTATGAATCCTTTTTATTTGAAATATTGACTTTTACAATTTTTGCCGTGCGCGCTTTTGACGGCGCGCTTTTGTCCTGCGCGCAATTATCGGTGCGTGCTTTTGTCGGCTCGCATTTGTCCGCGCGTTTTGACCTGCGCGCTAACGATATGATACCCTTACGGTACAGAAAATTAATGAAGAGAAACCGTACAGATGTGAGGTTGATAGACATTTGGCAAGTTGTGAGATCTGTGGTCTTGCATTGATTAAAGTAAAATTTATGTATAGAATGGAAACGTCGAACTTTCTAATTTACAACTGAAGTTGGTTGATCAGGCAAATACCCCTGGCTTGAAACATTGCTTATAACAACTTGTAGGCCCGTGCTGTACTTAAAACAACGGGTATGTCAGCAAAATGTTTTTGTCTTTCTATTTAAATGTCATTTTGCTTACTATCTATATATTAACAATTATCGGAAATCAACATTTCCAAGTTAAACATTTTCAATTTTCCTTATGTCAAGCAAAGAAAATTGTCTTTAAGATTTATATCTTTCACTATTGTTATACGGTTCATTTTTCATTTTCACAAAATACAATACAATAGCCAGACAACGATTTATCTTCGATGCATTTATATTGCAGATTTGTACCTGTTAACAACAATGTCAAAGGAAGTATACCATAACATATTTTATCAGTGTGACGGAGGTACGCTGGCCCATGACATCAAAGACTTCTTTGCAAGAAAAAGATATAACGTACAGTTCAATCTCCGTAAATTGCAAGACGTAGACACCAGAAAAGCATCCTATTCCGGTGTCTCTATACTATTAATAACACCAGAGTCATATGGATTCATACAGTCTGGAAAGGATTACGACCTTAATAAGTTATTCCCAAATCCAGACTTCTCCGTCGCTCTTCTTTTCCATGTTGGTAAGAGCGTAGATGAGATTAGGAAGATTTTAGCAGCCCGAATCAAAAACTCTCACAGGTGGTCATTTTTGGAATACGCGTATGGATCTGGTCTTTCGATTCTAGGAATACATATCATGGAAATTGTAGAGAAACTTGAAAGCAACAGTTTGTCATCCGCCTCTGTGACACAGTTTCAAGTCTGGCAGTCTGAGAACATAAAGGTAAACCGTATTCATATAAGTAAATGGTTAATTTAAGTACATAGTTAATTTAAGTACATGTCTCATTTAAGTACATAGTTAATTTAAGTACATAGTTAATTTAAGTACATACTTCATTTGAGTACATAGTTCATTTAAGTACATAGTTCATTTAAGTACATAGTTCATTAAAGTACATAGTTCATTTAAGTACAGAGTTCGTTTGAGTACAGAGTTAATTGAAGTACATAGTTAATTTAAGTACATAGTTAATTTAAGTACATAGTTCATTTGAGTACATAGTTCATTTGAGTACATAGTTCATTTAAGTACATAGTTAATTTGAGTACAGAGTTCATTTAAGTACATAATTAATTTAAGTATATAGCACATTTAAGTACATAGTTAATTTAAGTACATAGTTCATTTAAGTACATAGTTAATTTGAGTACATAGTTCATTTAAGTACATAGTTCATTTAAGTACATAGTTAATTTAAGTACATAGTTCTTTTAAGTACAGAGTTAATTTAAAGTACATAGTTCATTTGAGTACATAGTTCATTTAAGTACATAGTTCATTTGAGTACAGAGTTAATTGAAGTACATAGTTAATTTAAGTACATAGTTAATTTAAGTACATAGTTCATTTAAGTACATAGTTCATTTGAGTACATACTTCATTTAAGTACATAGTTAATTTGAGTACAGAGTTCATTTAAGTACATAATTAATTTAAGTATATAGCACATTTAAGTACATAGTTAATTTAAGTACATAGTTAATTTAAGTACATAGTTAATTTGAGTACATAGTTCATTTAAGTACATAGTTCATTTAAGTACATAGTTAATTTAAGTACATAGTTCATTTAAGTACAGAGTTAATTTGATTACATAGTTAATTTAAGTACATAGTTCATTTGAGTGCATAGTCAATTTAAGTACATAGTTAATTTAAGTACATAGTTCATTAAAGTACATAGTTCATTTAAGTACATAGTTCATTTGAGTACAGAGTTAATTTAAGTACATAGTTCATTTAAGTACATAGTTAATTTAAGTACATAGTTCATTTGAGTACATAGTTCCTTTAAGTACATAGTTAATTTAAGTATATAGCACATTTAACAACATAGTTAATTTAAGTACATAGTTAATTTAAGTACATAGTTAATTTGAGTACATAGTTCATTTAAAGTACATAGTTCATTTGAGTACATAGTTAATATAAGTACATAGTTCATTTGAGTACATATTTCATTTAAGTACATAGTTAATTTAAGTACATAGTTAATTTAAGTACAGAGTCCATTTAAAGTACATAGTTCATTTGAGTACATAGTTAATTTAAGTACATAGTTCATTTAAGTGAATAGTGCATTTATGTAGGAAATGCAATTTTGTTCCGATACCAAAGTGAATAAATATTTAGTCTGCATGGAAACTTCCAATATAGCATTTCTTAAAGAAGTTTTATGATGAATAAATATTCCCATGTAACATATAAACATGAATATTCCCATGTCACAGATAAACATGGATAATCCCATGTCACAGAAACATGAATATTCCCATGTCATAGACAAACATGAATATTCTGGTGTCACAGATAAACATGAATATTCCGGTGTCACAGATAAACATGAATATTCCAGTGTCACAGATAAACATGAATATTCCCATGTCGCAGATAAACATGAACATTCCCATGTCACAGATAAAAATGAATATTCCGGTGGCACAGATAAGCATGAATATTCCCATGTCACAGATAAACATGAACATTCCAATGTCACAGGTAAACATGAATATTCCCATGTCACAGATAAACATAAACATTCCAATGTCACAGATAAACATGAATATTCCCATGTTACAGATAAACATGAACATTCCAATGTCACATATAAACATGAATATTCCCATGTCACAGATAAACATGAATATACCGTCACAGATAAACATGAATATACCAATGTCACAGATAAACATGAATATTCCCATGTCACAGATAAATATGAATATTCCAATGTCAATGATAGACATGAATATTCCAATGTCACAGATAAACATGAATATTCCCATGTCACAGATAAACACTAATATTCCAATGTCACAGATAAACATGAATATTTCTATGTCACAGATAAACATGAATATTCCAAATTCACAGATAAACATGAATATTCCCATGTTAAAGATAAACATGAACATTCCAATGTCACATATAAACCTGAATATTCCAATGTCACACATAAACATGAATATTCCCATGTCACAGATAAACATGAATATTCCCATGTCACAGATAAACATGAACATTCCAATGTCACAGATAAAAATGAATATTCCGGTGTCATAGATAAGCATGAATATTCCCATGTCACAGATAAACATGAATATTTCCATGTCACAGATAAACATGAATATTCCCCTGTTACAGATAAACATGTATATTCCCATGTCACAGATAAACATGAATATTCCCATGTTAAAGATAAACATGAACATTCCAATGGCACATATAAACATGAATATTCCCATGTCACAGATAAACATGAATATACCGTCACAGATAAACATGAATATACCAATGTCACAGATAAACATGAATATTCCCATGTCACAGATAAATATGAATATTCCAATGTCAATGATAGACATGAATATTCCAATGTCACAGATAAACATGAATATTCCCATGTCACAGATAAACACTAATATTCCAATGTCACAGATAAACATGAATATTTCTATGTCACAGATAAACATGAATATTCCAAATTCACAGATAAACATCAATATTCCCATGTTAAAGATAAACATGAACATTCCTATGTCACATATAAACATGAATATTCCAATGTCACACATAAACATGAATATTCCCATGTCACAGTTAAACATGAATATTCCCATGTCACAGATAAAAATGAATATTCCAGTGTCACAGATAAATATAAATATTCCGGTGTCATAGATAAGCATGAATATTCCCATGTCACAGATAAACATGAATATTTCCATGTCACAGATAAACATGAATATTCCCCTGTTACAGATAAACATGTATATTCCCATGTCACAGATAAACATGTATATTCCCATGTTAAAGATAAACATGAACATTCCAATGTCACATATAAACATGAATATTCCCATGTCACAGATAAACATGAATATACCGTCACAGATAAACATGAATATACCAATGTCACAGATAAAGATGAATATTCCCATGTCACAGATAAATATGAATATTCCAATGTCACAGATAAACATGAATATTCCCATGTCACAGATAAACACTAATATTCCAATGTCACAGATAAACATGAATATTTCTATGTCACAGATAAACTTGAATATTCCAAATTCACAGATAAACATCAATATTCCCATGTTAAAGATAAACATGAACATTCCTATGTCACATATAAACATGAATATTCCAATGTCACACATAAACATGAATATTCCCATGTCACAGTTAAACATGAATATTCCCATGTCACAGATAAACATGAATATTCCAGTGTCACAGATAAATATAAATATTCCGGTGTCACAGATAAACATGAATATTCCCATGTCACAGATAAACATGAACATTCCAATGTCACAGATAAAAATGAATATTCCGGTGTCATAGATAAGCATGAATATTCCCATGTCACAGATAAACATGAATATTTCCATGTCACAGATAAACATGAATATTCCCCTGTTACAGATAAACATGTATATTCCCATGTCACAGATAAACATGAATATTCCTATGTCACAGATAAGCATGAATATTTCAATGTCACAGATAAACATGTTCCAAGTTTAGTTTAAGTAACTTCCAATACTTTTAGTCTAAACTATATCTTTCTGTTACTGATTTTTTTAGTTGAAATTTTTGAATTTTTAATGGCATCTATCAATGAATAAATACATCAAAAAACAATTTTATAATAAAATTAAAATTTTAAATGCCACTGCTAGCTAATTTGATGTCTAAACGCTCTTCTTAAAGTAAAACTCACTATTCGCTTGCTTCAGATCTGGAACTCCTGGCCGAATCCATGTGTTGTATCTTCCGATCATGATTATATATGATAGTAAAAGTAAACTAGATAGTTAGGTTTCTTGATCTCGAATTATTATTGGACTGTTTTTTGTTGTAAAAAGCATGTAATCTAACTCATCGGAATCATTAAACAGTGACTTTTGTTGGTGGTCTAGTAAGCGAGAACAAATCTTCGACTAACTGAATACTCAGTAATATTTTCCTTTAAGCCCCGCCAACATGTTGTCCTGATCTTTGACAAACCAGTTAACGAGGGCACAGAAGTTAAGGTCCTTCAGGAGTGGGACGGTGCAAAACAAGAAGCAAAAGACCTGAACTGTATGACATACAGCTTCATTATTGGAGGTAACTAAAGTGTGTGTGTGTGTGTGTGTGTGTGTGTGTGTGTGTGTGTGTGTTTGTTTGTGTGTTTGAACACTTTATCTATAATATCTATATATTAATACTTTTCGTTTAATAATGTCAGATCAATATTTTACCTTAATATTTTGCTTCGTTCTGAATTACATGCACTTTATGCACGGCGTTATTTTCAGATGCAAAACCTGGTGAAAGAAATATTGAGGTGCTTGTTAACAATGTCAGTTATGGAAAAGCCATGCTGCACGTACATGACGTGGAACCGAAGAAGGAGCGGATCACCACACTTCTTCATAGCGTCATCAACCCAGTTGAGCTTATATGCCAGTGTCTTCATATTGTACCAGAAAACCGACAGGATCTTGATTTGGAACTTGCAGAACTGCTTTCCGCTGATAAGAACTCAGTCAGCAATATCTTTGACCAAAATTTTGGAGGTGAGATTAAGATACCATGTTACTCAAATATCCCTAAGAGTAAATGAATGCAAGGAGAGAGATATTAAGTAAACAATTTTTCATAATTTTATAGTTAAATATTGAATTTTATTTTTTGGGAAATATTTTCTTCGAATAAAATTGATACAGTTGCGTTACCGTTTTAATAGGCACGATGGTGATATCACTGTTTGAACCTCGTTGTTTTTTACGAAGTAAATCTCAATTTATATGAGTTATTCAGACCCGTATTTACATAGTTAAACCAAGTTTCTTTTCTTTTCTCTCTCTCTCTCTCTCTCTCTCTCTCTCTCTCTCTCTCTCTCTCTCTCTACAAATCTTACAATGTGTCAACTGTATACCCTTCAGTGGACATTTATGAAATAAATGAGGTGCCGTCAAGAAATGCCCAAATCTAACTCTAAACAAAGAAGACTTCAAGTATTCAGAGGCAAACTTCTGTTTAGACACACTAGGCAGATGCCTATGGCCCCAACCTTGAACGGATCCCCGGCCAGGGGCCGAAATGATACACATTGAGGACACAAGTTTGTTTTTTGCTAAATTATCAAACAGGTGGCCCCGATTCTGATAACTACCCAGGGGCCATGTGTCTCTATGTCGGGACCTGCAACTATTCAAGTTTGAATAATTATTTGTATACACGACTCATGGAAATGATCAAACTCGGACCTTACATGATCCATGTGTCACCCTTTGAGTAATATGGACGACAAATTGGTACAAGTTTCGTAGGAAAACTCTTGTCTAAATATACTATTACAAGTGTTTAAGTAGCAATTTAACTCATTATAGATGTGTTTTAAAAGAATGGATCAATAATACGTTTAGTAGTGTTGCATTTAATCCAAATTAAATTGCAAATAATCGAAAATTGGATACAGCGTAAGCTACCGAGATGGACTGCAAACTTGGGGAAGTAAAACAAAAATCGCTAGCTGAATGTAGAAATAAACAATCTAAAAAAAATTCAAAGTTACTCGAGATCATTAAAATATGTTCATTAATATGTTACGCTCTGAGGTATGTCAGATACATCCACTCTGTTATGTTACTAGTTACCTTCCGCCGATAATATCAATCCGCGTATTAATTGTGTTAACAAAAATAAAATGTCCTCCTTCTCGTTCAAATCCAGTCATTATTTTGACACATTATACAAATTGATGCATGATATGTATAAGTAAATTGTAAAATTTCGCTTATCCAAACAAATAGTAAATTTTAGGAACTTCTTTTTTCTCGATGCAGTAATTGGCACAGAATAGAGAAAACCCATGCAAATAGACGGATCTAACTTTAAATATATATATATAAGTAAAATAAATTCCTCTTTTAGTAAAAATACGGAAACTTCGCCACTCGTGACAGTACAATGTTTCTACTTCGCTCCTGAAACATTTCGGTATATCTGCCCCAGGAAGGTAGATATCTTTTACATGTTCAAGAAAACTATAATTGATACATATTCTTTGAATACAAAGTCCATCCCTTTAAGCTGCACGATCTTCGATGTCTTTTGATTTCATTATTTTAAACATCAATTATAGTTATCATACTTTTGTAACAAAACAAAGCCACAAATCTGACCTCAGGAAAAGAAAACGTGGATAGAAATTCGTATCAAATTAACAGCTAGGAAAGAAATTCTTATAATATTCACAGCTTGAGATAGAAATTCTTATAATATTCACAGCTAGAAAATAGATTATATTTATTAATTTATAGATTTGCATTCAAAGTCTGTGCTTCCAACTCTGCTACATTTTGGTGCAAAATATGGGCTGACACAGTTTTGCAAGCAGCTTACTAAGCTTCCAGGCAGTCAAAATTCCCTGAGGATGAAAAACAAAGATGGATTGCTTCCACGTGACATTGCAATGAATGGAGGATTTGACGACTTGGCTAAGGTAAGTGTTAGACTAGACGATCGGTCTTAAAATACCTAAATTTAGAGGATTTAGAACGACTCACTTTCGATTTTGAATAAAATATCCCTTTTAAGTAAAAAAAACGTCAACAAAAAATATTGAAAAATGCCCACACGCTCTTAAGTTGTTTTTCAACAATCTTCGCATTACATAATTTCCCAAATGCTACATTTATTTTGTCTTTTTACAAAATCAGATGTATGATGCAGCAGCCCAATTTTCGTTATTAAGCATGCGCTTACCACCACCATCACAACCTAATGATCATGCGATAACCATCATCATCCTGATTCACTGAACATACAATAACCATCACCCTCCCAACCCACAGAAAATGCGATAAATATCACCATCACAAATCATTGTGAATTATATCCTGGAATAGGTCATTCCACCGTGAATTATATCCTGGAATAGGTCATTCCACTGTGAATTATATCCTGGAATAGGTCTTTCCACCGTGAGTCATATACTAGAATCGATCTTTCCACTCTGAATCATATCCTAGAATCGGTCATTCCACTTTGCGATAAATTCTGATATCGGTCATTCCGCTGGAAATGTTATATTGGAATTGGTCATTCCTCCTTTTGTCATATACTGGAATAGGACATTCCGTTGTGAATAATTTACTGTGCCTTCGTATTTTGACTACAGTAGTAACAATCATTTAGACCATTAATTATAAAGACGTTGTTTATGTAGCTCGATTGAAATATTTCATAAGTCAAAATGTTCCGTAATAGAGCTGTAAAAGTAATTTTTGCATAATCAGTTCATTCCTCAGTCTTTAATGTGTTTCAGTTAGATTTATTAAGTTGTTCTTCAGGAGTCTTGTGGACTTTGTTATTTTTTTTATTATATTTAAAAAAATAACGTCTCCTCACACCAATTCATTAGGAGTACACATAATATTTTACCTGATTATTACACTTACCATTTGAATTGTATAGAAATAATTTATGGAAATGTGTTATGTAAATTGGATTGATTCTTTAAAAGCATTTTTAAGCGATTTCATTTAAGTAATCCAATGTTCATATTTCTTTTCTTTTTTATATTAATACCCTTTGACATTTTTAAATATTTGAGTCTTGTGTCAAGTAACTTATCCTCTTAATATTTTTTTACATAATCAGATTTTCTTTAACTATTGCAATTTGTAACAGTAACGTAATAGATAATGATAAGTATAACAACCACTTTCCCTATAGGTCTTTTAATCGAATTCACGCAAAGAAAAAGGAAAACAAACAATTATATTCATTCTCTGTTTTCAGTTTCTTGAAATGGCCGAGGAGGGTATGTTTAAAACACACGTCAATATGTCTTTAACATCTTGCATACAATTCATCACACTACTAACAAAATTACTAGTATTACTATTGCTGTTAGTATTTCTACTAATACTACTACCAACACTGAACACGGTGCTTTGCCACTGGAGAGCAGACGTATCGCTTTCTGTGTCTCCAGCAAGGATGGAGGGTAATTGGGGGAGACGACTTTTGGCCTCATCAATCTACAAGGAAAGGGGCACAGCCGTGATTGAAAGGCTCTCTCAACTGTTATATGGATGTGGAAGCAAAAAATGATCCAACATGAATTCGACGACGCTTTCATAATCCAATTCTATAAACGCAAGTGAAACCGCCAGGTCTGCAACATCCACCGGGGTATATCCTTACTCTCAATTGCAGGAAAGATACTCCCCAGAATCCTACTGAACCGCCCCACTACACACCTTGACCAGGTACTACTGCCAGAAAGTTAGTGTGGATTCCGAAAAGAACGTGGGACCGTCGGCATGGTGTTTGCTGCGAGACAGCTACAAGAGAGATGTCAATAGTAAAACACTGACCTTTTCTCTATCTATATCGACTTCACTAAGGCCCTTGATACTGTCAACAGAGAAGAATTGTGAAAGGAAATGGCCACGAAAATTTATATCCATGGTGCAGCATTTTCACGATGGCATGCACGCACGAAAGCGGGACAACGGGGAGACATCTGAACCATTCCCAATAACCAATGTGATCAATTATGGTTGTGTCCTACCGTCGACACGACACTGTTCAATCTATAGCTCTTTGCCATGATGACTAATGCTTTCAGAAACAGAGAGGTTGAAGTCGGCATCAAGTACCGTACAGACTATTCCATCTCAGCAAGCTTCAAGCGACAACGATGTTTTGACGGACACCATCGGGGATTTCTTATTCCCGATGACTGCGCCCTCAATGCTGGCTCTGACACTGACCTCCAATGTAGTGTTGCAAAAATCTACAGCTCCTGTACAAGCTTTGGTCTCACCATCAGTTGCATGAAGTACTGCATCAGCCGGTCCCTGGAAAGCCCTATGTTAAGCCCAAAATCACGTCAACGGTCAAAAACTGCTTTACCTACCTTGGCAGCACACTGTCAACAAGCGTCAATATTGACGAAGACGTGATCATTCGCATTGCCAGAGCCAGTACAAGTTTGGCAGATAGTATGTCGACGTCTGGAATAGAAGTGGTATAAGTATCCAAACCAAACTAAAGGTCTACGGCGTAGTTGTGCTCCCCACACTACTTTATGCATGTAAAACGTGGAGAATGTAACAACGCAACGCCAATAAGCTGAACCATTTTTCACACCACAAATCTCAGGAAATTCATCAATATCACGTAGCAAACCAAGGTTCCTGACACTTAAATAGTCGCCAAAGCAGGTCTCCGCAGCATCCACACCATCATGATGCAGTGCTAGCTACTCTGGGCGGGACATGTTGTACGCAGGCCACACCACCGGCTGCCTAGGATACTCTTCTATGGCTAACTACAGCAAGGACAGCGATCCCAAGGAAGTCAGAAGAAACGTTTCAAGGACAATCTAAAAGCTGCAGCGTTCAACATAAACCCTGATTCATGGGAGCTAAGAGCAAGCGATCGAGTTCATTGGGGTTCTTCTGTTCACAAAGGCTCCAAGTTGTGCGAATCAAGTGGGACAGCAGCTGCAGAGCTGAAGAGCGAAGCAAGAAAATCCCGTGCCATTCACCCTTCTGGAGATGTTCCACCCATCCAATGTCCCATGTGCAAACGATCATTCCGTGCAAAGGTTGGCCCCATCAGCCACCTGCGCACGCACATAACCGAATCGACTCCTCCAACCCTCGGATGACTAAAGTGGTCCTCGTCAAACCGACGGACGAACGACATACTACCAATACTAATGTGTTATTGTGTGTGTGTGTGTGTGTGTGTGTGTGTGTGTGTGTGTGTGTGTGTGTGTGTGTGTGTGATTTGGATTTTTAACTTAGCTGTAACAATTTTTCCGTCATATTGCTACGATGTCTGCAGTGAGGCAGTTTATAGTGATGTCTAGCACTTGGGCATCATGCTGCAGACGTGTAGCATGATGTCAGATCCAGTCATATTATCATAACACCAGGCCGACCAGTCCGAACTCTAACCTCTTAATGCTGAGCGTCTAACGAGGCAGTTGTTAGCACCAGGTACTATTCGTGTTTAAATCCACGACCTCCCGCTTCCACCAATTCTAATATTGCTACTAAGACTAATACTACTGGCATCTACTAATATAGTCCTGTAGAAGAAACAACAAGAATACTTCGTCCCAAGAAGCTGGAGACAAACATAATATTTCTAAGTTTTTCCAGGTATTTGTTTTCATTGATAGTTGTCTCTGTAGCGTCTAAATAGACCAATATTAAGTTATGTTAGATCACAATAGACCAATATTAAGTTGTGTTAGATCACACCAGTATTTGTAACGCACAATCAAAATAAATCCAAATATTACGATTTTGCTAAAAATTATAGAAGGCATAACACACTAAAATTAGCATCCACACTGATCACACGGGTAAGACTTATTTGATGAGATTAACACTGGAGGTAGACGTTTGACTGATATTGTATTATGATTCATTATTGGAGAATGTGTATGTAGACGAATTTGTCATATTTGAAAAATGTATAATACTATGCCAATCAAATTCAGAACTGTATCATCCAAAAGAGCTGCATGTTTGTATTATAATACAAGTTCAGTGCCAAGTAACTTGTATTGTAAATATTTGGACTATCATACAGAATCAAAGCCCAGTAGATTTACATTGTAAATATTTGGACTATCATACAGAATAAAAGCCCAGTACATTTACATTGTAAATGTTTGGACTATGATTCATTCGCTTTTCACTTCTTGGAACTACCATACAGTTCGAGAACAAATAGCCTTTGCATTCTACATGTCTGGACTATAATATAGGCTCTAAGCCCAGTACATTTGCATTGTACACGTCTGAACCATAATATAGGCTCTAAGCTCAGTACATTTGCATTGTACATGTCTGGACTATAATATAGACTCTAAGCCCAGTACATTTGTATTGTACATGTCTGGACTATAATATAGGCTTTAAGCCCAGCACATTTGTATTGTACATGTCTGAACTATAATATAGGCTTTAAGCCCAGTACATTTTCATTGTACATGTCTGAACCATAAATAGGCTTTAAGTCCAGTACATTTGCATTGTACATGTCTGAACCATAAATAGGCTTTAAGTCCAGTACATTTGTATTGTACATGTCTGGACTATAATATAGGCTCTAAGCCCAGTACATTTGTATTGTGCATCTCTAGACTATCGTGCAAGTTCAGGGCACAGAAATATACGGTAAATATAAAGCTTTATTATACAATATTTTTACTTCTCCATCATGGGAAGTGTGTATTCAATTGAAGTGTTTGTTTGTTAGTTTTAATTTGTATTTATTCCATTACATGATTTTGGGATGCTAAACTGGTTAATGAATTGATATTGTCCAGAAGAGTTCAGTTCTGTTTGACCTGATTGATTTTGTTTATATCTTCAATGTAAACAACGTTTTTATCTTGCTCAGAGTCAGAATCTGATTCATTAGGTTGCGTCAAGACCATTATATGTCACAATAATAAGGGTGTGCGAGTTAAATACTATACAGTGATCAAGACCATTATATGTCACAATAATAAGGGTGTGCGAGTTAAATACTATACAGTGATCAAGACCATTATATGTCACAATAATAAGGGTGTGCGAGTTAAATACTATACAGTGATCAAGACCATTATATGTCACAATAATAAGGGTATGCGAGTTAAATACTATACAGTGATCAAGACCATTATATGTCACAATAATAAGGGTATGCGAGTTAAATACTATACAGTGATCAAGACCATCATATGTCACAATAATAAGGGTATGCGAGTTAAATACTATACAGTGATCAAGACCATCATATGTCACAATAATAAGGGTGTGCGAGTTAAATACTATACAGTGATCAAGACCATTATATGTCACAATAATAAGGGTATGCGAGTTAAATACTATACAGTGATCAAGACCATTATATGTCACAATAATAAGGGTATGCGAGTTAAATACTATACATTGATCAAGACCATCATAGGTCACAATAATAAGGGTATGCGAGTTAAATACTATACAGTGATCAAGACCATCATATGTCACAATAATAAGGGTATGCGAGTTAAATGCTATACAGTTATCAAGACCATTATATGTCACAATAATAAGGGTATGCGAGTTAAATGCTATACATTGATCAAGACCATCATATGTCACAATAATAAGGGTATGCGAGTTAAATACTAAGACCATTATATGTCACAATAATAAGGGTATGCGAGTTAAATACTATACAGTGATCAAGACAATCATATGTCACAATAATAAGGGTATGCGAGTTAAATACTATACAGTGATCAAGACCATTATATGTCACAATAATAAGGGTATGCGAGTTAAATACTATACAGTGATTAAGACCATTATATGTCACAATAATAAGGGTATGCGAGTTAAATACTATACAGTGATCAAGACCATTATATGTCACAATAATAAGGGTATGCGAGTTAAATACTATACAGTGATGTCAAAATCACCTAAATGTGTATGGAGATGACCAAAGGTCCTCTTTTATATATATGTATCTATTAGGAAATGTGTTCTTGATTATCAAAGTTTATCTTATTTATCTTTCTCGAAATGTGTTCGGGATTATCAAAGTTTATCTTATTTATCTTTCTGAAAATGTATTGGGAATTATCAAAGTTTATTTTATTTGTTGAGTTGGAAATGTGTTGGGGATTATCAAAGTTTATCTTATTATCTTTCTGGAAATGTGTCGGGGATTATCAAAGTTTATCTTATTTTATTTTTCTGGAGATATGTTGGTGATTATCAAAGATTATCTTATTTATCTTTTTTTAAAATGTGTTGGGGATTATCAACGTTTATATCTTCTTTATCCTTCTGGAAATATGTTGGGGATTATCAAAGTTTATCTTATTTATCTTTATTGAAATATGTTGGGGATTATCAAAATTTATCTTTTTTTATTTTCTGGAAATATGTTGGGGATTATCAAAGTTTATCTTATTTTTTTCTGGAAATATGTTGGGGATTATCAACGATTATCTTATTTATCTTTTTTTAAAATGTGTTGGGGATTATCAACGTTTATATCTTTATTATCCTTCTGGAAATATGTTAGGGATTATCAAAATTTATCATATTTATCTTTATAGGAATGTGTTGGGAATTATCAAAGTTTATCTTATTTATAGAGTTGGAAATGTGTTGGGGATTATCAACGATTATCTTATTTATCTTTCTTTAAAATGTGTTGGGGATTATCAACGATTATATCTTCTTTATCCTTCTGGAAATATGTTAGGGATTATCAAAATTTATCATATTTATCTTTATAGGAATGTGTTGGGAATTATCAAAGTTTATCTTATTTATAGAGTTGGAAATGTGTTGGGGATTATCAACGATTATCTTATTTATATTTCTTTAAAATGTGTTGGGGATTATCAACGATTATATCTTCTTTACCCTTCTGGAAATATGTTGGGGATTATCAAAGTTTATCTTATTTATAGAGTTGGAAATATGTTGGGGATTATCAAAGTCTATCTTATTTATCCTTATGGAAATATATTGGGGATTATCGAAGTTTATATTATTTATCTTTATGGAAATGTGTTGGGGATTATCAAAGTTAATCTTTATGGTAGAGTTGGAAATCTGTTGGGGATTATCAAAGTCTATCTTATTTATCCTTATGGAAATATGTTGGGGATTATCGAAGTTTATATTATTTATCTTTATGGAAATGTTTTGGGGATTATCAAAGTTTATCTTTATTACAGAGTTGGAAATGTGTAGAGGATTATCAAAGTTTATCTTATTTATATTTCTGGAAATGTGTTGCGGATTATCAAAGTTTATCTTATTTATCTTTATGGTGGTTGTTGGTGATTATCAAAGTTTATCTTTGTTATAGAGTTGGAAACGTGTAAGTGGATCGTCAATGTTGCTACTATTAATTTATTTCAGACTCAGATGATACATTCCTCACTTCTACAAACCCTGACGGGGAAAAACAGGTAAGAAATACTATCTTTAACAGCGATTACTGTTGATTGACAAAATACCACAAACAGGAAATACTGTGTTTAATAGCGATTACTGTTGAATGACAACTGGTAAGAAATACTGTCTTTAATAGCGATTACTTTTGGATGACGAAAGACCAAAGGTAGGATATTCTGCCTTGAACAGCACTTACTATTGAACGACGAAAGACCACAGGTTAGAATACTGGCTTGAATAGCGATTACTTCTGGATGACGAGAGACCACAGGTATAAAATTCTGCCTTGAACGGCGATTAATATTGTGTGACGAAAGACTACAGATAAAGAATAATGCACGAAAAGCGATTTATATTGGTTGATGAGTGACTACAGGTAAGATGGTTGGTTGGTTGGTTGGTTGTTTTGGGTTAATGCCATTTTTCAGCACATGATACATGGTGACCTGTATGCTTGGTGCAGGAAGAACACTGGAATGATCTGAGAAAGACCGCCTACCTACGGGAAGCTACCGGCAAGATTTCTTTCATTTTCACTTTGGCACAAACCCGATAGTCGAAGTCAGGCAGGCAGAGGTCAGATGTACGAAATACTGCTTTCAATACCGATTACTATTGGATGACGGGAGACTACAGGTAAAAAATATTGTCTTGAGTACCGATTACAATTGGATGACCGGAGACTACAGGTAAGAAATATTGTCTTGAATACCGATTACTATTCGATGACGGGAGACTACAGGTAGGAAATATTGCCTTGAACAGCGTTTAAGTTTGTATAATGGGAGATCACAGGTAACAAATACTGCCTCGCACAAACTATTATTATTGCAGAGGGAAGTGCAAGTATATGTCATATGCGATATTTGTATAATAGAACTTATTAAAAATATGAAGCAAACACAGGAATTTGAATTAACAGCCTATCAGAAGATTTAAATTTGATTGTTCAATACAACTGTCCTCCGCTATAAATAAAAAGTACCAAGAGTGGTGTCCAAATCGGTATTCGAAATTACCAGATTTAAAAGAGTGGTGTCCAAATCGGTATACGAAATTACCAGATTTACAAAGAGTGGTGTCCAAATAGGTATACGAAATTACCAGATTTACAAAGAGTGGTGTCCAAATCGAATCGGTATACGAAATTACCAGATTTAAAAGAGTGGTGTCCGAATCGGTATACGAGATTACCAGATTTAAAAGAGTGGTGTCCAAATCGGTATACGAAATCACCAGATTTAAAAGAGTGGTGTCCAAATCGGTATACGAGATTACCAGATTTAAAAGAGTGGTGTCCAAATCGGTATACGAAATAACCAGATTTAAAAGAGTGGTGTCCAAATCGAATCGGTATACGAAATTACCAGATTTAAAAGAGTGGTGTCCAAATCGAAACGGTATACGAAATTACAAGATTTAAAAGACTGGTGTCCAAATCGGTATACAAAATTATCAGGTTTAAGATTTTCTTTGCTAAGACTGGGTTACGCAGCGTATGGTGAATTTATAATCTAGTTACTTTAACTGAATAAGATACAGTAGAATGTTTGAATAAGTATGTTATTTATTGAGTATGTTGAATAAGTATGTTATTTATTGAGTATGTTGAATAAGTATGTTATTTATTGAGTATGTTGAATAAGTACGTTATTTATTGAGTATGTTGAATAAGTATGTTATTTATTGAGTATGTTGAATGAGTATGTTATTTATTGAGTATGTTGAATAAGTTTGTTATTTCTTGAGTATCTTGAATAAGTTTGTTATTTCTTGCAGACAACATCTTTCAGTGACCCAACGTCCTCTCACAGTTACTCGCTACTTCCTGGACGTGACGGAAACGCTTTAGGAGGTACTGTCGTTTTTTCTACACTCCAAAACACGGAATATATATATATATATATATATATATATATATATATATATATATATATATATATATATATATATATATATATATATATATATATATATATTCCTGTGTGTATGTTATTTATTCAATACTTTATTTAAGCATATTAATTCGCTCTATGTTATATTATTACTATGGCGGCAGAGTTACGTTTAAAATATATTTTTATCATCTTCAGCATGAAGTGTCAGTTATTTCATAAATTCTAATATAACACGGCCTCTCATTTTTCCTGTGAGGCTATATATATATGTTCATCTGAAAATGTTACTTCTTCGAATAGTGGGCAACGGAAAGTAAGGGAACATCTACCATTTAAATGTATTTTTCAGCAGGGAGCCATACCATGGACACTTTACAAAGAGATGGGAGCATGGTATGTACACTATTGGAGCAATATCACAGCTTACAAATTGTTTTACAATCTGATGCTTACTGTCAATCATCAAAGACTATCCCATCTTTTAATAGACACATTCTAGTGTTTGACGCAAGAAACAATGCATACAGTATAGTGCTTTGAAGAATAACTAAAATTCAGTATAATGCTTTATAGAATAACAACTCATAGGTCATATTGTGTTATACAACAACACATATTTTCTGGTGTTTTATACGATAACAGCACACCAATTAAAGTCTTTTATACAAGAAGAGCACATTAATAATAGTGTTTTAAATAATATAAACACATACATTAAAATGTTTATAATATTAAACATACATTTGTGTTTTATACAATACCAACACAATAGTAACACATGTCTTGTAGTGTTTTATACAATACCAACACAATAGTAACACATGTCTTGTAGTGTTTTATACAATACCAACACAATAGTAACACATGTCTTGTAGTGTTTTATACAATACCAACACAATAGTAATACATGTCTTGTAGTGTTTTGAACAATAACAAAACATTTCATTATAGTGATATTTTAATTAACAACAGATACATTTAAGCGTTTAATGCAATAATAACATTTAATGATATGCCTATATTTTTTCTTCGTTAACTTTGCATTGCCTGAATCGTTCAGTATTTTATAATATTGCACTCACGTTTTGCCCAATATTGTATTGGGAACTACTTTGTAAACAAATCATGTATACTCAGGTAGTAGGCGCTTTACGTTTTGGTCAATTGCGTTTGTTTCTGAATGAACTAAAGATGTTTCGTGGACTTTCACATACCAGACACTTTACCACATTCCGTGTTAACTGTCTTGATGCAATGTTTCGATTTGTTGGGTGAGGTGGGGGGTGGCAGTCTATACGTAACATAGACTCCACCCTATATACTAGAGCGGTTTAAATGTTAACTTACCGAAAGAAATAAAGTCAAGTCTGCAAATGTGTGATGCAAATTCGACTTAAAGCCTTTTGTATATTGTTCTCAATCAGAAATAAATTTTTTAAAAATATGAGAATTTCTGCATCTAGTAATCCTCTTTCATATCAATATCGGAACAATGTAATGTATAGTTGTGAAAGTGGCGTTTTAGTATAAACATTGATACACTCGAGCCAGTAATGTTTACCGTATCAAACCAGTAATGTTTACCGTATCAAACCAGTAATGTTTACCTATCAAACCAGTAATGTTTACCGTATCAAACCAGTAATGTTTACCTATCAAGCAATGTAACATCGTACGCGACAAACATTCTATGTTGAAAAATGAGTTTGTCTTAGTAAAATGTTCATTTTATTAGGCTGAATGCTTGTGCTTCGATTTATAGTTTTTTACAAAGACATTTTACTTTTATCAGTTCAACTTTTTATGGCTATTTTTTATGCACACAACTTTAGAAAAGTATCAGAATGCACGAAACTATTCATTCTTCTTTCCATCTAAATAATTTCAATTGAGGAAAGGTCATTTGATAACAATAATCTCAAATGGGTAATCATTTAATATGAAATTTGCGAAATACGTTGAATAATGCCAAGGTTTTGCTCACCAAAGAGTGGGTATTATTCAACTATTTTCAAAATTCATTACTCATTTGAGATCGTCCATTAGTTGTATTGATTTATGAAACGGGTATAGGGTGCACAGTAGGCGAGGGTTATATAAAATCAAGGCAAGCGATACGCACTCCTATCACTCACTTCTCGCCCTATTGGAGTTGTATTACTCGCCCATCATATTTCATATCTTAATATAAGTTGTAGTTTGTTCAAAATGAAAACGTAGTTTGAAAGAAAACCACAATAAGTTGTTTCTTCTGAGGTCGTGGGTTCGAACCCCGTCCGAGTTATACCAAAGACTTACAAAAAAGCTGCCTCGTTTGACGCTCAGAATTAAGAGGTTAGTGTTAGGACTGGTCGGCCTGGTGTCGGGATAATGTGACTGGGTGGGACATCATGCTACGTGTCTGCGGCATGATGCCCCAATGCTAGACATCACTATAAACTGCCTCATTGCCGACATCGTAGCGATATGACTGAAAAGTTATTAAAGCTACGTTAAAAATCCTAATCAATCAAACAAATTCTCTGAGTAAAGATTGTAACGGTACTCATTGTCTTGCATTACAACAACCGTAATTACACCCATTGCCTTGCCTTGCTCACTCTCGACTAATCTCACATCGCCAAAATAAATGAAACCTGGTCGTGGATTTAAATATCTGTTCGTAGCGGACTCGCTTGCATAGCGGCCCAGTAATTTTCTATCGTCTAAAGACAGTCACTCGGAACTACTCTGACAGAAAATTAAATCAAGGCAGATAGAAGTTCGTATAGAAAGTTACAAATATACATCACTTTGGAAAGTGATATCCCTGGATCATAGGAGAGGACATGATAATCTGAGATAATGTTTTGGCGGAGTTGTGCACGTAGTCGAGAGGGTAAAGGTGCGAGGTGATATATTATTTACCTGAAGACATATGCTTCATTCTCATTCTCATCTGTTTTATACATTTCACAGATTAACAATCGAACGACTTATTTAAAAACTACCATGGAAAGTTAAGCGGAGAAACAGATGAAAAATGTCTTACATGCACGCTTTCTTGAAAACTGGAAGATAATCTTTTGCTAAAGGGAATATATTAGACACATTCTTACGTGTTGGTGTTGTTTATTCGATATATTTATCACATAGTAGGTATATTTTTCCTATAGTTTGCGCAGTTTCATAATTTTTATATTATCACATGTTAAAATATCACTTTGTTTGATTCTAATTGGTCCCAATAAGGCCATGACATTATTGTGCAGTATCCTCTTTACTCATTGGCTGGGATCGTTAGAAAACGTTTTTAACCCCGCCTTCTGGAATGTTTCGTTTAGAATAAACATTTTTGGCGGCCATTAAATTGGAGAGGAAATTGAGGAAAAATTGTCTTGGCTGTCTGAATATGAATATGTTACCCCCAAAGGGGTTCGTTATGTCATGTATAACAATATCATAGTGATAAATACTATAAGACAATAACAACAATAAGAAGGGAAACAAATGGTATTGTTTCTTTGATGGCGGTTTGGGGAGAGGGACCGATATATCTGTAACATAGATATAGAAGTCACCGTATTTGAAAGCATGGTTTAAATAGCTTACAGAAGTAAATAAACTCACCTCTGTTCACAGAAGAATTTGGACTGTTTTTAAAATGATTTTGTCCTTATAAATAATGCTCTGTTTATTCGGATGGAAACTTTCTAGTTGATGTATAGTTTGTAAAATAGTACAATCTCCTTTTACTAGTTCAACTTTGTCTAGGACTATATCTTATGCACAACAAATAAAAAATCTACCGTCTGTCAGAATGAATGAAATTATTGGTGCTTCTTTCTATCTAAATAACTTCTACTGAAATATAAACTGTAATAAAAAGAATCACAAATGGGTAATGATATAATATTAAATTTTAAAAGCTCTTTAAATAATGTCAATATATGAATCACCAAAGCTCGCAATAGCTAGACATTGTTCAACTTTTGTAATAAATTCAGTATTAACTAATTATAGAGATACTAATCTTTTTATATTTTCCATTTCTAAAAATAACACAAAGTACACGTAGTTGTGTCATCGACTATTTCTTCTCTTCGCTGTTTAGCTTTAAGCAGTAGATTTATGTTCATCCTTACATATAATTGTCTATATTTTCGTTCAATATTTATGTTTCTTGCTATTCTTAGTTGCCTTACTGATGTAAGTTGTATCTTCATCTGACGAAACGCCTTATTACATCGAAAATGCCTAGAAACTATTTCTGTAATTGAACTGATACCAATCGTTACGTAAATACGATCTGTAAGACAGCCAAACTTGTAGTGTAAACATGATTATTATGGTATGTACATAAGACGGTGTTATTTGATACATGGTTTGTTAGTGAGACGGCACAATTTCATGCCTGTGATTTGCCTTACTTTTTTTGATCCATGAATATGTGAAATTCTAATCAGATGTCACGTGACAATGAAGACTTGTAGACACCGATATACAGCGTCAGAAGATAATGTCATATGACCTTGTATTGGCATTTTAAAACAAGGAATAAGTCCGTGTACTTTTCATTATAGATACAAATTTACATGTAAACATGAAATCAGTAAGAGGTCGATTTTCTAATTTTCTCTAGGTTTTTCCCATCAGCTTCGAGTAGCCACACTATATCATATAGCTCTATGTTGTCATTGTTACGTACTGTACGAAATCTCTTTAATGAAGAAATAACAACAAATTCAGAGCAAAATTTTCTCATTCTTGTTATTTAAGTGTGAATTTTAACCATCGATAAATGTACATGGGCAATATACATGTCTGTTTGGGACGTTGGGGGTGGTGCAAATATATTTGTTATAAATATTGCATTTAAATGAGGCCTATGCCATTGTCAACCATTTTGAAACATTGGTGCGTCAAAGAAATTTTAATCAAGTACAATGCTAAATTGTTATGGCAGTTAAACGTTGAAAAGGATTTGAACATATTTTCGTGTATTTGTGTGCGTGCGTCTTAATTGAGTTTTGATTAGACATAATGTACTGGTATTTCTCTCCATAAAAATAATATTTTTGTTTTTTAGATTTCACCAGTGTACACAGCCAGTACTCGACGGGTAAGACTAACGGATATGTCTACAAGTTGTAATGTCAAAAGTTTGCATATCTAAACTTAAACCTGTATTAAAAAAATCGATAGAAAAGAGATAGAATGCAAAGAAAGAGAAAAAAAAGATATTAATATTAAAGATAGACATCTATATTTGCAAGGATACTTTAACCGCTTAACTTTAATTATCCCTTTTTCCCAATTTGGCAGAACTCTAAGGAACTCTAAGCCTATTTATTACTTAGGCTATCTATATCAAACCATTGTCTTTGTTTTAAAAATAAATGGGCAGTGAATGGTATATCACCACTTACATGACTTTTGTGCAGGTGTAATGAAATTGCCTTCAAATTTGGATGTAAAATTTCTGTATATTTAAACTGAAATTGTACATGTTATGAAACCAAAACGCCCATGGCGACTCACTCAGTTTGATAAACTCCTGCCCAACCATTACAATATAGAATTAGCTAATATATTTTACATGGCTGGGTGATTAAAATTGGACAGCGAGACGTTGTAATATCTACTATGCAATAGTTTATTGGCATACGCCAAAGCTAACTTAGATATTGATTGCCACAATTCATCTTAGAGCTGAAGCGCAAGCATGCATCACTAATTACTTATGGATTGTTTTCCGTTTATCTGTTGTTCTTTCTAATGTCTATACTTCTTTTCTTCTCACATTTTGCTTGAAATCTAAAATGAGTTTAGTGCTTACAAATTATCATACTTTTGTACAAAAATTATGTCCACTGTTTCTTGTTGATTTTAACGTACACGATTTCAGGTATTTAAATTCGTAGCACCTTTTAAAGCCTACTATGTTTTGTATTTCCGTAGTTCAGTTCTTTGCTAAACTTCTGATTTCTTCGAGCTGATGCTTACTACAGCAAATAGCTTTAAGAAAATTAGTAATCATATACCAATTACCGACTTTTGGCTTTAGTTAGATATCATAATTAGTAATCATGTATAAATTACCGACTTTTAGCGTAGGTAGTTCAGGAACTTAGTAATTATGTACAATTACCGACTTTTAACGTTAGTTAGTTCAGGAAATTAGTAATCATATACCAATTACCGACTTTTAGCGTAGTTAGTTCAGGAAATTAGTAATCATGTACCAATTACCGACTTTGGTAAGTTCAGGAAATTAGTAATCATGTACCAATTACCGAATTTTAGCGTAATTAGTTCAGGAAATTAGTATTCATGTACCAATTACCAACTTGTTGCTTTAGCTAGATCAGAAAATTAGAAACCATGCGACATTTATGAACTTATGCTTGACCTTTGAATTTATGAACCCCAGAATATTACAAACACCTTGCTCTCGATAAAACGAAAGAAGCATTTTTGAGTCATTGATACACTTTTGTCAGTCTCGTCATTAGGAACATTGTATGTAAAATAACATCATAATATAGTATTGTAGATTCAAATATATTGAAATGAACTACTAAGATGAAATTTCAAAGTCTAGTATATGTTGTTTAAATAATAAAAGTAGTTTTTTTTTTTAAATTTGTTCCCAACAGGTCAAATAACTAAAAATTGCGTATTATGAAAATGAATGCAAGCTGTTACTATTACGTATTAGTGGGGCTACTTGTTAGAGACATCGTTCATCGTAGTCAATGATAACAATTTTGATTCCCACTAAATGCATACTGGAACAGAGAGTGTATATTTAATCTAAGTTTATAACTTACAATATAATTACATCCAGATCTTAAAGAAAGATATTTACAATGCTCACCGAATGTTACATATCGTGTCTCTTGCCCAAATCATACGTACCTATAGAACAAAAGGTAAAGCTCCTTTGCATTTTTATGTGTGATAATAATAATCTCTGAACGCAGTAATGTACATCTTATTACGGCGTGTTATAAATTGATCAGTCTCAGCAATTTTCCCAAAACTTGCAATTCTTAGCGGATGATTGATTTACAAAGTCCTGAGATTTACTCTATTATTATTACTATTATTATTATTATTAGTGGTAGTAGTAGTAGTAGTAGAAGTATTGTTGTTAATATTATTATTATTGTTAGTATTATTGTTATTGTTGTTATTATTATTATTATTAGTAGTAGTAGTAGTAGTAGTAGTAGTAGTAGTAGTAGTATGGAACCACTAATGGAAGAGAAGCGATAAACCTTTATAGCGTACAAAAAATAATAATACAAAAAATTCCCCAATGAATGGACGCTTACTGCTCTTAAAAGTGCTCGAAGCAACACCCAGCGCATCGCTAGACAGTGCGTGAACGAGTACTGGCAACAACTGTGTGAAGAAATCCAGCGCAGTGCCGAGTCCGGAAACATAAAAGGTATGTACAGAGGCATCAAGAAGGCTATAGGCCCCACAGTGAAAGGGGTCACTCCCCCTGAAATCTATGATGAGAGAGAAGATTTAAGACAGAGGGCAACAGATGGCCAGATGGTTGGAGCACTACTCAGAGCTATACTCCCGTGAAACGTTAGTCACTGAAGCATCCCTCAGCAGCATAAAGAATCTTCCCATCATGGAGGAGCTCAACAAAGTGCCAACCTTAGAAGAGCTCAGCAAAGCAATTGACTCCCTCCCAAATGACAAAGCACCAGGTAGTTACAGCATCCCGCCCGAAGCTATCAAATGTGAGAAACCAACACTGCTTCAACCACTGCACGAACTACTTTGCCTCTGCTGGAAGGAAGGAGCAGTCCTCCAAGACATGCGTGATGCCACAATTGTGACCCTTTACAAAAACAAGGGCGACCGCAGTGACTGCAATAATTACAGAAGGTTCTCGCTTCTGAGCATCGTTGGTAAAGTGTATGCCCGCATCATACTAAACAGGCTGCAGTTGCTGGCAGACCGTGTGTACCCAGAATCCCAGTGCGGCTTCAGAGCAGACAGGTCGACAACAGACATGATCATTTCTTTACGACAACTCCAAGAGAAGACCAGAGAGTAAGGTCAACCACTCTACATGATGTTCATCGACCTCACTAAGGCCTTTGACTTAGTCAGCATGAAGGGCCTTTTTGAAGTTCTCAGTAAGATCGGTTGCCCCTCAAATCTCCGAAGCATGATAATCGTTTTCCATGCAGATATCAAGGGAACAGTCCTGTATGATAGATCTTCCTCAGCCTCCTTCCTAGTTAACAGCGGTGTGAAGCAGGGCTGCGTTCTGGCACCAACCCTTTTAGGGATCTTCTTCTCCTTGCTTCTGTCCTACGCCTTTGACTCATCCACTGATGGCATATATATGCACCAGGTCCGATGGGAGGCTGTTCAACCTGGCACGAATGCGCTCGAAGACGAAAGTGAGGGATGTGTTTATCAGGGAGATGATTTTTGCAGATGACGCGGCTCTTGTGTCGCACACTGGAGAATCCCTTCAGAGACTAGGAGGCCGTTTCGCTGATGCCTGCATGCAGTTTGGACTCACCATCAGTCTGGAAAAGATAAAGGTCAGAGTGCAAGATACCACCATTGCCCCCACAATCAAAATCAACGGTGTCACTTTGGATGCAGTCAACAATTTTACCTACCTGGTGTCAACCATCAGCAACACTCTCTTGCTCGATAAGGAGCTGGACAGAAGGCTAGGAAAGGCAAACACCATCATGTCAAAACTGACGAAGAGGGTGTGGGAAAATAATGCGCTGACAGAACAAACCAAAGTCAAAGTTTATCAAGCCTGCATTCTCAGCACTCTTCTATATGGAAGTGAGACCTGGAGTACCTACATGAGACAAGAGCGCCGGTTCAGCTCCTTCCATACACGGTGCCTTAAACGCATCTTGAAAATCAGCTGGCAAAACCGTGTTCCACACAGCGAAATCCTGTAGCGTGCAAATACCCACAGCATGTTCTCCCTGCTAAGCAAACGTCCCTTTCGATGGCTGGGACACGTCCGACGCTTGGAGGATGGGAGGCTGCAAAGGACATCCTATATGGACAGCTGGCTACTGGCAAGCCAAGAGTTGGCCGCCCCTCACTCCGTTTCAAGGATGCGTGCAAGAGGGACCTGAAGGCATGTGACATCACACCTGATGGCTGGGAAGTGTTGGCCGAGGACCGAGGCACCAGGAGACTGACAGAAAATAAGGTTATATCAGTCGCTGATACGAGGAGAGGCCAGTTGGCGGCAGAAAAACGTGTAAGAAAGGGCCACGTGGCAGCAACCACAGCAACTCAGGCTTCCTAGCATGTCTGCACAAACTGCAAGAGGGATTGCCACTCGCGTATAGGCCTGCACAGCCGCAACAGACAATGCCAACAACCCAGAGACAGACGACACCCCAAGGGCACTATCCGCATGGTCTCCCGAGACTAAGGCGCCAATGATGATGAGTATTATTGTTATTGTTGTTGTTATTGTTGTTGTTATTATTATTATTATTATTATTATTATTATTATTATTATTATTCCAAATATACAAAAAAAATTATGTTAAAAATGAATGAGGTGTAAATGTTACCAAACTGTATTTCTTATAATTCATTAGATGACCGACGTAACTGGCAATGTGGAATGCAGTCGGAATCTGAGACGAAATCCGTCTTTGCCCCCTTTGGGAAAAATTAAAAGGAAAGAGCACCACTATGACCTTCCTTCCGACACACCATAGATAACAAGCTTGTTTGTACAATCGAAAGTCATAAAACATTTTTTTCTTCAATTTTTAAAGATTTATAGAGACTGTGTGTGTGTGTGTGTGTGTGTGTGTGTGTGTGTGTGTGTACGATTAATGAGACGTAATTGTTTCCAGAGTTGTAAATCAAATTAGATCTGTAGTATTGTCAATAGATAAATAGGTGATCAATTATCGAGGCTTAAACGTTACGTTATACATGTATTGTTTGCTTTTTTACTTCGTCATAACTCTTTTTAGTTTTCAACCTGGAAACATATTGATCTATACATTTTGTTTGCATGTTCATTTTGCTTGTTTATCCTTTTTATTATGGGATAGGGTTGATTTGCTTATTTGGAATCCAATATATCACACGTATATAATAATTTGTATGGTATATTTTTATACATAAAGTTGCTAAAATGTGGGCGAGAAGTTCTGCTGTACAATAGTACTTTGTAAAATTACATTTACGCTATCATTTCACCACTTGCAATTAACATGTCATTTTGGACAATGAAATTCGTTTTGTACATTGTACAACTGTCTTTTAGACATAACTCTGTACGTTTTGCTTTGAATTGTGTCTACACTAATTCCTGGTAAGAAATCTGACCAGGTTTTCTTAATTTGTCTCACATTTAAAAAATCAAAGACTCATTTTAATTAATACAATTAAATAATTAACAGTTAATTAATACAACCATCTAGAACACATATTACAATATAAAAGACATATATTGCAATGCAACTTATATTCATTCGGAAATTAATTATGTTAATTCATAAACTTGCTTGGTATAATGTATTTTATTCACATTGTTTTGTTGTAAGCTTAACATCATTGCTATTTTCTTGACATAGCAAATAACTGAAGATTTTATTAACTCATAAATATTAATAATAAATACTTTGAAAATGTGTGTTAACCTTCATTAAAAAATTAGTAGCTGACTTTGGTAAATATAAGGTTGCATTGATCTGATTGTAGTACTAATTACAATTTCACCAGCCTTTTGATAATAATACAATTAACTTCTTCGCAAATAGAGTTTTATTTTATAACAAATTTCCTAATTTGCATGTTATTCTAATATACAGCTATCCAGGAAAGTAAAGGCAATGTTAAGTCCAATGAGGGGTGTCCATAAATACCTTATTAATTACTAAGTTATTTAGCCCTTCAAACAGCAGTGTCTAGTTAATTTGTTTAGCCCTTCAAACAGCAGTGTCTAGTTAATTTATTTAGCCCTTCAAACAGCAGTGTCTAGATAATGCATTTAGCCCTCCAAACATACAGCAGTCTAGTTAATTTATTTAGCCCTTCAAACAGCAGTGTCTAATTAATTTATTTAGCCCTTCAAACAGCAATGTCTAGTTAATTTGTTTAGCCCTTCAGACAGCATTATCTAGTTATGTATTTAGCCCTTCAGACATACAGCAGTGTCTAGTTAATGTATTTAGCCCTTCAAACAGAAAACAGTATCAATAGCTAAGCGCACTGCACGTAATACTTTATATTCTTTTTCTCACGTATAAGTTATATATTTAAAGACCCAAAGAGAGAGACATATAATCGAAGTACATGAAAGAAAAGATCTTTTACTTAAAACCACATATACAATTACTTTAAAAGCTAGTTTTTCTTTTCATGTCTTTATATCGGGAATGCCATGACGGATTTGATAAAAAGATATTTAAAAATCAAATTACGAACTGTATTAATATCTTTGCGCAGTTTTGCCGTTTTAAGGACAGATGGCGTGACATCTTGAACTCCATATTCGGGCAACGCTCGCGGGTACAAGATACATGTAATGGCTGCCTTACGAAAAATATTTTGTTCGCGATGTTAAATGGCATCATCATCAATCTCTTGACCTAGTGTGGTCGTTGAGGCACTGTGCTCCTGAACATCTGACGAGTTTCCGCCACTTGTCTCGATCATGTCTTTGCAAAACTTTTCCTGGTCCATTCCGTGATGTTGTCAGTCAACTTTTTTCCCTCGTCTACCTCTCATTCTAACACCCTGGACGTTGCGCTGCAGTACTGTTTTGGATAGACTGTTGGCTCTAGTGACATGGCCATACCATTTCAGCCTTCTCTATTTGACAGTGATGAGGACGTCTTCATAATGGCCTACGTTGTGCCTGATGGTGTTACGCACTTCTTCATTTGTGATGTGGTCTATGTAAGAGATGCCAAGGATAGTTCTGTAGCATCCCATTTCAAGTGCATGGATTCTTCGTTATAATTCTACTGTTATAGTCCAGGCCTCACATTAATACAACAAGACTGAGGTGACTAGTGCTCTCACTAGTCTGATTTTAGTTTTCAGGCTAATATTATTATCTCTCCATCTGCGTCTTAGCTTTGACATAGCTGCCGTTGTTTGTGCTGCTCATGATAAAATTTATGCCAACAATGCCTCATGCCACAGTCTGTCAAAGGTCTTTTTTAAATCTATGAACACATGATAGATATCTTGCTGATGTTGCAAGTACATTTCATACAGAACCATGTGATTAAATATATGTTCTTTTGTGCATCTTCCACTCCGGAACCCTGTCTGTTCGTCAACGATTATTTCTTCTGCTTGTAGTTTGAGTCTTTATATCACCTTGCTAACTGATTTTGGCACATCTGGAGATTGCCATTTTTTGTAAAGTGTTATAAGCAGTTACATGGTCCACTGTGTTGCCCATTTATCTGTATCCCAGATCTCGTTTCAGAATTTTGTTAGTAGCTCTATCACTGATCCCAACCCCATTCTTCATAAGTTCAGCTAAGAGTTTGTCTACTCCAGCTGCCTCCCATTCTTCAGTGCTTTTACTGCTGCTTCCACCTCTTCTTTGAGAATGGGGAAATCATCATTATTTGTGGAGTTTGAAACTTCAAGCAACTCTGGGTCTCCTGTGGACTGTTCGCTGTAAGTTCTTTACAATATTCAGTTCATCGTTCTGCAATGACACTCGCTTCTGTAAGGCATTTTCCATTTTCCTCTTGAATGGTACTGACTCTTGGTTGTTTCTGTCTGGTGAGGCGTTTAACAATTTGGAATGCCTTTTTGCTGTTATTTTTTATCAGACTGCTCTCTATTTATGTGCATGTTTGTCCAAGTAAATCTTCTTTTGCTTCCTCACGTTAATCTGATATTCTTGTTTATTTCTTGGCCCTCCATTCCCTCTGTTGTGTTTCTGGTGTTTCTGAGGTCTCTTCGGGCATCAAACAAATTCAGCATCTCTTCTGTAAACCAGGGTTTATTCTTTGGGCGATGGAGGCCAATGATGTCCTTAGCAACTGTTGTCATGACTGTGTTGAAAGAATTTGTCATCACTTATACATCAACACCCATTGGCGGTTATTTCAGCCCTCATCCAAATTGACCACATACGAGGAATCCCTTTTCAAAACTATTCATGGATTTGTTGGAGAATAAAACTAGCTTCCATACAATAAATTTCACAATTAAATGACGTAATAAAATAACAATGGATCAAACTATGAAACGCTGTCCAATAATCTGGCAATGTAATAGTCGAAGACTCAATATGAACAAACCTGAACTCATTATCAAACTTAACAAGACAAATCAAAAGCCATATATTATTTGCATTGACATTAAAGACCCTCTATGTGAGGATGTATACATTTGGGGTGGGGTACTACCAATATGTTATTGTACTATGTTACCAATATGTTATTGTAGCTATTATAGAAGTCCCACACAGGCTCTACTTTCTTAAAGTTGATAAAAGATAGATGTAAAGCTCTGACCCCCCAGGAAGCAATACCGACGGTTAGATGGCTAAATATGCAAAAAGGCTGAGGTTCAATTAATAGCAATTTAATAACAAATCAATAATCAATTTCACTCCTTCCGCTCGACCCATTGATATGCCTATTGTATCACGTGATTAGCAGTGTGAATTTGATTTCTAAATATCCATGGATTTATATTTATCTATTGTATCCTTTCCTCTCTCTTATTTCTCCCGATTCCTTCTCTTCATTATTCCTGGTTTCTCCTCCTCCTTGACTTTCCCTACACTCCTTCTCCTCTGCTCTACTTTCTCCCCCACGACCACATTATTATGGACTTTGTCTCGCATACAGTCTCAATTCTATCTCAAATTCTTAAAGACTTTGGACCCAACGGAACCAGATGTTGTCTGTCCCTTAAAGAACCTCATGTAAAACACAAGAACAGTACAATCATTTTCCTAAACCCTCTCATCTCACACTACACATAGCCTATCATCAGATAACGGCTATTAAATTTATTCAGTCACGCATTCTTTCACATCGAAATACCCATACGTTTTTGTATGGTAAAACAAACCTCTTTTTTAGCTATGGTGGCCTAGTAGTTAGAACGCCCATCTCAGATGCGGTAGGTTGTGGGTTCGATCTCCAGCCGAGTCATACCAAAGACTTACAAACAAAGTACTAACAGTTGCCTTGCTTGGCGCTCAGCATTAAGAGGTTAGTATTATGACTGGTCGGCTTGGTGTCCGGATAATGTGGCATGATGCCCCAGTGCTAGGCAGCACTAATAACTGCCACTGCAGAAATCGATTCAATATGACTGAACAATTGTTAGAGCTATGTTCAAAATCCAAATCACAGACACAAACACACACCCACACCCACGCCCACTTCTTCTACATACATCAATAAATAGGGTCACATCAGTACATATTCCTAATCCCATTATACTAAACAATAACACACTAATCAGACCTTTTTAACATTACAATTCACACAAAGTGTGTTACATACTTCAACCATTGTCCATATTCACAATTTAATCATGTATACATTCTAATAAAACAGATTAATAAATGCACAGCGAATTACAAAATGAATTCTGATCACAAGCTAACAATTTATATTATACCGCCTTGCATCTAATAATTCTCTACGTAAGGCTCAAGACCATGTCTCAAATATGCATGCAAATGAAACACACCAAAGGTAATTCTGCACACTAAAAGATCCTGATAATTGATTATACATATTACACTAATTACAATGCCGTAATTTTCTATCCCAATCGAGCAGATAACTTACTGACCTTTTCGAAACTCTGTATTTCCTTAGACTCTACATCTACTAGTGCTTTTTTCCTCACAGTAACCTTATTTATCAGTAGTCACTTCAGACGATAACTGAATTATTCCTTACGATTCGGAATGTATCAATCAAATCTGAATTATAATCACGTTCTCTACCACAAATGTTTGATTGGATATCGCTGTAGAACCATCCTAAATCAAACTTATGGAACAATGTCCCTCCCGCTGTCAGTCTGTCTTCATGGACTTCCTTTTGATCGTTGAACTAACGTTTAACATATAGGCGTGGCAACTGCAAGTCCCTGTAAAGTGATGCGACCGTCGCCTTTGCTAACTAAAGTTTCTGGGCTCTGGCTCGTCATGGTAAACTTGCCTAAGTATTCAACACTAACCCCGCAGCAATGTTTAGAAATTAAAGACTTGGCCGCTGAAATATTTCCAAGACAGGTTGAATATAGCTTATATATGCAGATATAGCTGATGCTTAGCAAACGTGACACTCTACTACATCAGACCTCAAAATACTTGCAAACAATCCCCAGTTACTTATCGTTAAATTCTTTACGATGGATAATGAAAATAAACGAGGAGGGGCCTGGATACTTTTTGTCAATGACTCACTCTCAAATGCAATATTTGAACAACAGTCCAATCCTCAGACTGACGAAGGACACCCAATAAACCTAGAATGCCATTTTGTATTCATCTACACATCCCAGCTGACAACATAACATTTCAATATTTACGACCATGGAAGAACTTACACTGTTTGCCTCCTCAAATATGACCAGAACTCCAGCTTTGCAAATAATTATAGAATTTGTGGGTTTTCAACGCACATTGAGGAGGAACCCGACTAAACAAGTTAGGTACATTGATTGAGGAATTGGTATACAAAAATAACCTAGTAATACTGAACGACGTAACTAAAACTAGGATCGGCCCAGAAGATGCCTCCTTGTCCGCCTTATCCCCACTTTACTCCTTGACTAACTAGGAAGTGGATCTAGGAACCACATTAGAAAGCGACCACTTTCCTATACACATTACAATCAATCTTACCAACCCAACCCTTAAGTTCTCTAACGTTCCTAAATGGAGGCTCGATACGACCGACTCGTACACATTCAGCTCCTTATTCGTCGGCATAACTAGAGAACAATTACAAAATGAAGATATTGCCAATTCAACCAAAACGTCCTAGAAGCAGTAAATGCGGTTGCCATGAAAAGCATCCTCACAACAGAAAAGAGGAACAAATTTATCGCAAAACCGTCCATCCCATGACGGAATGATGAATGCTAGAACATAATCAAAGAGAAGAAAAGCGCTAAACAAATTCCTGCACACCGGCAAAGCAACAGACTACCTAGATAATAAAACTAAGGTAAAGCAGCCTAACCTTGTTATCCGCAAACCAAACGAAACGCCATGCCATTTATACTGCTCCACACTTGACATTAAAAAATGCACCTCGAAGCAGGTCTGGAGACATAAATAAACCATGAGAGGCAACAACACTTACAGCATGCCCAAGATTCAGGGAGTGACAACCAATAAAGAAAAGGCTAGCAAAATATATTTTCAGGAATGAGTAGCAATAATACTCATTTAGCATCAATCCAGGCACAACAATGAATTGTTGAGTAACAAATACCCCCCATTTATTCACAGATCTGGATATCAAACATTGTCCACTTAATGCTACGTTTTCCCTTTAGGAATGGAAAATAGCTATTAGACTAAAAAAAATACACCTCACCAGAAGGGGTCTATTTAGGCTATGAAACTAGAGATGCATGAATCACGCATTATACTAGGTTTGAAAGCTAAAACAAAAATGCGATAGTAATGTGGACGATGTTAGAATGGTATTAGATTTTTCCATCCATTCTAACATCGTCCACATTTACTACCGTTTATCTTTTTACCCTATATACGTACCAAACTTAGTTATCTTTCCAACCTTTAAATAACGGATCATGCATGTAATTGGAAGAGTTATCATACATGGGGTAATTTGACCTCCCTCTTTTACACTATATACAAGGAGACTATGCTTAACATCAAGCTAAAACACCATATAAGGTACTTAAACACGAACCATCTATGCCAAGTAATGCAACATAAGTACATGAATCCCAATCAATAAACAATGGATTTATAACCATAAAACTTGTTTCCTTCTAACTTACCCTTACCATCATCAATTACCGTTCCAAGCACATTACAAACGCAAATAAAATCATTAAACACTCGGATCATATGATTAGTGCCGCTAACATAAAGGTTGTTATAAATTCAAATATACGCCTTCTATAAAGGCCTTGCAGGGGGAGGGATGAAATAGCACACAGTTGACCACCTACATAGGGTGATAGTTGCCGGTACACGAAACGATGGCACACTTTCACCTACTTCCACTTGCAGCATGGTAGGCGGTTTATAAGAGATCCGCTGGACATTGCAAAATAAGTACTGAAATATCTAAGTGGTTGGCAGCCAAATCACCCACATGACAGTTTCTCCTAACACAAATACAGCCTTCCTAATATCGTAATTGTTTCTTTCTACATCTCAATATATAGTGGATCAATTTAAACATATTCTAACAAAACTGGCCCACTAAATGTAGATGCGTTAAGGTGGCGAAAACCTTAAAAAAAAAGTTAAAATAAGTCTCCCAAAATATTAGCGTTTCAAATAACTTTTCACAAAAATAACTTATGTTGCTCCGCTGTGTCAGCACTACCTCTACTAACAGCACTTGTATTAGTTTCAAAATTTATAACCATGTCGTAACGACAACATTTACATTTCGGAAACACTCAAGCCAAAACGAACCCTGATGTACAATGCCTTCTTCCCGTAAGCACCCAATTTGCCTTTCCATGATCGGAGATTTGAAACTTGCTGTGTGAATGAGTGCGTGTAAATCTATAATCACTCACCACCTTTCCTTGGGACAATGTGCCCGCAAAACGGACAAAATCAGTCAGCACATTATGTGTGTTTTAAAGCAACGCGTGATGTAGCAGTATATGGTGCCAATAAAATAAAATCAGCCAAAACCCCTTGGGGCATTATCCGATCGCACGTGCCCTAGTTCAACTAACGAACGAACGAACAAACGAGTCTGGCCATCCGTTGTGAACTCGTCAACTCGTGAAGACGTCCTCTAAACTAGCTAAGCCGAACGAAACCCACATGCATATACATTGTGTCAGGCTAACGCTGATATCAAAGGGTGAATATGTAGAAAATGTACGATTGCTTAAAGCGGGTCACGTCTCGTGAGAAAACCTGCAGAGAGAGCGCGAAGAAATCCTAGGTAATAAGAGAAAAATTGCTAAAACTCTTAACTCTTAACAAACAAAACATCAGGAAAAGACATAATGCTCTATTAGCAAAGTTGTCTGTATTTGTGTGTTGGTATGTGAGTGTGATTATACATCAAAAGATAGAAGTGTGCCTATAAACACTTCGTTTCCCTGGCTTTTTTGGATAATGTGTGTTTGTGTGTTCGGCAATAAAATGTGTTTGTAGGTGAGAAAATGAACATGAGTGTCTCTGCAAGTCCGCGCGTTGCATGGATAGATTGTGGTGTGGGGTGTGGGTAATGATAGTTTTTAATTCGCTATTCGTCTCAGTCTTCAGCGCAAACAGCAGGACTCAGCATGCTAACAACGATGGAGCTACAGACAGAGATGATTTCCTCCCAGATGACGTGCGAATTAAAGGGACTATTACTTTTTGTTGCGACTGACTGAAGGATTAGAGCACAGGCAAATAGAACAACCTTGATCCTAATTTGGGACATCAACGAAACTAAAGTAAATCAACAACCCAGGAGACGTAGAAGGGGCAAAAGTGCGGTAACAGAGAGAGCATACTTCGCAGACCCACTTATCAAGCAGCCCAGCCACTATGAACTATGATCAAAACAAATTTCTCAAGAATCGCTTCAACAACTATTTAATAAAATAGAGTCGTAGCCGAGCAACGTTACCCACTCTCCAATTAGATCACTAACACCAGCAAGGCAGGAAATTATCCGTGAAGACACAAGCATATTAGCAGCCGATTTGGAAGTGTCATCCTCTATTAGTTAAGACAAAGTAGAGCGAGAAATGGAGCAAATAAAAGAAGACAAAGAGGAAACTGACCCTGACCTAAATAAGTACAAAAATATGGGACTATGACCAGAGCTGAACAAAGTGCGAACGACGGGTCATTTCATCAACACCGTTAAATATCTAGCATGGCTATCACTAGACAATCATAAACCCAGAACGAACCAATGGTACTACATATACATGATTCTCTCTCAGTACTACGGGAATGCCTTCACACCCTTCCATCTACTAGTGAATGCAGCAAAACACATGTGGGTGATACATGTTTACCACTTCTCCTACCTTATCAAACACGCAAAACGGAGCCCGTAAAGGTGTAAAGAGGCAGAAGACCACCGTTGAACTTTCAAGTTGCCTCTCAAATAACCCTTGTTAAGGCCCATAATCGCCTCTTATTATAGGGATTCTAATTTGGCTTGGAATCCCAATATGATAACATCATAACGCTGTTTAATCCTTTATTCACCGCTTCAAATTTAAAACATTTATTTAACCTAATAGTGACCAAACTTTCTAAGTCGCTTAGACCTTTGAGTGATTAGAAACTGGCAGGGTATTAATAAATGCACACCATGTACAAGATTTATTATAATAGTTAGTTAGGATATAGGAAACATTTAAAACTCCTTCAATCGAACAGAACTGCACAGGTAACTTACACATTATTGGGTATGGTAGCTTACACATTATTGGGCATGGTAGCTTACACGTTATTGGGTATGGTAGCTTATACACACATTATTGGGTATGGTAGCTTACACATTATTGGGCATGGTAGCTTATACATTATTTGGCATGGTAGCTTACACGTTATTGGGTATGGTAGCTTATACACACATTATTGGGTACGATAGCTTACACATTATAGGGTATGGTAGCTTATACATTATTGGGCATGGTAGCTTACACGTTATTGGGTATGGTAGCTTACACGTTATTGGGTATGGTAGCTTATACACACATTATTGGGTATGGTAGTTTATACACACATTATTGGGTATGGTAGCTTATACATTATTGGGCATGGTAGCTAACACATTATTGGGTATGGTAGCTTACACATTATTGGGTGTGGTAGCTTACACATTATTGGGCATGGTAGCTTATACACACATTATTGGGCATGGTAGCTTATACACACATTATTGGGTATGGTAGCTTATACATTATTGGGCATGGTAGCTTACACATTATTGGGAATGGTAGCTTACACATTATTGGGTATGGTAGCTTATACATTATTGGGCATGGTAGCTTACATGTTATTGGGTATGGTAGCTTATACATTATTGGGTATGGTAGCTTACACATTATTGGGCTTGGTAGCTTACACGTTATTGGCTATGGTAGCTTACACATTATTGGGTATGGTAGCTTACACGTTATTGAGTATGGTAGCTTACACATTATTGGGTATGGTAGCTTACACATTATTGGGCATGGTAGCTTACACATTATTGGACATGGTAGCTTACACGTTATTGGGTATGGTAGCTTACACATTATTGGGCATGGTAGCTTACACGTTTTTGGGTATGGTAGCTTACACGTTATTGGGTATGGTAGCTTATACACACATTATTGGGTATGGTAGCTTATACACACATTATTGGGCATGGTAGCTTATCCACACATTATTGGGTATGGTAGCTTATACATTATTGGGCATGGTAGCTTACACATTATTGGGTATGGTAGCTTACACATTATTGGGCATGGTAGCTTATACATTATTGGGCATGGTAGCTTACACGTTATTGGGTATGGTAGCTTATACACATTATTGGGTACGATAGCTTACACATTATAGGGTATGGTAGCTTATACATTATTGGGCATGGTAGCTTACACGTTATTGGGTATGGTAGCTTACACGTTATTGGGTATGGTAGCTTATACACACATTATTGGGTATGGTAGCTTATACACACATTATTGGGTATGGTAGCTTATACATTATTGGGCATGGTAGCTTACACATTATTGGGTATGGTAGCTTACACATTATTGGGTATGGTAGCTTACACATTATTGGGCATGGTAGCTTATACACACATTATTGGACATGGTAGCTTATACACACATTATTGGGTATGGTAGCTTATACATTATTGGGCATGGTAGCTTACACATTATTGGGTATGGTAGCTTACACATTATTGGGTATGGTAGCTTATACATTATTGGGCATGGTAGCTTACATGTTATTGGGTATGGTAGCTTATATATTATTGGGTATGGTAGCTTACACATTATTGGGCATGGTAGCTTACACGTTATTGGCTATGGTAGCTTACACATTATTGGGTATGGTAGCTTACACGTTATTGAGTATGGTAGCTTACACATTATTGGGTATGGTAGCTTACACATTATTGGGCATGGTAGCTTACACATTATTGGACATGGTAGCTTACACGTTATTGGGTATGGTAGCTTACACATTATTGGGCATGTTAGCTTACACGTTATTGGGTATGGTAGCTTACACGTTATTGGGTATGGTAGCTTATACACACATTATTGGGTATGGTAGCTTATACACACATTATTGGGCATGGTAGCTTATACACACATTATTGGGTATGGTAGCTTATACATTATTGGGCATGGTAGCTTACACATTATTGGGTATGGTAGCTTACACATTATTGGGCATGGTAGCTTACACATTATTGGGCATGGTAGCTTATACACACATTATTGGGCATGGTAGCTTATACACACATTATTGGGTATGGTAGCTTATACATTATTGTGCATGGTAGCTTACACATTATTGGGTTTGGTAGCTTACACATTATTGGGCATGGTAGCTTATACACACATTATTGGGTATGGTAGCTTATACATTATTGGGCATGGTAGCTTACATGTTATTGGGTATGGTAGCTTATACATTATTGGGTATGGTAGCTTACACATTATTGGGCATGGTAGCTTACACGTTATTGGCTATGGTAGCTTACACATTATTGGGTATGGTAGCTTACACGTTATTGAGTATGGTAGCTTACACATTATTGGGTATGGTAGCTTACACATTATTGGGTATAGTAGCTTACACATTATTGGGCATGGTAGCTTACATGTTATTGGGTATGGTAGCTTAGACATTATTGGGTATGGTAGCTTACACATTATTGGGCATGGTAGCTTATACATTATTGGGCATGGTAGCTTATACATTATTGGGTATGGTAGCTTACACATTATTGGGCATGGTAGCTTACACGTTATTGGGTATGGTAGCTTACACAGTATTGGGCATGGTAGCTTACACGTTATTGAGTATGGTAGCTTAAACATTATTGGGTATGGTAGCTTACACGTTATTGGGTATGGTAGCTTACACATTATTGGGTATGGTAGCTTACACGTTATTGGGTATGGTAGCTTACACATTATTGGGTATGGTAGCTTACACGTTATTGGGTATGGTAGCTTACACATTATTGGGTATGGTAGCTTACACATTATTGGGCATGGTAGCTTACACATTATTGGGTATGGTAGCTTACACATTATTGGGCATGGTAGCTTACACATTATTGGGCATGGTAGCTTACACATTATTGGGTATGGTAGCTTATACATTATTGGGCATGGTAGCTTACACGTTATTGGGTATGGTAGCTTACACATTATTGGGTATGGTAGCTTACACATTATTTGGCATGGTAGCTTACACGTTATTGGGCATGGTAGCTTACACGTTATTGGGTATGGTAGCTTACACATTATTAGGTATGGTAACTTACACATTATTGGGCATGGTAGCTTACACGTTATTGGGCATGGTAGCTTACACGTTATTGGGTATGGTAGCTTACACATTATTGGGTATGGTAGCTTACACATTATTGGGTATGGTAGCTTACACATTATTGGGCATGGTAGCTTACACGTTATTGGGTATGGTAGCTTACACGTTATTGGGTATGGTAGCTTACACATTATTGGGCATGGTAGCTTACACATTATTGGGCATGGTAGCTTACACATTATTGGGCATGGTAGCTTACACGTTATTGGGTATGGTAGCTTACACGTTATTGGGTATGGTAGCTTATACAAACATTATTGGGTATGGTAGCTTACACATTATTGGGTATATTTACTGTCCATTAGTACAGCTAGATTACATTTGATTCTAAGAATACGAACTTACATTGTGGTGCAAATACGTGTCGCAAATTCCGTTTGCAGGGTTAATTCTGATTGTTACTTGTAAATATCTTATTCGTCTGTGCTACGTTTCGAAAGGTTCCTTTCCTCCATCGCCTCTCTCGATTATTCGTGCATTGGCGGAGATGTGAAATATTTTCCACCCGCCAAAATGCAGGTGTCCCAATGTGACGTCATAGTCGCTGACAAATCGCAACTGATGTTACATTCTTAACTCAATGGCGATGGCAATATGGAGTTCGGATCATCAGTTCAACCATCAGGTTCCCAACAAAATCCCCTCTGTAGTCGTGTGGTAGCTGCTGTCTACTTGTCGGAGTTGCATTGATATGGGGAATTCCCTGTACAAATCAGCGAAGTCTCAAAAAGAAGACCGCCGCGGAACCTTCAGTCTACCATCATAAAACAACCCTTTTGGGGCTTTTAAAATGCCTCATTATTATAGGAATTCCATTTTTGCTTTGAATCCCAATTCGATCAAACAATAATATTGACCTGAGCCATTATCCACCGTTCAAATTTAATTTTGATGCATGATATTAAAAACACTTTTATGTCTGTCGCTTAGACAATTTACATTAGAAAGTTTAGGACATTGCATTATTTTCACTATGTACTCGGTAATTTGGTTATTTAAGAAATTTGAAAATTGTATTCTGCTTTAATATTCCGTGACTCTAATTACAGTTGTAGCTTTCACACATTTGGTTATAGGGATTCCCAAAAATTGTATAACTCTGACAAATATGACATATAGTTTTGTGCCATGGTGTTTCAGGTACGATCCGGTCGATGTTTGGCGTATCCCTAGGATTACCTTCCCTCCTTCTTACTTAGGACAGGTCAAAAAGACAAGTGTGTGTGATTCTCACTTGTATATAAACCAGGTGCCCCGATGAGCATGTAAGTACTGATCAGGGATGACGTAATTAGAGATGTGTTCAATCACGCTCAGCATCTCATTCTTCTCTGATAGACACCTTAAATACAATTATGAGTGCATATTGTATCTCTTCTTACTCATGATAGTCCTACATACGGGTCGTTTCGGACTTTATTGGCACACGACCTGCTGGCTGAATTAAATAGCACTCTTTCAGTGCATAATTGCGCCGGGGGATGAGGCACTCCTCCCCCCATACCCCACCCCACAACAATTATTTAACCGTATTGTGGTATTAACCGGCCACGCATGACTGATTGACGCATGCAACCTTATTTATATTTCATCATCATTTGTCGGGCTACCCATTATTGACTAGTAAACTTCAAGAACAAGAGCAGAATCTGATTGAGCTCCCAGATGCACCTGGAGTATAACATGTGTCTGCTGGATGAACTAGCCTGGAGGCAATCCAGGGGCAAAGATTGAAGAGGCGGAGAAACTAGAAGACCGACGAGGAAAATAAATAAATGATCCTGCCTCATCTAATGCTGCGGCAGACCTTTGAAGTGAAGCCAATGGTGAAGACAGATCCACAGCGCCAAGTAGCACAGCCACTAACAGCAGAGACCCGTGGTCCGTCAGATAGAGTGCTGGGACGAAGAAATGAGGACAGAGGCAAGAGATAAGGAGGTCACAGCATACACTGGTGTAGAATAGAAACAGAAGGGAAGTTTTCACTATCCCTCAAAGTGACAATTAGGATAATGAGGCCACCCATCAACCATCTACGCTCTCAACAGCAGCAGTCAAATGATAGCTGGAATGGATTTGGAAATTTTTAAACAAAACAGTCCTTCTTAGGGCTAACCCGATGTTTAGAAAAGAGAGAATAACTCCTTTGCTGATGTGATAGTGTGTACGCGTGCCTGCTTCCATAACCAAACCCTTGTGCCGACTCTCATGAGTGTTTGTTTTGTGTGAATGTAGATTCGTCTAAACATAAACTCACGTGACTGATGCTTTTGTAGTGTGTTTATTATTAACAGCTTTCCGTCTTTACTAAGTGTTTGTTGGAAGTATAAAGTAATTTGCTGGTAAGTGTCTTGGTTTGTACAATGTATTTTAGGTTAGCACTGTTTCCTCTATGTATTGTTTGGCATGTTATATGTGTAGTTAGGGTGAGGGGATGTTTTCCTTCACATCTGTATTTGAGGTATATAACGCATAGCGTTAATCATTCGTGGCATTCATTTTTGAATAGTTAGCGATGGTTAGTATTATACTAGAGACGTTACAAACGTTGCAAAGGGTACTGGATGATTTCGGGAAGGTAGATGAAATGCTAGTCAGGTTTGAATATGGTTCTATAGCCCCCACAGTAGACATTGGAAATCAACAGGTAGAGTAAGGTAAAAGAAAGACTAAAATCAATTAATCCATACAAATAGTCTTCGATTCAGGTTTCATTTAGCATTGACCTACCCTTGATAAATAATAATGAGAAAAGTGAATTGTAAGAAACAAAATGTACAACACCGGCTTTTTCAGCTCGAAATATTCGATAAACGAAGTCATACGGGAATCATTTTTCATCAGTTTTAAACATACTATTTGCGCGACACTTAAAACACTGCTCATATTAGTGCGTACACGATGATGCATTATTAGTACGTACACGATGATGCATTATTAGTACGTACACGATGATGCATTATTAGTACGTACACGATGATGCATTATTAGTACGTACACTATGATGCTTTATTAATACGTACAGGATGATGATTTATTAGTGCGTACACGATGATGCATTATAAGTACGTCCACGATGATGCATTATTAGTACGTACACGATGATGATTTATTAGTAAGTACACGATGATGCATTATTAGTACGTACACGATGATGCATTATTAGTACGTACACGATGATGATTTATTAGTACGTACACGATGATGCATTATTAGTACGTCCACGATGATGCATTATTAGTACGTACACGATGATGCATTATTAGTACGTACACGATGATGCATTATTAGTACGTACACAATGATGCATTATTAGTACGTACACTATGATGCTTTATTAATACGTACAGGATGATGCTTTATTATTGTGTACACGATGATGCATTATTAGTACGTACACGATGATGCATTATTAGTACGTACACGATGATGCATTATTAGTACGTCCACGATGATGCATTATTAGCACGTACACGATGATGCATTATTAGTACGTACACGATGATGCATTATTAGTACGTACACTATGATGCTTTATTGATACGTACAGGATGATGCTTTATTAGTGCGTACACGATGATGCATTATTAGTACGTACACGATGATGCATTATTAGTACGTCCACGATGATGCATTATTAGTACGTACACGATGATGCATTATTAGTACGTACACTATGATGCTTTATTAATACGTACAGGATAATGATTTATTAGTGCGTACACTATGATGCATTATTAGTACGTCCACGATGATGCATTATTAGTACGTACACGATGATGATTTATTAGTAAGTACACGATGATGCATTATTAGTACGTACACGATGATGCATTATTAGTACGTACACGATGATGATTTATTAGTACGTACACGATGATGCATTATTAGTACGTCCACGATGATGCATTATTAGTACGTACACGATGATGCATTATTAGTACGTACACGATGATGCATTATTAGCACGTACACGATGATGCATTATTAGTACGTACACTATGATGCTTTATTAGTACGTACACGATGATGCATTATTAGTACGTACACTATGATGCTTTATTAATACGTACAGGATGATGATTTATTAGTGCGTACACGATGATGCATTATTAGTACGTCCACGATGATGCATTATTAGTACGTACACGATGATAATTTATTACTAAGTACACGATGATGCATTATTAGTACGTACACGATGATGCATTATTAGTACGTACACGATGATGATTTAATAGTACGTACACGATGAAGCATTATTAGTACGTCCACGATGATGCATTATTAGTACGTCCACGATGATGCATTATTAGTACGTACACGATGATGCATTATTAGTACGTACACGATGATGCATTATTAGTACGTACACGATGATGCATTATTAGTACGTACACTATGATGCTTTATTAATACGTACAGGATGATGCTTTATTAGTGCGTACACGATGATGCATTATTAGTACGTACACGATGATGCATTATTAGTACGTACACGATGATGCATTATTAGTACGTCCACGATGATGCATTATTAGCACGTACACGATGATGCATTATTAGTACGTACACGATGATGCATTATTAGTACGTACACTTTGATGCTTTATTAATACGTACAGGATGATGCTTTATTAGTGCGTACACGATGATGCATTATTAGTACGTACACGATGATGCATTATTTGTACGTCCACGATGATGCATTATTAGTACGTACACGATGATGCATTATTAGTACGTACACTATGATGCTTTATTAATACGTACACGATGATGATTTATTAGTGCGTACACGATGATGCATTATTAGTACGTCCACGATGATGCATTATTAGTACGTATACGATGATGATTTATTAGTAAGTACACGATGATGCATTATTAGTACGTACACGATGATGCATTATTAGTACGTACACGATGATGATTTATTAGTACGTACACGATGATGCATTATTAGTACGTCCACGATGATGCATTATTAGTACGTACACGATGATGCATTATTAGTACGTACACGATGATGCATTATTAGCACGTACACGATGATGCATTATTAGTACGTACACTATGATGCTTTATTAATACGTACATGATGATGCTTTATTAGTGCGTACACGATGATGCATTATTAGTACGTCCACGATGATGCATTATTAGCACTTACACGATGATGCATTATTAGTACGTACACGATGATGCATTATTAGTACGTACACTATGATGCTTTATTAATACGTACAGGATGATGATTTATTAGTAAGTACACGATGATGCATTATTAGTACGTCCACGATGATGCATTATTAGTACGTACACGATGATGCATTATTAGTACGTCCCGGATGATGCATTATTAGCACGTACACGATGATGCATTATTAGTACGTCCACGATGATGCATTATTAGCACGTACACGATGATGCATTATTAGTACGTACACGATGATGCATTATTAGTACGTACACTATGATGCTTTATTAATACGTACAGGATGATGCTTTATTAGTGCGTACACGATGATGCATTATTAGTACGTACACGATGATGCATTATTAGTACGTACACGATGATGCTTTATTAATACGTACAGGATGAAGCTTTATTAGTACGCAGACGATGATGCATTATTAGTACGTACACGATGATGCATTATTAGTACGTACACGATGATGCTATATTAATACGTACACATCATATCTGATCTCGTCTAGGGCACCAAAATGCCTTGCACCGGCGCTGATGATGCATTATTCAAGTGATGATTGATATCGGGAAGTATTTGTTACTTCGAGAGCAATATGTTAAGGGTAGAAGCTAAAAATAGTCTAAGAGTTAGAATATAGGTCACGTTTGAGGTAGGATAGAACCATCTGAATAGCATAGGGATATGAGAACTGGATGGATTTTTCATGTCATGATACTGCAACATATATGTGATTTATTATGTCTCTTGCTCCCACCATGCAAGTGTTAAGTAATGCTGAGAGTTAGAAGGAATATTTTATTAACTTCCTTGCATACAACATATCATATAGCGGTCTTGCTGTGAAGTTATGTTATTTGGTACAAACCTGAGATTTCCTCTTTTTCTCATCATGAGTATAAAAATAAATAAATCTAGAAAGAAACAATGCTACTAAATATCCGTTTTTCACGGTTTTTATATTTGAATGGAAGTATATGTGGTTTGCAAGCCGATCTAATGCAAACATCAATTTAATTTTTGAATATATTAACGTTAAGTTATATAGGAAATTAATTTATTGTCCGATAACGTTAAGTGATATTGGAAATGAATGTATTGTCCGATAACGTTAAGTTATATAGGAAATGAATATATTGTCTGATAACGTTAAGTTATCTAGGAAATGAATTTATTGTCCGATAACAATAAGTTATATAGGAAATTAATATATTGTCCGATAACATTAAATTATATAGGAAATTAATATATTGTCCGATAACGTTAAGTATCTAGGAAATGAACTTATTGTCCGATACTGTTAAGTTATATAGGAAATGAATTTATTGTCCGATAACGTTAAGTTATATAGGAAATGAGTATATTCTCCGATAACGTTAAGTTATATAGTAAATGAATATATTGTGCGATAACGTTAAGTTATATAGGAAATGAATTTATTGTCAGATAACGTTAAGTTATATAGGAAATTAATATATTGTCCGATAACGTTAATTTATCTAGGAAATGAATTTTATTGTCCGATAACAATAAGTTTTATAGGAAATTAATTTATTGTCCGATAACGTTAATTTATATAGGAAATGAATTTATTGTCCGATAACGTTAATTTATCTAGGAAATGAATTTTATTGTCCGATAACAATAAGTTATATAGGAAATGAATTTATTGTCCGATAACGTTAATTTATATAGGAAATGAATTTATTGTCCGATAAAGTTAATTTATCTAGGAAATGAATTTATTGTCCGATAATGTTAAATTATATAGGAAATTGATATATTGTCCGATAACGTTAATTTATCTAGGAAATGAATTTATTGTCAGATAACGTTAATTTATATAGGAAATGAATTTATTGTCCGATAAAGTTAATTTATCTAGGAAATGAATTTATTGTCCGCTAACGTTAAGTTATATAGGAAATTGATATATTGTCCGATAACGTTAATTTATCTAGGAAATGAATTTATTGTCAGATAACGTTAATTTATATAGGAAATAAATTATTGTCCGATAACGTTAATTTATCTAGGAAATGAATTTTATTGTCCGATAACGTTAAGTTATATAGGAAATGAATTTATTGTCCGATAACGTTAATTTATCTAGGAAATGAATTTATTGTCAGATAACGTTAATTTATATAGAAAATGAATTTATTGTCAGATAACGTTAAGTTATATAGGAAATGAATTTATTGTCCGATAACAATAAGTTATCTAGGAAATGAATTTATTGTCCGATAACGTCAATTTATATAGGAAATGAATTTATTGTCCGATAACGTTAATTTATATAGGAAATGAATTTATTGTCCGATCCCTTTAAGGCTGCAATAACATGTCAGTGTCTTCAATCTCTACCACAACACAACAACACAAGTTTTAAGAAAGGGTATGGGCGAGGTGGCGGAGAGAGAATATTGAGGTCATGTTTGTATCACGTATCAACCCAACTGAACAATACATGCTATTAGATATATTAACTTCAGCACGTCAGACTTCTTGCTTAATAATGTCATACAGAAAATTTAACACTGCTCTGAACAGCTATTATGTATATATATATATATATATATATATATATATATATATATATATATATATATATATATATATATATATATATATATATATATATATCTATATATATATATATATATATATATATGTATATATATACGATACATTCATCTCAGATTATTTGGTACTTAATTTTTTTTATCCCATCACCAGTAGACTGGTTCCCAACTGTAAAATAATTTATAGTCTGATGCCTAAAATAATTCGTAGCTTGAGCTTCTATTGTACACAAAAGAAACACATCTATCGTACGTTGAGAAAAGGTCAGTGAGCATATTTTATTTTTATTATCTTTATCGTTTTACAGTCGTCGACATTAATTATTTTACAACAGCTGCCCTAGTTGATTTTGCATTGTTTATTGCTCATATGGTCATAAAAATTCCAAACCGTGTATCATATAATTTGGATACAATTTGAGAGAGAGAGAGAGAGAGAGAGAGAGAGAGAGAGAGAGAGAGAGAGAGAGAGAGAGAGAGAGAGAGAGAGAGAGAGAGAGAGATATCATTGCCATTCCACCTCTGCGTCGGCTTGAGTCTCGTGCTCGGCTAACATGGATACGCGGGAACGCCTGTATCAGATTCTCGCGGGTCATGAGCGTTATCCGTATAATATTGTATAAGCCCCACTTGTCAAAGGGTAAGTATTACGTCCCACTTTGTTAAGGAGTATTGCACAACATATAATAATAACACTATAACCCACTCCCCTCTGATACTCGTTATCTAAGAGATGACCGCGATATAATTGCCAGGTTCGAGTAAGAGAATGTATATGGTAACCTGAGGTGGTATATTGGACCAAACAAGTACGAGCCCCCGTAAAGATAAATAAACAATTTAATCAAATACATGCACAATGAAATTTCCTTTCATTAGGAATACACGCGATTTAGAATTGAACTTAAACCGAATTACAAATAGATTTGAAATAGAATTGAACAAATTTAGCCGTTCTATTACTGATATTTAAATGTCATCATAGGATCGCGTGTCCAATCGAAATCATCTGCTTTTGTTTGATTTTTATAACCTGTTATCCTCGATCTACGTTTTCTGCTCAATCCAATGTTGATCTAGAAGTTCCTGTCCCTCGAGATACTTTTCCCTCGTGGAAGTTCCACTTGAACTCAGACTTGTCCACTGTACCAATGTATACACCTCGCAATTTCTCCTTCACAATTCCCTTTTTTCCGTACTTGTACGTCTCTTATTTCGATACTGCACGTCTTCCCCAAAAAAGTTATTTTTCTTCCTTCCAAAAGAAAATTAAAAGAACCTAAGTCTTTCCTTACGTTTGTAATAGCTGAGACTGTTCGTTAACCTGGTTCAAACAATCAGATATTACTGTCAGTGATAACAATTTTACGGCTAGTAATTAACTACACATGTCTTCAAACCAATACATTTAAACCATCTGTTAATTCGGTTTGCCTTGACCTATTACATTATACACTGTCGCTAAATAATCCATGGCATCAAAATTCGGTGAATTCACATGTATTCTCGTAAATCATTAATTAAAGTAAGACATTAAATTCTTAGAACACAATCATTATTCAAACAATATGATAAATTCAAGAATCAACGTAAAACTTCCTATCCATACTCAACATAGTGTTTTTACGACATAAATTAACACTATGTCATTCTTAACTACAAATTAAGGTAAGAATTCTAATTCATAATTCAAAAGCACATTACTAAATTAATGTAACAAATGAAACTAATCATACAAATGTATCAACAAAATCATGTAAATCTGTAAACGAAGTTGCATCACAATAAACGTGGAATTGAGACAAATACCTCGTCTTTTTGGTGTGTCTCAACCGTTGGTTTTAGTGGTTTACGATCACGCTTCCTTGACGAATGGATTTACTCAAATCACAACCGGAGCCTTTTTTTTAAAAAAAATAATAATAATTCTACACTGGCTCTCTTGCAGACCACCCTTTTGAGAGACTGAATTATAATTCTGCAAGTAGGATATTATATTCTAAAGATTTCTCGTGTAAAACACACCCCTTAGTCAACCGTGGCCAATCAGAATCAAATGTATTTTCTCGCGCTTTCCTTTAAAAGTCGCTTACATTAGCGTGTCAAGATGACACGCTTTGGGTTTAAGTAACAACTCTCTGCTTTCTATCAATCCTGACATTTTCATGATAAAATGAAACTTTCACCAGGTCACGTCGGTCAGTACTGACTCCTGTATAAACAACATGTTAATTAGTAGAGAGAGAGAGAGAGAGAGAGAGAGAGAGAGAGAGAGAGAGAGAGAGAGAGAGAGAGAGAGAGAGAGAGAGAGGCATGAGTCTAAATTAAAATGACACTTTGGCCTCCAACCTGATTTGAAGACTTAAATGGAACCCGATCTCTAATGTTAATAAAACATTGTGGTCTTTATCCCGAGTGGCCGAGTGGTCTAAAGGGCTCACTGTTCAGGATCATTGCCATTCCACCTCTGTCTGCGTCGGCTGGAGTTTCGGGCTCGGCTAACATAGGTACGCGGGAACGATTGTCACTAGCTTCTCGTGGGTCGGTGGTTCTTCTCTAGGGTTGCTAGAGCTCTTCGTCTGCCCATTATACTGGACGCCATGTACAGCCTATCTTGCGCTGAAAATGGCGTTAAACCCAAAAACAACTGGTTTTTATCCGGAGTTTAACATTTAGTTCTCCAGTTTCTAATTGGATTTTAACATTTTGGAGTTCTCTAGCTTATAATTTAATTTAACATTGTGGAAGTCCTCTGGTCACCAGCGGGAATTTAACATTGTGTCG